>JBBDGP010002390.1:0-538614 GCA_037952835.1 Lithobates septentrionalis
GAAATGAAGAAAGTAGGAGACGAAAAGAAGAAAGTAAGAGAGGAGACGAAATGAAAAAAGTAGGATAGGAAAGAAAGAAAGTAGGAGAGGAAAGAAAGTAGGAGAGGAAAGGAAGAAAGTAGGAGAGGAGAGGAAAGGAAAAAAGTAGGAGAGGAGAGGAAAGGAAAGAAATTAGGAGAGCAGGGGAAAGGAAGAAAGTAGGAGAGGAAATAAAGAAAGTAGGAGAGGAAAGGAAGAAAGTAGGAGAGGAAATAAAGAAAGTAGGAGAGGAAAGAAAGTAGGGAAGGAATAGAAGAAAGTAGGAGAGGAAAGAAAGTAGGGAAGGAATAGAAGAAAGTAGGAGAGGAAAGGAAGAAGGTAGGAAAGGAGAGGAAAGGAAAGAAAGAAAGTAGGAGAGGAAAGAAATAAAGTATGAGAGGAGAAGAAATGAAGAAAGTAGGAGAGGAATGAAAAAAGTAGGAGAGGAGAGGAAAGGAAGAAAGTGGGAGAGGAGAGGAAAGAAAAGAAATTAGGAGAGCAGGGGAAAGGAAGAAAATAGGAGAGGAGAGAAAAGGAAAGGAGAGGAGAGGAGAGGAGAGGAAAGGAAGAAAGTAGGAGAGGAAATTAAGAAAGTAGGAGAGGAGAGGAAATAAAGAAAGTAGGAGAGGAAAGGAGGAAAGTAGGAGAGGAGAGGAAAGTAAGAAAGTAAGAGAGAAAAGACAGAAAGTAGGAGAGGAAAGGAAGAAAGCGGGAGAGGAGAGGAAAGGAAGAAAGTAGGAAAGGAAAGGAAGAAATTAGGAGAGGAGAGGAAAGGAAGAAAGTAGGAGAGGAACGGAAGAAAGTAGGAGAGGAGAGGAAAGAAAGAAAGTAGGAGAGGAGAGGAAGAGCTTGAAGAGAGGAGAGGAAGGAAAGAAGGTAAGAGAGGAGAAGAAAGGAAGAAAGCAGGAGAGGAGAAGAAAGAAAGAATGTAGGAGAGGAGAAGAAAGAAAGAAAGAAAGTAAGAAAGGAGAGGAGAGGAAGAAAGAAGGAGGGAAGACAGTAGGAGAAGAATGATAGAAAGTTGGAGAGGAAAGGAAGAATGTAGGAGAGGAGAAGAAAGGAAGATAGTAGGAAAGGAGAGAAAAAAAAGAAAGAAAGAAAGAAGGAGAGGAGAAGAGAGGAAAAGAGAGGAAATAAAGAAAGTAGGAGAGGAAAGGAAGAAAGTAGGAGAGGAGAGAAAAGGAAGAAAGTAAGAGAGAAAAGAAAGGAAGTAGGAGAGGAAAGGAAGAAAGTAGGAGAGGAGAGGAAAGGAAGTAGGTAGGAGAGGAAAGGAAGAAAGAAAAGGAGAAAGAAAGAAAGTACGAGAGGAAAGGAAAGGAAATGAAGAAAGTAGGAGAGGAGAGGAAAGGAAGAAAGTAGGAGAGGAGAGGAAAAGAGAGGAAATAAAGAAAGTAGGAGAGGAAAGGAAGAAAGTAGGAGAGGAGAGGAAGGGAAGAAGGTAGGAGAGGAAAGGAAGAAAGTAGGAGAGGAGAGGAATGGAAGAAGGTAGGAGAGGAAAGGAAGAAAGTAGGAAAGGAGAGGAAAAAAAAGAAAGAAAGAACGAAAGAAAGAAAGAAAGAAAGAAAGAAAGAAAGAAAGAAAGAAAGAAAGAAAGAAAGAAAGGAGAAGAAAAAAGAGGAGATGAAGAAAGTAGGAGAGGAAAGAAAGAATGAGGGAGAGGAGAGGAAAAAGGTGGATATAGGAAAGGGAAAAGGAGAGAAGAGAAAAGGAAGAAGGAGAGGAGAGAAGAGTAAAGGATAGAGGAAAAGAGAGGAAGAAGGATAGGAGAGGAATAAAGAAAGCCTCCTGTGTTCAGAATGCAGCAGGGCAGCCACTCATCACAGGGCCAAGAAGTAAGTGGAGTGGACTGGCGATGTCTATGACAGTGCTTTGCAGCTTCCAGCGGCATCAGCCAGGTATGGTATATACATTGATACATTAGTCTAAGCTGGATCAATGTAACTGTGTATAAAACATCCATACCTGGAATTCTCCTTTAAATTCTCCTCCACCCCTGGGTGAGGGCTGCTTCATAAACTAATGTGACCATTCCAATGCAGGCACTGCGATTATCCAAATGGTTTAGTTTACTTTCACCTCTACTGAATTATTATACGCAGCCCGAGGCCTTCAGAAGCGAGAGTCAATGGTCCATTTGATTGAAAAAAAGACACTTGAATTTAGAAATGTATCCAGGCTGCAAGGAAGTTCCTGGCCACGGGACAGTCTTTTTCCCATTAGTTTTTGTAGTAGAGGCAGGTCAGAAGCAATCTTCCTCTCCATTACCACAGATGAGCGAATCCTTTAAATTTCACCACTCTGGCAATTTGGACAGGTATTAACTGGAACAAAGTGAACTGGTATGGGGGTTTATCAGACTCCTTACTAGATT
Organism: Lithobates septentrionalis; assembly: GCA_037952835.1. Classification (NCBI taxonomy): domain Eukaryota; kingdom Metazoa; phylum Chordata; class Amphibia; order Anura; family Ranidae; genus Lithobates; species Lithobates septentrionalis. Next base: position 2,390 of record JBBDGP010002390.1, read on the forward strand.
ACTTCCAACAAAGGAAAGCGTACACCCTTCACTCGGTCACCTTTGATTGCCTAATAAAAACAGGGATCATGACAGTTAAAGGTCCTTGCACATTGGTTCATCATCAATGCCAGCATCTTGACTCCGCTATCCTAAACACGAGTATAAGGTACCACCGGTACCAGACGTGTGCAAAAAATAAAATGTACTTTCTTAACCACTTTAAGACCAGGCCTATTCTGATACTTCTCACATATATGTAAACTGCTGCATTTTTTTTTTTGCTAGAAAATTACTGAGAACCCCCAAAAATTATATATTTTTTAAGCAGAGGCCTATGAGAATTTTTTGTTGCAATTTTTTTCTACATTTAAAATTCTCCAGCTTCAGTTCCGGGCTTCCCGGTCTTCCCAGTGGGACAGGCAAGACCGAGAATGTGGTGGGGTAAGGGGGGGCCCCTGTAAAAGCGATCCAGCAGCTAATTAGCCACTAGGATTACTCACAAAAAAAGTCAATCACTGGAATGAGGCATTATCTCAGTATAATCACTTCAACCCTTAAGAATACCATGAATCAGAAAAATGCTGCATTATGGCCACTAGATCGAGCTGGCGATCATTGTAAATTAATATTTCCTATGATCAAGAGAGAGAGGAGCAGCGCCACTCTGAGAGCAGTATGTCTGTTAAAATTCAATGTTTAATAAAAGTAAGATCAACTGACATTTTGGTGAGATATAATTTGCATGGCATGGCAAGTAGCTTGGGCTCCTGTAGTCCAGCTGGGCAGCGGTGGTGGTCAGCAGTTCCCGGCGGCTCCGGTGGTTCCCGAGGCTCCGAGGCTGAAGACGGTCACACAGCAAGCACACGTTCGGAGCATGCGTACTCCTTCATCAGGCATATATGCCTGATGAGGGAGCACGCATGCTCCGAACGCGAGCTCAACTGCACCTTCCGTCCATCACCGCTGACGTGCTTGTTGTGTGAACGTCTTCAGCCTCGGAGCCTCAAGAACCACCGGAGCTGCCGGGAACTGCTAACCACCACCGCTGCCCAGCTGGACTACAGGAGCCCAAGCTACTTATGCCATGCACATTATATCTCACCAAAATGTGAGTTGATCTAACTTTTATTATACATTGAATTTTAACTGATGCTCCTCTCTCTCACCCATATCCACAGAGTCGCTTCTGCTCTCTACAGCTGGCTGTCCACACTGATACAGACCAGAAGCCCTAAACCCCGGTCTGGTCTCAGCAGTAAATGAACTTTGCCTGCTGGCACACTTGGACCTTTGAACTATTTCCTTATCGCACTAGCTGCGTTTCTAGCGCTCCATCTTTTTTAATTTTAATCTCATTTCCTATGATCATCAGCTCCATCTAGTGGTTATAACGCAGTATTTTTCTGATTCACTTTATGTATGAATGTATAACATTTGGCATAGAGAGAAAATAGCCCCGAAACATTTGTTTTTGCCCCCATTCACATAGAACGAATGTAAATGCAGTTTCACAGGATGAAAAGCTCTGCTTTATTTTTTTATTTTTTTAAATAAATACACCCATTAATGAAAATTCACTAAAACTTCCCAATTGTTTTCCTTTAAAATGACAAATTCCTGTTTGAATTTCTATACAGTTTCAGCCATAACACAACAATAATAGGTTACGCCAGTGTGCGGGGAGACCTCTTCCATAGGGGAACTCTGCCAAGCGCTGTGTAATTGCTAATAAAACAGTAATTATCTTGAGTAATTAATTGCATGACACTAGTCGCAGGCGCTATTTCTGTAGCAGAAGATAAATCTGATGTCTTTTTTAATATATCACACCTTGGATGGGAAACATCAGGCAGTGGCAACAGTCTGTCTGCAGAAAGCTAAAGATGTACGGGTTCAGATGTAGATTTAGGACTGGAGCCCCTCTTTATGGCTCCCCTTTTTAATGACATCCTGTCCTTGAATGTGCCAGAAGTCAGAGCTGATAACGAGTGTATTGACACTGCTGTATGTCTTGTGTAAGCTGGGTCATTTGATTGGTGATGCTGCGAGTTCAGTTCAGTGGCCTGTGTGCATATCCCATGGCAGCAGTAGACAAGTAAACCACCACGCCCTACTTATTAAGAGGATCAATTCTGTTCATTTTGTTACAGTGCAATCTGCTAATGTGCTATTTTAGGAAAAGTGGATATATTATGCATTGCCATGGAGGAGGAGTTCATTGCTGTGAATTACTGCACTCCAAGGCACTATCCCATAGGCACTCCAATGCACTGTCCTATATATGCTCCAAGGCATTGTCCCATAGGCATTCCAAGGCATTGTCTCATAGGCATTCCAAGGCATTGTCCCATAGGCATTCCAAGGCACTGTCCTATAGATGCACCAAGGCATTGTCCCATAGGCATTCCAAGGCATTGTCCCATAGGCACTCCAAGGCATTGTCCAATAGGCACTCCAAGGCACTGTCCTCTAGGCGCTCCAAATCATTGTCCCATAGGCACTCCGAGGCATTCTCCCATAAGCACTCCAAGGCACTGTCCCATAGGCACTCCAAGGCACTGTCCTCTAGACGCTCCAAGGCATTGTCCCATAGACACTCCAAGGCACTGTCCCCTGGGCACTTCAAGGCACTGTCCCATAGGTGCTTCAAGGCACTGTCCCATAGGCTCTCCAAGGCACTGTCCCATAGGTGCTCCAAGGCACTGTCCCATAGACGCTCCAAGGCATTGTCCCATAGGTGTTCCAAGGCGCTCTCCCATAGGCACTCCAAGGCAATGTCCCATAGGCACTCCAAGGCACTGTGCCATAGGTGCTCCAAGGCACTGTCCCATAGGCACTACAAGGCAATATCCCATAGGCACTCCAAGGCACTGTCCCATAGGGGCTCCAAGGCACCATCCCACTTAATTGATCCAGCTTGAGGAAAACCATTTTCCTTACAGGCACAATATAGTTATGCATATCTCATACCCGATAGGCCGTTGGGCAAGTTGGAAATCACTGTAGTATTTGGCACTGCTACAGTGATTACAACAATATTCTGGGTCCTCTTTAAGTTCTGTGCGGGCAGCTTTCTCTATGTACATTGACCACAATGGCTTACTCACTTGGCAATGCTGCCATCCATGGCCAGTCTGGAGACAGTTCTCCTTACCAATGCTACAGTGCCTTTTACACATCACTGCGCTCCGTCCGAGCCCCATGATGTAGTACTGTGAGTGCACCCCAGAGCATCTTGTGTCTTCTTCTGACCTCTGGGCATCCTGTAGCTTCAGTTTACCCTAGAGCATCCTCTGTGATCTAGTAACCCCAGTGCACCACATGATTCCAGTGCACTCCAGAACATAATGTGTCATCTTGTGACCCCAGTGTACCCCATGACTCCTGTGCACCCCAGAGCCTCCAGTGTCATCTAGTAATCCCAGAGCACCCGTGTCATTCCGCAACAACAGTGCAACCCAGAGCACTCTGTGTCATCCTGTAACCCCAGTGCACCCAACGATTCCAGTGCACCCCAAAGCATCCTGTGTCATCTTGCGACCTCAGTGCACCACATGACTCCAGTGCACCCCAGAGCATCCTGTGTCATCTAGTAACCCCAGTCCACCCCATGATTCCAGTGCAACCGAGAGCATCCCTAGTTCTCCAGAGACCCCAGTGCACCACAAGATTCCAGAGCACCCCAGAACATCCCATGTCATCTAGTAACCCCAGTGTATCCCATGATTACAGTGCACTACAAAGCATCCCGAGTCATCTAGTAACCCAAGTGCACCCCATGGTTACAGTGCACCCAAGAGCATCCCATGTCATCTAGTAACCCCAGTGCACCCCATGATTACAGTGCACCCAAGAGCATCCCATGTCATCTAGTAACCCCAGTGCACCCCATGATTACAGTGCACCCCAAAGCATCCCGTGTCATCTACTAACCCCAGTATACCCCATGGTTACAGTGCACTCCAAAGCATCCTGTGTCATCTAGTGACTCCAGCGCACCACACCATTACAGTGCACCTCAGAGCATCCTGTGTCATCTAGTGACCCCAGTGCACCACAAGATTACAGAGCACCCCAGAGCATCCTGTGTCATCTAGTGACCCCAGTGCACCACAAGATTACAGAGCACCCCAGAGCATCCTGTGTCATCTAGTAACCCCAGTTCACTCCAGATCATCAAGTGTCATCTAATAACCCCATTGTACCCCATAGTTCCAGTGCACCCCAGAGCATCCTGTGTCATCTAGTGACAGACTCAGCTCTGTCCCTGTGTGCTGTGTGAAAGGGGGGTGTCCCTTCCCTCCAATGAGCTCTCAGAGCTCTCCTCTCTGATGTAACTTCAGCTCCCCAACCCCTGTTTTTCAGAGCTGAGAGATCCTGTGTGAATTCTGCACTTTGAACGAATGTAGGGAAAAAATTCTTATAGATAATCAGGTACAACTTATGTAGGAGGATTTGTTTCTTCTGTGTGATATCACCTGAGGCCTGTCACATCACTGGGTATATGTGAGGGATTGCAACCACTTTAAAGAAATATTCCACTCAATTCAACCAGCTGTACCATTAAGGTTTGACAAGGCTGACATACAGGAACCCACTGGTGTCTATTATACACAACAGGGGACAGATTGAAATCCCTTTTATACCCACAGGTACACTTAAAAGTATTTATTCGTATCAGTCATTTACAACCCTACAGTGCATGGGCGGCATTTTGTACTTAATGTTTTGCATTTGAATCCCAACTTTCTGCGGCTTCCACAAAGAAAACACCGCCGTCAGCGGGAAAAGCACTGCTCTGGCAGGTTGTCGGTGGGAGAACGCCACATACAACCTCCTTCACATCACAGCGGCCTGTGATTTAGCTGTAATTTTCTCTTAATGAAGACAAAAGTCTCTGTAAAGGGTTTGGAAAATGAATCAATAGGTATCCCAGGGAATAAGACTTTTCTGAGTGCCGCTGACATGAATCTGATTAAGGCTCCTGTCTTGGGTACAGTACAGCGTGTGCAATTAACTGAAGCCTTTGCAAAACTAGCAATCCCACACACTAAAAAAAAAAAAAAAAATCTCTTTTCTCCGTGCGGGCGAGGGGGCGTTCGGCGAGAGATGGAATCGTAATTTCTCCCGGCGAAGGTTTCTCAAGCAAGAAATGATAGGGATATTTTTTTTTGTTTTTTGGGGCCATTATTTTTAATATCACCATTTTCAGAAATTACAAGACTCTCACACTTCAATTTAGTAATAATTATCTTACCTCTCTCGGAGGGCAGGTGAGGAGATGATAAAGAGAACAAAGCTGTCTGCGTGGAGGTTATAAAATAATAGGGAGCTGAGGGGGGGAGATTAGGATGGTGGAGATATTAAGATTACTTCTTACATTAGTGCTGAGTTGGAAAATGAACAGATCGACGTGGCATTCTACGTGCCACCTGGACAGGAATCAAGGGTAGATCTCTCCAGGGGGGACGTAGACTGTAGGGGTTCCTTCACAGTTCTCCGTTCCTGTGAGTTTCAATAATGCAGCTACCACCTTGTATTGTAATTCTTTTTAAAGTGGGTTTAATCCCCTACTGGTACCCCACTTGAAGCCTCTGCATGACATCAGTATAAGACCCCTTTCACACTGAGAGGCGGACCCAATAGGCCTGCCCATCAGTTTTTTAGGTGGACTCGATCGGACTCTCTATTATCCTCTATGGAGAAGCACATGTAAAAGGACATGTGCCCATTTACACTCGCCTACATCTGATCCTATCTGCTAAAAACAGATGGATTGGGGATCCGTTCCCTATCCGTCTAGCGGCAGGGGTCTCCGAACTTTCTAAACAAAGGGCTAGCTTACTGTTCTTCAGACTGCAGGGGGAGCCAGACTGAGGCCACTGGGAGTTGACCATCGTTGATGTAATTGGTAGGAATTGTGCCCTATTGTTGACGTCACTGAATGAAATAAAGCCAAGGGCCAGATAAAGGCAAGCAAAGGGCCCCGTCCAGTCCGTTGGCCGTTGTTTGGAGACCACTGGTCTAGCGGATCGGATCGAATGGCAGTCAGGTGTACACGGACAGTGAGCAAAGGCAGAGCAGGCATGGACCAGCCATCTGCTTGCTCAGCGAGGATCAGCGGACAGATTCACTGCTGAGCAAGCGGACTCCTGGCGGGCCCGTGAGGAGGAGTGCCTAAAACATTTATAAGTGCTGGCAACTCGGAAAGGTTAAAATCCAATTCTTCTTTATTAAAAGTGATCTAGGGGTAAAAAACTAGGAACAAAACAGTTGACGTGTTTCAGGCCATGCAAGCCTTAGTCATAATGAACAAGGAAAAAAACAGTTGACATGACTAAGGCCTGCATAGGTTTAACCAGAAACAAAACAGCTGATGCATTTCAGCCTATGTAGGCCTTAGTCATTATGACTAAGGCCTGCATAGGCTGAAACGTGTTAACTGTTTTAATTCATTATGACTAAGGCCTGCATAGGCTGAAATGCAGAAACTGTTTTATTTCATTATGACTAAGTCCTGCATAGGCTGAAACACGTCAACTGTTTTATTTCAATATGACTAAGACCTGCATAGGCTGAAACGCATCAACTGTTTTATTTCATTATGACTAAGGCCTGCATAGGCTAAAAAACATCTACTGTTTTGTTGCTGGTTCAAATTATGCAGGCCTTAGTCATGTCAACTGTTTTGTGTAGACTGTGGACTAACCTAAAAAGCTGCCGTGGTGAGTGGTCCCCACAGCTTTAGAGGTGGCGCCTAGGTGGGACACTGACACTTTTGACACTCTGTGGGAACCAGGGACACTAATACAGTGATCAGTGCTAAAAATATGCACTCTCACTGTACTAATGACACTGGATGGGAAGGGGTGAAACATCTAGGGGAGGGGTCTGCAAACGTTCTAAAAGGGCCAGTTTACTGTCCTGCAGAGTTAAGGGGACCGGACTGTGACGTCAGTGGGAATAAACAATGCTCCATCTCTGGTGTCAGTGGGAGGAATAGCGTCCCAACGTTGGTGTCAGTGGGAAGAATTGTGCCCTTTCATTGGATGTCATCGGGACCCATCTTTGGTGTAATTGGGAGGAATTGTGCCCCATCTTTGGTGTCATTGGGCCCCATCTTTGATGTCATTGGGAGGAATTGTGCCCCATTTTTGGTGTCATTGGGAGGAATTGTGCCCTATCATTGGGTGTCATTGGGCCCCATCTTTGGTGTCATTGGGAGGAATTGTGCCCCATTGTGGGTATCATAGGAAGGAATTCTGCCCCATCGTGGGTATCATAGGGAGGAATCCTGACCCTTTATTCATGTCAGTGGGGGGAATTATGTCCCATTGTTAGTATCAGTGAATGTAAATAGTGCCCCAAGGGCCAGATAAAACTAAGCAAGAGGTCGCGTCCGGCCCCCCGGGCTGCAGTTTGGAGACCACTGATCTAGGACGATCATAGGGTTTACTGTGTGCCTAACCAGTGTTTTTGTGTACTATATGTGGATTTTTTACTAAGGGAAGTGATGGATTTTATTCCCTGCTCTGCAGGGAATGAAAATCCATCACTTCCCTGTTGACACGACAGAACTCTGCCTTGTTTACATAGGCAGAGCTCTGTCCTGTCTCTCTCCTCGTCGATCAGCGGGTGCCAGCGGACATCCATTGGTCAGCACCCACTGATGCCAGATCATGTATTAGGTATGTGAACTGGCACAAAAGAGTGATGCGGGCGGCAAGCGATCAACGTTTGGGGGTTTTATCTAATCTTCAGGCCTAAAATTATTTTTCTTTAACGCGTTTGCAAAAAAAACGGAAAAACAGGCCTGGCAGTGAAAGGGTTAAAAAAAAAAAAAGACATTTAATGTTCCGTTCATGAATATGGAGTCAAATTAATTTGTGTCTTTTATATCTGTTATATCTGTCTGGAGTTCGTTTTTTTTTTATTTATTTATTTTTTTTTATGTTGTCAGATCTTCTCCGTTGCATTATGCTATTTAATGTAGTTTAAAAAAAAAAAAAATCGAACACAGACACATAAGCCTGAATGACTGCGTTGGGGGTTTTATATCTAACAGCGATTCATAGCCTGGGAGCTTGCGCTTTAATCTCTGGTAAGATTAGGGTGCAGCCAGGAAGTAGAGCCTTTTACTCCTCTAATATAATTGGTATTTTCTTCCCTCTTGAACAGCGAGACTGACTGGCTGCAGCTCACTTACTCCATCTAATATTCCCTTTGATGCTGTAACAGCGTGATCAATAACCTCGCGCGGTGACCGAGATTACCACATCCTGTCACAGCGGGAGGACGAGCGCGGCGAGGAGTCTCACTGAAAATGAGCGCAGAGATCAGTTATCCAGGGATTGTTTAAAATCGCTAAAAAAAAAAAAAAACAAAAACTTGTTTCCGCGCCGGGAAAGTAATTAAGATCGCACATCTGAAAAAATAAAAAATAAAAAAAAAGGCGTTTAATTTAAAATTCAGCGTTAAAGGTTTGCTCCCGTCAACATTAAAAATGATACCGCGAAATGCGCAATGAGGATACGGCCTACCTGTGTTTGTTGTACGAGGCGACCCCTCTGCTTGAGGAGAACCAGTCACGATTTTTGCTGAAAATTCAGTCTTTGTTTATTCAACTAATAAAATGTAATTATCTTATCAGCGTGAGATTGCTGCACAGGCTGGAGTGAGAGCAATAATTCTGGGCCCGTTATTCACGGTTAAAGAGTAACTCCACTTTGCCATAAAAACAAAAACATTTTGCGCTTTAAACGGCTGTAGAGAAGAAAAGGCTGCAGATAAACAGGTATAACGTATGTATGAGGATTTGTTTCATCTCTGTGTATCACCTGAGTCCTGGATATACACTCACCAGCCACTATTATTTTATTAGGTATTAGGTACACCTTGCTAGTACCGGGTTGGACCCCCTTTTGCCTTCAGAACTGCCTTCATTCTTTGTGGCATGGATTCAACAAGGTGATGGAAACGTTCCTCAGAGATTTTGGTCCATAAAGACATGATAACATCACGCAGTTGCTGCAAGTTTGTTGGCTGCACATCCATGATGGGAAAGTCCCGTTCCACAACATGCCAAAGGTGCTCTATTGGATGAGATCTGGTGAGTGTGGTGCTCTATTGGATGAGATCTGGTGAGTGTGGTGCTCTATTGGATGAGATCTGGTGAGTGTGGAGGCCATTGGAGTACAGTGACCTCATTGTCCAGTGGTGAGATGATTGGAGCTTTGTGACATGGAGCGTTATCCTGCTGGAAGGAGCCATCAGAAGATGTGTACACTGTAGTCATAAAGGGATGGACATGGTCAGCAACAATACTCAGGTAGGCCGTGGTGTTTATACGATGCTCAATTGGTACTAAGGGGACCAAAGTGTGCCAAGAAAATATCCCCCCCACACCATTACACCACCACCAGCCTGAACCGGTGATACAAGGCAGGATGGATTAATGATTTCACGTTGTTTCCACCAAATTCTGACCCTACCATCTGAATGTTGCAGCTGAAATTGAGACTCATCAGACCAGGCAACGTTTTTCCAATCTTCTATTGTCCAATTTTGGTGATTCTGTGCGAATTGTAGCCTCAGTTTCCTGTTCTTGGCTGACAGCAGTGACGCCCGGTGTGGTCTTCTGCTGCTTCAAGATTCGATTTGTTGTGCGTTCAGAGATGGTATTCTACATACCTTAGTGGCAGTGGCGGCCGGTGTTTTTTCCTTGGAGGGGGCAGCAAGCAACCACCCCCCCCCCGGTCGGCCAACACCTCCCGTCAACACCCCCCCTGCGCAGTCAGTCGGGTCACCCACACCAAGTCCCCCCACATCCCGGGCTGTCGGTCGGTAATCCAGCCCCTCATTTACCCCATCTATGTCGCAGGCGGAAAAGGCTCCTACGACCGGCGGGCAGCGGCTTCCATCGCGTCTCCTCCTCTACATCACGGTGGCTTCCACCGTGTGTCTCCTTCCTCCTCCTCCTAGGGGTCCAATAGGATTGCCTGTCCTTTCAGCCAATCGGGTGATGGGTCTCATGACCCACTTCCTGATTGGCCAGGAGGAGAATCAGTGTGACAATAGGGAATATTCATTCGCTATTGTCACACAAGTGGGTGTGGTCTGCGCCCCAAGCTCACCCTTTTTTGAAGCCCATTAGAGCCTCTGGCTTTAATCATGTGTTTAAAAAAAACACCATTGCAATTCATGCACCTGGCACCCTGCATGAAGATTATGGGGTGGGACGCATGGATGGGGGACGGCACCCTTTATGGACGGGCCACTGCTGCTTGTTTGTTCCAAGTGGTTATTTGAGTTACTGTTGCCTTTCTATCATCTGGAACCAGTCTACCCATTCTCCTCTGACCTCTGACATCAACAAGGCATTTTCCTCCACACAGCTGCCGCTCACTGGATATTTTCTCTTTTTCGGAGCATTCTCTGTAAACCCGGGAGATGGCTGTGTGTGAAAATCCCAGTAGATCAGCAGCTTTTGAAATACTCAGACCAGCCCCGTCTGGCACCAACAACCATGCCATGTTCAAAGTCTACTAGATCCCCTTTCTTCCCCATTCTGATGCTCGGTTTGAACTTCAGCAAGTCCTCTTCACCACGTCTAGATACCTAAATGCATTTTGTTGGTGCCGTGTGATTGGCTGATTAGCAATTTGTGTTACCAAGCAATTGAACGGGTGTACCTAATAAAGTGGCCGGTGAGTGTACGTAAAGGTTTACAACCACTTTAACTCTAAATTGATGACATGTAGGGGCTTTTAACCACTTGCTGACCGGCCGCTGTCATTATACTGCGGCTGGTCGGCACGATCCCGCGAGCCGTTGCAGCTGTACGTCGGTTCCTTTAAGCAGGATAGCAGGCGCGCGCGTGCCCGCTGCACTGCAGGGGGTTCCGATGCTTGTGATCGGCGGTCACGATGACCGCTGGCCACGAGTGATCGTGGTTATGAGAGGCAGAACAGGGACGTGTGTGTGTAAACACACAAATCCCTGTTCTGTTCTGAGAGGAGGTGCAGATCGTGAGTTCCTATTAGCTAGGAACCACAATCTGTCATCCCCTCTAGTCAGTCCCCTCCCCCCACAGTTAGAAGACACAGTCAGGGAACACATTTAACCCCTTTATCGCCCCCCTAGTGTTAACCCCTTCCCTGCCAGTGACATTTAAACAGTAATCAGTGCATTTTTTCAGCACTGATCGCTGTATAATTGTGCATCGTCCCAAAAATGTGTCAAAAGTGTCCGATGTGTCCGCCATAATGTCGCAGTCATGATAAAAATCGCAGATCGCCGCCATTACTAGTAAAAAAAAAAAATAATAATAATAAAAATGCCATAAATCTATCCCCTATTTTGTAGACGCTATAACTTTTGCGCAAACCAATCAATATACGCTTATTGCGATTTTTTTTACCAAAAATATGTAGAAGAATACATATCAGCCTAAACTGAGAAAAAATTAACTTTTTTTAAAAAAAATTGGGATATTTATTATAGCAAAAAAGTACAAAATATTGTGTTTTTTTTCAAAATTGTCGCTCTTTTTTTTGTTTATAGCGCAAAAAATAAAAACCGCAGAGATGATCAAATACCACCAAAAGAAAGCTCTATTTGTGGGAAAAAAAAGGACGTCAATTTTGTTTGGGTGCAACGTCGCACGACCGCGCAATCGTCAGTTAAAGCGACGCAGTGCCGTATCGCAAAAAATGGCCTGGTCATTGAGCAGCCAAATCTTCTGGGGCTGGAAGTGGTTAAAGCATCGTGTGTCCTAAAAAATTGCAACTACCCCTATTTTATTTTCTAGGGTGACTGCTTTCCGAAAATATATAATGTTTTGGGGGTTTGACGTAATCTTCAGGCCGTAAAAGGATTTTTATTTTTTTTAAATGTGCACAAAAACAGCTCTGGCAGTAAAAGGGTTAACAATCCATCTGAACCAAAAACTGTGAATGGGGCCGCTCACGTTTGACAATTCCAACTCTGCCCAATTTTTCTTCAGACCGATCGCATCTCTAGTTGCTTACAAAGAAAAATAGGACCTCAGTTGGACAGCGCTGCACAATAACGGTTGTTTGCAATCATCGCCTCTGATTTACCGTCTATTAAAAATAAATGATTTGCAGCCTCTGCTTTATCTAATTAACACTTGTAGATAAGCCGTTTCTGCGGCTCAGGAGGTTATGCTAATGCCTAGTAATTAAATCCCAATAAAATAAACATGGCGGAGCTCGGAGAGGGTGAAGGTGGCATCATTTTCAGGAATAATCACCTGATATTTGCCAGCGCAGGAGACTTAATAAAGCCATTCTGCTTCCAAGTCATAAAACTGCCTGGCTGCTTTATTTACACTATGAGGCTGCTGAGAGAGAGCCTTGTTTATGGTGGATTGTAAATCTCCAAGAAACTCATTCTTGTGTTACTTCTAAGATCCCGATAAATCATCCTGCCAGTTTTTCTGTTCTGTCTGTCTGTGTCACTATCAATCCTGCTCTCGTCAGCCCTGAGTATGGATGAGCCAAACAACACACACCCCTCCCCCCCCCCGGTTCGATTTGCACCAGCACATGCGAAAAAATTCATATGAACGCGCGAGCATCGTTGAAGTCAATGGGACACGAACATGAAAAATCAAAAGTGCTCATTTTAAAGGCTTATATGCAAGTTATTGCTATAAAAAGTGTTTGGGGACCCGGGTCCTGCCCCAGGGGACATGTATTAATGCAAAAAAAAAAATTAAAAAGGGACGTTTTTTTCGGGAGCAGTGATTAATGCTTAAAGCGAAACAATAAAAATGAAATATTCCTTTAAATATCATGCCTGTGGTGTGTCCTTAGTATGCCTGTAAACTAGCGCATTTTTCCCGTGTTTAGAACAATACCACATTTAAATGACATTTCTAAAGGAAAAAAATGTCATTTAAAACTGCTCGCAGCTGTAATGTATTGTCGGGTCCCGGCAATATAGATAAAAATCATTGAAAAAACGGCATGGGTCCCCCCCCAGTTTGTATGGATATTAAGGGAACCCTGCACCCAGATTTAAAAAAAATTGCATGGGGGTCCCCCCAAAATCCATACCAGGCCCTTAAGGTCTAGTATGGATATTAAGGGGAAACCTGCACCAAAATTTAAAAAAAATGGCGTAGGGCCCCCCCAAATCTTGACTAGTGTAGTCCAGATGTACCCCATTTTTACCCATACTGTTAGCCACCCATACTCCACCCTCTTACCAACTTAAATAACGAGACCACACCTTTCATCTGGAGTATAAATGGCCATAACAGCCTTTTATTAAACAACTGTATAAAAATACCTCCAATATTAACTTCAATATGAATAACATATAAACTCAGATAAAACAACATGTTTTAAACAATCTGTTGGTCAATGACGGAGCTACCCCAGTTTACCACATATCCACAAGAGGGCACTGCAGGAACATGTTTCAAAACTGATAAGGCCTCCAGCTGTACCGCTCGGGGACAACCCCCTCCCGCAGTGCAACATACCGGTATTCCTTTCAGGAATACACAGGAGGGGCCATACTATTGCTGACCCCCCACCCCTTTTAACCTTTTATTTACCGCTACCGTCACCGACCAACAACAACAAACCAGCCAACCATCCAGCTGTCATGACGACCAAATGCTTCCAATCCTGAAAAATAAACACACACATTAACAACACTAACAACACATTACACAGGGAGGGAGGGTGGGAAATTCTGCCTCCTCGTGTCTCCTTCCCAGCACACTGTTCCGTTTTTGCTCCTCCCCTCTTTTATATGGCCACTCCTCCTTACTTTCCTGTTATCTCCTCCCACACTTTTCCTTGAAACATTAACCCTATGTGTGTCACTAGACACACTGTCATGCCCGGCCCTGCACTATTCCTCTTCTTTCCATCATTCCGGGCCTCACTATACCAGGCCCTAAAGGTCTGGTATGGATTTTAAGGGGAACCCTGGGCCAAATTTTTTTTAAAAATGGCGTAGAGGTCCCCCCAAAATTCATTCCAGACCCTTATCAGAGCATGCAACCGGGCAGGCTGCAGGAAAATAGGGAGGGAAGAGAGAGCGCCTCCCTTCCTGAACTGTATCAGGGCAAATGCCCTCAACATGGGGAGGATGCTTTGGGGTCGCCCTCAAAGCACCTTGTCCCCATGTTGATGGGGACAAGGGCCTCATCCCCACAACCCTTGCCCAGTGGTTGTGGGGGTCTGCAGGCAGGGGGATTATCGGAATCTGGAAGCCCCCTTTAACAAGGGGACCCCCTGATCCTGGCCCCCCTATGTGAATGGGTATCGGGTACATTGTACCCTTACACATTCACCAAAAAAGTGTCAAAATGTTAAAAATGACAAGAGACAATTTGGTACAAGTCCTTTATTAAAAAAGAAAAAACTGTCCCGCAATGTCCATTCATCTGGCGACCCGATAAAAAAAAACGGAAAAAACTCTGCCTCTATGGGAGGCTCCCGCTGACTGAAGCCTCTTTGCAATGACAGCAGTTATATAGCTGAGGGCGGGGCCATCTGGTGACGTAAACAGGTGACCCCGCCCCCTCTGACATTATGAAGAGGGGGTTAGCAGAGTTGAGGGGTGGAGAAGAGGGGGTGAGCAGAGTTGGGGGGTGGAGAAGAGGGAGTTAGTAGAGTTGGAGGGATGGAGAAGAGGGAGGATGAACAGAGTTGGGGGAGGTGGAGAAAAGGGGGGTTAGCAGAGTTGAGGGGGGTGGAGAAGAGGGGGAGGTGAGCAGAGTTGGGGGCGGAGAAGAGGGGGGCGAGCAGAGTTGGGGGATAGAGAAGAGGGGGTGAGCAGAGTTGGGGGTGGAGAAGAGGGGGGGTGAGCAGAGTTGGGGGGTGGAGAAGAGAGGGTGAGTAGAGTTGGGGGGATGGAGAAGAGGGAGGGTGAACAGAGTTGGGAGGAGGTGGAAAAGGGGGGGTGAGCTGAGTTGAGGGGGGTGGAGAAGAGGGGGAGGTGAGCAGAGTTGGAGGGATGGAGAAGAGGGGGGTGTGGAGAAAAGGGGGAGTGAGTAGAGTTGGGGGGTGGAGAAGAGGGGGGTGAGCAGAGTTGGGGTGGATGGAGATAAGGGGGAGTGAGCAGAGTTGGGGGGGTGTAGAAGAGGGGGGTGAGCAGAGTTAGGAGGGATGGAAAAGAGGGAGGATGAACAGAGTTAGGGGGATGGAGAAGAGGGGGGAGCAGAGTTGGGGGGTGAAGAAGAGGGGGGTAAGCAGAGTTGGGAAACAGGAGGATGGGGAGTAGGCAGAGTAGGGTGGGGATGGAGAAGAGGGGATGAGCAGAGTTGAGGGGGTGGAGAAGGGGGTGAGCAGAGTTGGGGGGATGGACAAGATGGGGAGAGCAGAGTTGGGGGGTGGAGAAGGGGGGTGAGCAGAGTTGGGGGATGGAGAAGGGGGGTGAGCAGAGTTGGGGGGATGGAGAACATGGGGAGAGCAGAGTTGGGGGATGGAGAAGGGGGAGAGCAGAGTTGAGGGGATGGAGAAAAGGGGGGTGAGCAGAGTTGGGGGGTTGAGAAGATGGGGTGAGCAGAGTTGGGGGGATGGAGAAGATGGGGTGAGCAGAGTTGGGGGGATGGAGAAGGAGGGTGAGCAGAGTTCGGGGATAGAGAAGAGGGAGGGTGAACAGAATTGGGGGGTTTGAGAAGAGGGGGTGAGCAGAGTTGGGGGGATGAAGAAGAGGGGGTTAAGCAGAGTTAGAGGACAGGAGGATGGGGAGTAGGCAGAGTTGGGTGGGGATGGAGACGAGGTGATGAGCAGAGTTGAGGAGGTGGAGAAGAGGGAGGATAAGCAGAGTTGGGGGGATGGAGAAGGGGGTGAGCAGAGTTGGGGGGATGGAGAAGGGGGTGAGCAGAGTTGGGTGGATGGAGAAGGGGGTGAGCAGAGTTGGGGGGATGGAGAAGGGGGTGAGCAGAGTTGGGGGATGGAGAAGTTGGGGAGAACAGAGTTGGGGATGGAGAAGGGGGTGAGCAGAGTTGGGGGGATGGAGAATATGGGGATAGCAGAGTTGGGGGATGGAGAAGGGGGGTGAGCAGAGTTGAGGGGGGTGGAGAAAGGAGGGTGAGCAGAGTTGGGGGTGGAGAAGATGGGGTGAGCAGAGTTGGGGGAATGGAGAAGGGGGGTCAGCAGAGTTGGGGGGATGGAGAAGGGGGGTGAGCAGAGTTGGGGGGTGGAGAAGAGGGGTGAGTAGAGTTGGGGGGTTGGAGAAGGGGGTGAGCAGAGTTGGGGGATGAAGAAGGGGGGTGAGTAGAGTTGGGGGGGTGGAGAAGGGGGGTGAGTAGAGTTGGGGGATGGAGAAGGTGGGTGAGCAGATTTGGGGGATAGAGAAGAGGGGAGGTGAGCAGAGTTAAGAGGAATGGAGAAGAGGGGGTGAGCAGAGTTGGAGGGATGGAAAAGAGGGGGGTGAACATATTTGGGGGGATAGAGAATAGGAGGTTGAGCATTTTTGAGAGTTTGGGGGGGTGGTGGAGAAGAGGGGGATAAGCAGAGTTGGGGGGGTGAAGAAGAGGGGGATTATGATCAGAGCTGGGCTGTTCCAGGCTGTCAGGACATGTGTATTGGGGGTTGGAGCAGAGGCTGCTGGGAGGGAAGACACTGGAACAGGACAGTGGGAGGACGGGCACACAGAAGTTGCTGGGTACATGGCAATGACATTGAGGAGTCAGTCATAGGACAGTCAGCAGACAGCTTTCTATAGGAGGATTCACCGCAGCTGTGGCTTTTCTGGCGGCAGGCATGGGTGTCTGTCTCAGGTGTCTCTCCCTGTTCACCACGGCACTGCCCTTATCTTCAATTACCCAGAGATAAGCCGCGTAGAAGGGGGTGGTCCTGCGGCTACATGAAGCACAGCAGACACTGAGCGCCTCAGCCTATCCCACCAATCACAAGCTGAGCCGGGACCAGACTGGAGACTGAAAGAAGCCGTATGGTGGGCGTGAGTCAGTGTGACTGGGAGACCGCACAGGACCTCTGCAGCTACGCCATCGACTGTGATAACTGTGTCCCACTGTCCAATTTTTAGGATTCTGCTAGGGACAGGCTCAGACTTGGACATTGTTCTGATGTCCGTGAATGTCTCAGGCAATTCGGGACTTTTGGCAACTGTGCGCATGCCCGTTGCCCGGGTTTGTTGATTATGATCTTGGCTTGCCAACCCGCCATCCCAGAGCATCAGAATGCATTGAGCTGGTGCCGGCAGTGGTGGAAGCAGGCGGCCACAGAGAGAGCTGGAGCCGCATAAGCCGATGCTTCCTCTGGAGCGCGCGGCTCCTGTCTCATGAAGCCTTTCACTGTTAGGCCCATATGTGGTACGGACCTTACAGCGGTTGAATTTAAAAAGGGCTGGCAACTCAGAGGCTCTTGAATAAAAGTCCTTTATTGGTAACATGGGTACACGGGTACAGGCTATACGCTGACGCGTTTCAGCTAGGAAGCCCTCATCAAAGACCTTACAGCGGGAGGTTCTACAGACATTCCCAGTGGCTACCGCCTCCAGGATTGTGTGTAAATCTGACAAGCAAACTCCTGCCTGTCAGATGAAAGCATTTGGGCAGGTGAGCTGTCGCCCAATTCCACCACCCCTGGTAACGGCACCCCCGCACCCGCAACACCGCCATGTATCCCAAGCTCCACTTGCCCATCTGCAGGCCCGGAAACTGACATAGCAGGTGCTGCCAGGTAGAGGGGAGGGAGCAGAGCGCTCTCCTCCCCTCATTGTTGCTGACATCAAAAGTGACGTCACTTTCGGCTCCGCCTCTCAGTGTCCCTGGCCAGCATACCTGGGAACGAATGCAATGCAATCTACATTGCATTACATTCAGTGGGGCACAGGGGAAACATGCAGAGTCTTTTAGACCCTGGATGTCTCATTAAAGAGAACCCGTCACCAAAAAAATTAGCACAGCGTTTGAGTGTTAATGCATTCCATTGGCCAGAATATTAATTCATTTTTTTTCTGCTGTACAGCGCCTCTCTTAAATGTGCGTTTGGTGTTTTTTTGTTTTTATTCGTTCAGCCTGTAAATGCTCTTCTTCTAATATGTCTGAAAATGTGTGCATGAGCTTACATAGAGGTGCTTTTGCAGGCTAAAAAAAATAAATGCAATGCCTGTAAAAACTGAGTTTTTTAAGGTTGGTGTGCATGAGCCCTTAGTGAACAGTGGAAGCTTCCATATTTCTTTTTTTGTCAGTACTAAGGACTGCTAATGAGCTGAGCAGTGGAGGCTGCCATGGTCTTATGTTGTTCATACTAATTTGAACATTATGGCAAAGGTTGAGTATCTACAGTTCCTCTATTAAGGAGATGTA
Source organism: Lithobates septentrionalis (assembly GCA_037952835.1). Classification (NCBI taxonomy): domain Eukaryota; kingdom Metazoa; phylum Chordata; class Amphibia; order Anura; family Ranidae; genus Lithobates; species Lithobates septentrionalis. The sequence continues at coordinate 20,697 of JBBDGP010002390.1, forward strand.
TGGCCAAAACTCTTTTGGCTCTTTTTCTCCTGGAGATCACAGGAATGCACTTCATTCTGCACTCCAATGACTTGTATTCAGCCGACAGCGGGCTTTAGTCACTCAGCCAGTCCAGGTTTTGGAGAGATCCCAACTTTAATGCTGGCATCCACTCAGATGCCTGGATCGGCAGCTGGCTCAGCCTCTCAGTAAACCGCTGAGAGCCTGAGCCAGCCGCTCCTACCCCTTGCACAGCCCAATGCTCCAGTTAATGATCAGTGGCCTTTGATCTCTCCGTTCTCGGTGTAGAGGTGAGACAGATGCAGCATCAGATTGAATATAAATGTTTGTTTTTAAACCCGAAACTTCTCTTTTAGGTGAACCTTCCACTTTGACTGAGCATCGTCCAGGAATTTAGCACACCACTGGTTAGTTTGTGTCACACCAAGCTCATCACTTCCTGTGTTTAGCCGCAAAGACTAGTGAAAGACAACAGGGTCCATTTAAGCGTTCTGAAATTTTATTTTTTTTTATTTTCCTAGCATCCCCTCAGCGAGCAGAAAGTGATCGAGCAGTAAATGGAGTTAACAGCCACCACTGATCTCTGTAACACAAGGCTGCGTGTCCTGAATGCATCCACGGTCATTAAAGGTAGCAGCAATGTGATAATGGAGGAGCTTCTTCATTATAGAGTGTCATTTGCCGATAGAGCCTTTCCCATCAACTGTCACCTAATAGCGGTTAAGGTATGAAGGAATAATGTAAGGAAGGAAGGTAATAATGAAGGAGCAATATCACCGCTGTACCTCGAATAATGAAAAATACAGATGGATCGCAGGCACTTGATATATACGCTTAGGTTCTTACAAGCACTGGAGACTGTATATGTGCTTAGGAACGTACCATTTTCTTTTTATGGAATGTTTATATAGATAATTTACATTACGACTCAGATTATTCTAATTTCCAAGATTTGCTGACTTTTAAGGCTTCTACTGTAAGTACCTTTTGCTATGGTCTCAAGGTGACAGGGTTATGAAAGAACTGGAGTATTCTTCAGGCTCAGTTGTTGATCTTGTGGATGAAATACGCTTTTATTTTTTAATGCACAGCTTGTGACTTTCGCCACTCCCCTTAAGAGATCTGCCAACACTATGTCATAGTAGGTCATTCCTTCACTTGCAGGCAGGTGCAGTCTGTTTTCTCCACTGTAGGTTGCGCTCAACCACAGCTTTATTGCTGTTGGATAAGTAGTCAAGAGGAGAATGGTTCCTCTATGGTTTCCTGAGTCATTGAGGAAGATATCCGATTGGATGCTGCTGCCACAAGTGACTCTGGCGGACAACTTGGGTCAGTCAGAGTCTATTTAAGACCCTAGCCACCAGGCTTGGTGCAAATTTCGCATGTGGGTAGTGCAGGGACAGGTCTGTCAGGGACAGTGAAAGCGTGGCATGGAGAGGTTCCAGATGAGTAGGGAAAGGATAGGGACACAACGCCATCCTTCCTGGAAGCCTCCCTATTTGGGCACAGACCAGCCAGGCCGCATTCCGCCCTTCAAGATAGACGCTGTCGGCACATCCGACACTTGCTCTGCTACACATCGCTCATACATCCTGTGAGTGTTCCCGGTTGGGTGCCTTCCCGCATAGTGAACTTTAACGTTATTACAAGTTCTGTTTCCGCAACTGGACTCTGAGGGGGTTATTTACTAAAGGCAAATCCACTTTGCACTACAAGTGCACTTGAAAGTGCACTTGGAAGTAAAGTCGCTGTAGATCCAAGGGGAACATGCAAGGGAAATAAAAAACAGCATTTTAGCTTGCACATGATTGGATGATAAAATCAGCAGAGCTTCACCTCATTTTATAGCTTCCCCTCAGATCTACAACGACTGCACTTCCAAGTGCACTTTCAGTGCACTTGTAGCGCAAAGTGGATTTGCCTTTAATAAATCAAACCAGGGCCGGATTTCCCATAAATCCACCGAGGCCAGGCCTCGGGCGGCAGTGGTGCAGGGGCTGCAGCGACTTCTCGGCTTTCGCGGCTGCCCCCCCCACCCACACGTACTGGGAGGGCAGCTTGCCCACACACTTCAGATTAGGCGACCCCCGGTGTGGCCCAGTGTATAGCTCCAAGTGGAGTTGTTGGAGGGATTGGCGCCAAACGTCATGACGCCCGGTGTGGGCGGAACGACATCGGATTGTTGGCGGGTATTCAGACTCTGTGTCCGGGTTGTGTTGCCTCCAATCAGAGGGTGAGAGAAAGTGAGGGGAACCCGGGGCTTCTGTATACACAGCCTACTGAGCACCACGTCCTGACAGCACTGATAACGAGGTAAGAAGCCTGTAGAGGCCACTGGGGGGGGCTGCCATCCTTCATAGCTGTGCACCTGGATAGTTCCTTCTCACTATACAAGACTACAAATCCCAGCATGCACTCTTCTCCCTGGAGTCACAGGTGCAGTGTTCCCCCCCCCGATCGCTGTGTGTGTCCCTGTCAGCCCCCCGCGATCAGCGCCTGTGCCCCTGTCAGCCCCCCCAGCGATCAGTGCCTGCGCCCCTGTCAGCCCCCCCCAGCGATCAGCGCCTGCGCCCCTGTCAGCCCCCCCAGCGATCAGCGCCTAGGCCCCTGTCAGCCCCCCCCCAGCGATCAGCGCCTACGCCCCTGTCAGCCCCCCCAGCGATCAGCGCCTGTGCCCCTGCCAGCCCCCCCCCCAGCGATCAACGCCTGAGAATGGTGGTGTGGGTGTGTGTTGGGGGGGGCGGCATTAAAGGACCCGGCCTTAGGGTGGCAAAGGGAGTAAATCTGGGCCTGAATCAACCCCTGAGTGTTTAATGCCACCGCTTCATGCTGCATCTCCCACACACTTCTAAAGGGAGTAGTTTGATGGCCTTCCACGATCCCCTTAGTAGATCTGTCAGCACCCTTTTCATAGAAGGTTGTTCCTCCACTTCTAATGGGAGTGGGTTGATGGCATTGGTACCTAAGACAATGATGAGTGACACTATGGTGCTCGACTTTGTTGATGGTTTTGGACTAGATAATGGTTAGGCAGCTTGTTCTATAAAGACCAACGAGGGATCAGACCCCCCCCCCTACCTAGTAACTATTGTTACAGTTATCAGACTAGGTCCTTTCCCCCAGCTAAAAGCTAAGGAAGCCTACTATAATGAGGAATTTCCTGGAGGCACACTGGAATGCTCTCACACTGTGGTACATTATGTTCTTTTGGCTTTCTTACCATAGAAAATATCAGAGAAATCCCCTTTTATTTTAATTTACAGCTTGAGACCTTCTACAATCCCCTTAGTAGATATGTCAGCACCATGTCATACAAGGTTGTTCCTCCACTTCTAAAGGGAGTGGGACAATGGCATTGGTACCTTAAGACAATGATGAGTGACACATTGGTGTAATCGATTTGGATGATGGTCATAGGCTAGATAATGGTCAGGCAGCTTTCGTGTTCCGTGAAGAACAACGAAGGATCAAACCCAACTACAATCTTCACAGCTATCAGACTAGGTCCTTTCCCTCAGCTAGAAGCTAAGGAAGCCTACAAAGACATTGAATTTTCTAGAGGAGCACTTTCACATCATGGTACATTATGTTCTACTGGATTTTCTAACATAGGAAACATCAACAATGCCCCATGTTTCTTACAATCCATAACTATCCTATACCCTCAGGAACCTAACACTTTACTTCTACCTGAAAATGGAGCACCATTTCCTAAAATTTGGCTTTTTAACCCTGACACATAACCTCAACCTGTGCCCTAAATTCCAGGTTTCTCACACTAACCCTAATGCCTAACCTAACCCTTGAATTGAAGTCTTGACTCAGTACTTCTGCCTAACGCTTAGCTACCTCCTGTGCCCTAACTTTAGCTCTAAAAAACTAACCCTAAAGAAAATCCAAACCCACAAACAAAAATAATGTTATATTGCAGCAGAACAGTACAGCTGTAATACACACAGCCATCACAAATATGCACCCTAGTGTGTCTAACATGTTTATTTCCTATAATCAGAAAAATACCACATTATGGCTGTAACGGAACTCCGTCGCACTTCGCTGCTCCACTGCTTCCGTCAGTATACACCCTCCTCCAGTCTGAACATCAGATATCAGATATTACAGACATATATTGTAACTAAAAACCAGGCAAGACTAGCTCAGTTACAAATTGGAACATGGAACGTTTATTAGAACAAGAATAAAGACTTTTATACACTTGAGAAGGAGGTTCCCCCTTCCTGATCATATTACCCTAACAATATAAACTGTAACCAGAAACATAAATTACCATGAGCTAATTAACTTGTCCTTTTACCAGCCTAGGTGACTCAGAGATTTGACCTTTCAGGTCAGCCTTGCCTTCTTTTAGCTCAGAAGACACAATCCTCATTATCATAAGCAGGGGCGTTGCTAGGTCTGAAAAAGATCTGGGGCTAGAGCCCATAGCAGCGGTCACCAACCGGGGAGGGGGGGTGCACGCTGGTGGTAAGCAATTTTTTGCGGGCAAAAGAAGACTGGTGTTGGCGTATCAATCTTCATGGCACCATGGTTGATCTGGTGTTAGGGTGATCAAAGCGCATTGTTTCTATTGTTATATTGTAATATATAATGAAGTGGTTCAACTCACCATAATGCAGAATCAGTGGGAGCCCTGGGCGTGTCACTTGCCACATCACCTGCCACCATTTGCAGATTGTCACTTGCCACCATTTGCAGATTGTCACTTGCCACCATTTGCAGATTGTCACTTGCCACCCATTGCAGATTGTCACTTGCCACCATTTGCAGATTGTCACTTGCCATGTCACCTGCCACCATTAGCAAATTGTCACTTGCCACCTCACTTGCCACCATTAGCAGATTGTCACTTGCCACCATTTGCAGATTGTCACTTGCTATGCCAGCCAGTGCCACCAAATGTGCATTCTCGCTGCCTTGGTGGCAGGCTGGCAGCACTGGCCCATTTAGTGAAGGCAGGAGAGCGGAGATGCGGGGCGGGCAGTGAGAGATTACATCATCTCTCTGCTCCCCGCCGCACATCGCTCCCACATTGAAGTCCCAGCTGTGAAAGCGGAAGATTGGTGACGGGCGGGTGGAGAGAGATGATGTCATCTCTGCTTGTCCGCCTGCTCGTCTCCAGGGCTGGACTGAGACAAAAATTTGGCCCTGGACTTCATCCAGACCGGCCAACTTTGACAGGTCTCACCCATGCCGGATCTTCTGGTCCCCCTTGCTCCTGTGGTCCCCCTTGCTCCTGTGGTCCCCCTGTGCTTCTCTGGTCCCCCTGTGCTTCTCTGGTCCCCCGCGTGCTGCTCTGGTCCCCCGCATGCTGCTCTGGTCCCCTGCATGCTGTGCTGGTCCCCCGCATGCTGCGCTGGTCCCCCGTGCCCCGCGTACTGCGCTGGTCCCCCTGTGCTCCTCTGGTCCCCCACGTGCTGTGCTGGTTCCCCTGTGCTCCTCTGGTCCCCCACGTGCTGTGCTGGTCCCCCTGTGCTCCTCTGGTCCCCCGCGTGCTGCGCTGGTCCCCCTGTGCTCCTCTGGTCCCCCGCGTGCTGCGCTGGTCCCCCTGTGCTCCTCTGGTCCCCCACGTGCTGCGCTGGTCCCCCTGTGCTCCTCTGGTCCCCCGCGTGCTGCGCTGGTCCCCCTGTGCTCCTCTGGTCCCCCGCGTGCTGCGCTGGTCCCCCTGTGCTCCTCTGGTCCCCCACGTGCTGCGCTGGTCCCCCTGTGCTCCTCTGGTCCCCCCGCGTGCTGCGCTGGTCCCCCTGTGCTCCTCTGGTCCCCTGCGTGCTGCGTTGGTCCCCCTGTGCTCCTCTGGTCCGCCTGTGCTCCTCTGGTCCCTCGTGTGCTCCTCTGGTCTGCCTGTGCTCCTCTGGTCCCCCCGTGTGCTCCTCTGGCCCGCCTGTGCTCCTCTGGCCCACCTGTGCTCCTCTGGCCCGCCTGTGCTCCTCTGGCCCGCCTGTGCTCCTCTTCCCCGCCTGTGCTCCTCTGGTCCGCCTGTGCTCCTCTGGTCCGCCTGTGCTCCTCTGGCACGCCTGTGCTCCTCTGGCACGCCTGTGCTCCTCTGGCACGCCTGTGCTCCTCTGGCACGCCTGTGCTCCTCTGGTCTGCCTGTGCTCCTCTGGTCTGCCTGTGCTCCTCTGGTCCGCCTGTGCTCCTCTGGCACGCCTGTGCTCCTCTGGCCTGCCTGTGCTCCTCTGGCCTGCCTGTGCTCCTCTGGTCCGCCTGTGCTCCACTGGTCTGCCTGTGCTCCTCTGGCACGCCTGTGCTCCTCTGGCCCGCCTGTGCTCATCTGGTCCGCCTGTGCTCCTCTGGTCCGCCTGTGCTCCTCGGGTCCGCCTGTGCTCCTCTGGTCCGCCTGTGCTCCTCTGGCCTGCCTGTGCTCCTCTGGTCCCCCTGTGCTCCTCTGGTCCCCCGCGTGCTGTGTGCTCCGCTGATCCCCCGAATGCTGTTTTGGTCCCACATGTGCTCTGCTGGTCCGCCTGTGCTCCTCTGGTCCGCCTGTGCTCCTCTGGTCCGCCTGTGCTCCTCTGGCACGCCTGTGCTCCTCTGGCACGCCTGTGCTCCTCTGGCACGCCTGTGCTCCTCTGGCCCGTCTGTGCTCCTCTGGCCCGCCTGTGCTCCTCTGGTCCGCCTGTGCTCCTCTGGCCCGCCTGTGCTCCTCTGGCACGCCTGTGCTCCTCTGGCCCGCCTGTGCTCCTCTGGTCTGCCTGTGCTCCTCTGGTCCGCCTGTGCTCCTCGGGTCTGCCTGTGCTCCTCTGGTCCACCTGTGCTCCTCTGGCCCGCCTGTGCTCCTCTGGTCCCCCTGTGCTCCTCTGGTCCCCCGCGTGCTGTGTGCTCCGCTGATCCCCCGAATGCTGTTTTGGTCCCACATGTGCTCTGCTGGTCCGCCTGTGCTCCTCTGGTCCGCCTGTGCTCTTCTGGCCTGCCTGTGCTCCTCTGGCCCACCTGTGCTCCTCTGGTCCGCCTGTGCTCCTCTGGTCCGCCTGTGCTCCTCTGGTCCGCCTGTGCTCCTCTGGCCCGCCTGTGCTCCTCTGGCCTGCCTGTGCTCCTCTGGTCCGCCTGTGCTCCTCTGGTCCGCCTGTGCTCCTCTGGCACGCCTGTGCTCCTCTGGTCTGCCTGTGCTCCTCTGGTCTGCCTGTGCTCCTCTGGTCCGCCTGTGCTCCTCTGGCACGCCTGTGCTCCTCTGGCCTGCCTGTGCTCCTCTGGTCCGCCTGTGCTCCTCTGGTCCGCCTGTGCTCCTCTGGCACGCCTGTGCTCCTCTGGCCCGCCTGTGTTCCTCTGGTCCGCCTGTGCTCCTCGGGTCCGCCTGTGCTCCTCTAGTCCGCCTGTGCTCCTCTGGCCCGCCTGTGCTCCTCTGGTCCCCCTGTGCTCCTCTGGTCCCCCGCGTGCTGTGTGCTCCGCTGATCCCCCGAATGCTGTTTTGGTCCCACATGTGCTCTGCTGGTCCGCCTGTGCTCCTCTGGTCCGCCTGTGCTCCTCTGGTCCGCCTGTGCTCCTCTGGCACGCCTGTGCTCCTCTGGCCCGTCTGTGCTCCTCTGGCCCGCCTGTGCTCCTCTGGTCCGCCTGTGCTCCTCTGGCCCGCCTGTGCTCCTCTGGCCCGCCTGTGCTCCTCTGGCCCGCCTGTGCTCCTCTGGCCCGCCTGTGCTCCTCTGGTCCGCCTGTGCTCCTCTGGTCCGCCTGTGCTCCTCTGGCCCGCCTGTGCTCCTCTGGCCCGCCTGTGCTCCTCTGGTCCGCCTGTGCTCCTCTGGCCCGCCTGTGCTCCTCTGGTCCGCCTGTGCTCTTCTGGCCTGCCTGTGCTCCTCTGGCCCACCTGTGCTCCTCTGGTCCGCCTGTGCTCCTCTGGCACGCCTGTGCTCCTCTGGCACGCCTGTGCTCCTCTGGCACGCCTGTGCTCCTCTGGTCCGCCTGTGCTCCTCTGGTCCGCCTGTGCTCCTCTGGCACGCCTGTGCTCCTCTGGCCTGCCTGTGCTCCTCTGGTCCGCCTGTGCTCCTCTGGCACGCCTGTGCTCCTCTGGCCTGCCTGTGCTCCTCTGGTCTGCCTGTGCTCCTCTGGTCCGCCTGTGCTCCTCGGGTCTGCCTGTGCTCCTCTGGTCCACCTGTGCTCCTCTGGCCCGCCTGTGCTCCTCTGGTCCCCCGCGTGCTGTGTGCTCCGCTGATCCCCCGAATGCTGTTTTGGTCCCACATGTGCTCTGCTAGTCCGCCTGTGCTCCTCTGGTCCGCCTGTGCTCTTCTGGCCTGCCTGTGCTCCTCTGGCCCGCCTGTGCTCCTCTGGTCCGCCTGTGCTCCTCTGGCACGCCTGTGCTCCTCTGGCACGCCTGTGCTCCTCTGGTCCGCCTGTGCTCCTCTGGTCCGCCTGTGCTCCTCTGGCACGCCTGTGCTCCTCTGGCACGCCTGTGCTCCTCTGGCCCGTCTGTGCTCCTCTGGCCCGCCTGTGCTCCTCTGGTCCGCCTGTGCTCCTCTGGCCCGCCTGTGCTCCTCTGGTCCGCCTGTGCTCCTCTGGCCCGCCTGTGCTCCTCTGGCCCGCCTGTGCTCCTCTGGTCCGCCTGTGCTCCTCTGGCCCGCCTGTGCTCCTCTGGTCCGCCTGTGCTCCTCTGGTCCGCCTGTGCTCCTCTGGCCCGCCTGTGCTCCTCTGGTCCGCCTGTGCTCTTCTGGCCTGCCTGTGCTCCTCTGGCCCGCCTGTGCTCCTCTGGTCCGCCTGTGCTCCTCTGGCACGCCTGTGCTCCTCTGGCACGCCTGTGCTCCTCTGGTCCGCCTGTGCTCCTCTGGTCCGCCTGTGCTCCTCTGGCACGCCTGTGCTCCTCTGGCCTGCCTGTGCTCCTCTGGTCCGCCTGTGCTCCTCTGGTCCGCCTGTGCTCCTCTGGCACGCCTGTGCTCCTCTGGCCTGCCTGTGCTCCTCTGGTCTGCCTGTGCTCCTCTGGTCCGCCTGTGCTCCTCGGGTCTGCCTGTGCTCCTCTGGTCCACCTGTGCTCCTCTGGCCCGCCTGTGCTCCTCTGGTCCCCCGCGTGCTGTGTGCTCCGCTGATCCCCCGAATGCTGTTTTGGTCCCACATGTGCTCTGCTGGTCCGCCTGTGCTCCTCTGGTCCGCCTGTGCTCCTCTGGTCCGCCTGTGCTCTTCTGGCCTGCCTGTGCTCCTCTGGCCCGCCTGTGCTCCTCTGGTCCGCCTGTGCTCCTCTGGCACGCCTGTGCTCCTCTGGCACGCCTGTGCTCCTCTGGTCTGCCTGTGCTCCTCTGGTCCGCCTGTGCTCCTCTGGCACGCCTGTGCTCCTCTGGCACGCCTGTGCTCCTCTGGCCGGTCTGTGCTCCTCTGGCCCGCCTGTGCTCCTCTGGTCCGCCTGTGCTCCTCTGGCCCGCCTGTGCTCCTCTGGTCCGCCTGTGCTCCTCTGGCCCGCCTGTGCTCCTCTGGTCCGCCTGTGCTCCTCTGGTCCGCCTGTGCTCCTCTGGCCCGCCTGTGCTCCTCTGGTCCGCCTGTGCTCCTCTGGCCCGCCTGTGCTCCTCTGGTCCGCCTGTGCTCCTCTGGCCCGCCTGTGCTCCTCTGGTCCGCCTGTGCTCCTCTGGTCCGCCTGTGCTCTTCTGGCCTGCCTGTGCTCCTCTGGCCCGCCTGTGCTCCTCTGGTCCGCCTGTGCTCCTCTGGCACGCCTGTGCTCCTCTGGCACGCCTGTGCTCCTCTGGTCCGCCTGTGCTCCTCTGGTCCGCCTGTGCTCCTCTGGCACGCCTGTGCTCCTCTGGCCTGCCTGTGCTCCTCTGGTCCGCCTGTGCTCCTCTGGTCCGCCTGTGCTCCTCTGGCACGCCTGTGCTCCTCTGGCCCGCCTGTGCTCCTCTGGTCTGCCTGTGCTCCTCTGGTCCGCCTGTGCTCCTCGGGTCTGCCTGTGCTCCTCTGGTCCACCTGTGCTCCTCTGGCCCGCCTGTGCTCCTCTGGTCCCCCTGTGCTCCTCTGGTCCCCCGCGTGCTGTGTGCTCCGCTGATCCCCCGAATGCTGTTTTGGTCCCACATGTGCTCTGCTGGTCCGCCTGTGCTCCTCTGGTCCGCCTGTGCTCTTCTGGCCTGCCTGTGCTCCTCTGGCCCGCCTGTGCTCCTCTGGTCCGCCTGTGCTCCTCTGGCACGCCTGTGCTCTTCTGGCCTGCCTGTGCTCCTCTGGCCCGCCTGTGCTCCTCTGGTCCGCCTGTGCTCCTCTGGCACGCCTGTGCTCCTCTGGCACGCCTGTGCTCCTCTGGTCCGCCTGTGCTCCTCTGGTCCGCCTGTGCTCCTCTGGCACGCCTGTGCTCCTCTGGCACGCCTGTGCTCCTCTGGCCCGTCTGTGCTCCTCTGGCACGCCTGTGCTCCTCTGGTCCGCCTGTGCTCCTCTGGCCCGCCTGTGCTCCTCTGGTCCGCCTGTGCTCCTCTGGCCCGCCTGTGCTCCTCTGGCCCGCCTGTGCTCCTCTGGTCCGCCTGTGCTCCTCTGGTCCGCCTGTGCTCCTCTGGCCCGCCTGTGCTCCTCTGGTCCGCCTGTGCTCCTCTGGCCCGCCTGTGCTCCTCTGGTCCGCCTGTGCTCCTCTGGCCCGCCTGTGCTCCTCTGGTCCGCCTGTGCTCCTCTGGTCCGCCTGTGCTCTTCTGGCCCACCTGTGCTCCTCTGGCCCGCCTGTGCTCCTCTGGTCCGCCTGTGCTCCTCTGGCACGCCTGTGCTCCTCTGGCATGCCTGTGCTCCTCTGGCCCGCCTGTGCTCCTCTGGCCCGCCTGTGATCCTCTGGTCCGCCTGTGCTCCTCTGGCCCACCTGTGCTCCTCTGGTCCCCCGCGTGCTGTGTGCTCCGCTGATCCCCCGAATTCTGTTTTGGTCCCACATGTGCTCTGCTGGTCCCCCCCCTACTCTGGTCCCACATGTGCTCTGCTGGTCCCCCCCCCCTGCTCTGGTCCCACATGTGCTCTGCTGGTCCCCCCCCCTGCTCTGGTCCCCGTGCTCCTCTATTCCCCCCCCATGCTGCTCTATCCCCCCTCCCAGCGCTCACCTCCTCTCCCTGCTTAGATAGGCATACAGACATGATCCTAGGAGTGGACACTGATAAGCTCATCGTACGATCCAGAAGTCATGCAGCCGCACACAGCTGTGACATGAACTTCCTCGGCACTCGTTGTCTTGTTCTTTCCTTCCCCCGCTCTTCATCCTGTCTGCTGCCGCGTAGAATCTAGATGAGAGCGGGGGAAGGAAAGAACAAGAGAACGAGTGCCGAGGAAGTTTTATGTCACAGCTGTGTGCGGCTGCATGACTTCTGGATCGTATGATGAGCTTATCAGTGTCCACTCCTAGGATCATGTCTGTATGCCTATCTAAGCAGGGAGAGGAGGTGAGCGCTGCGGGGGGGGGGGGGGGTGGCGGTCCGATGGCTCCGTGCCTGTACATGCCTGATCGTCCCTCCTCCACCTCCAATGCCGCCCGCCGCAGCCGCGACTCGCCGGCTCTTCTCTCCTCCACACCCGCTGAGACTCGGGGCTATGGGCTCCACATTCAGGGCTCCAGCCTCGATAGCCCCCCCTGGTGACGCCTATGATCATAAGTATAAACACAGGACAGCTTGTTAAACGGACAATATCAGGAGTCCCCAGTAGCAAACTGTCCGGTTCCAGAAGCCAAGGTGACCAGCTCAATTAACATGTATAGTTCAGAATCAAACAAACCAGGAATAGTCTTTGTATATTTCCTGGGAGATATTGTGGATAAATATTACTGTTCCATTTTAAGTAATCCAAGCCATATTCTTAATGTCCATTATTTTCTTGGTCACCCTGTGACCCTAATAGACAATGGGTTACTTAGACATAAGAGGTGCATGGGGAGCTAAAGCAAGGGATTCCCAACCTCTCCAAGGGATTCTGGGGCCAACCAGCCCCCCTCGCCCAAAGTGACTCCCGTCACAATGGCCACCAGATGGAGCTTACATACATAAGTAATAAACATATTAGAAAAATTATGAGAATTATTCACAAAGGCTGCTGAGGCATTCACACAGCATTTTATTTTTATAAATAGACCCCTAAGTTAGAAAAAAAAAAATAATTTTAAAGGGAATACCTACATATAAGCTTGGGTTATTTCCAAAAGAAATGTCAGAGAAGTTGTAAGTATCTACTTGCCTTTTTCAAGCTTTCATTTGATGTTTCATACCTCATAAGGGTGAAGATCTTTCGTAATTACATTTAAAAAAAGGGCTTTTATGGACTTACCACTTTGTGTAACCTTTTGTAGATCCTCCAGGACATATATGAATCATTTTGACAATCAATTTTTCTGCCTGTGTGAACCTTAAAGGTATGAAAGACTTATAGAAATTCCCTTGTTTTATTTTTTATTTTTTTTAATGTTGCTTCTATTAATACAAATAGGTATTGGAAAAATGGCTGGTTTATATAATTAAATGATTTTATATTCTGAGGAGGCTTTTCTGGCTATAATAATTGTCTTTTCTTCTGGATCAAGATTTTGTATACTTCTTATTTTTCTTTATATATTTTTAATATATTTTTGTTTAATCTTTCTTGGAGATATTCTGTATATATGCATTTATTTTTTATTATTATTCAGGATTTATATAATGCCAATAGTTTGCACAGTGCTTTACAATATGAAGGGAGACAGTACAGTGACAATACAAAAACATACAAGAGGGTTAAGAGGGCCATGGTTAAAAGAGCTTTCAATCTAACAGATTATAAAATATTCAGATATGACTAGGGATTCTTTTGGGTTTTTATAAATCTAGCGCTGTATATTACCTAATTCATTCTACTATATCTCATTGGTATAGATACAGCTACTTAAAGTGGTGGTTAACTCTGTGGGGTTGATTTACTAAAGGCCAATAGACTGTGCACCTTGGAAAGTGCAATTGCACTCTGCAAGTGCAGTTGCTCCAGAGCTTAGTAAATGAGGTAAAGCTTCACTTTGCAAAGAATACCCAATCGCATGCAAGGAAAATTTAAAAAAAACAGCATTTTTGCTTGCACATGATTGGTTGATGAAAGTCAGCAGAGCTTCTGCTCATTTACTAAACTCTGGAGCAATTGCTCTTGCCGTGTGCAACTGCACTTTCCAAAGTGCACAGTCTTTTTGCCTTTAGTAAATCAACCCCTGTGCGTGCAGGTAACAGGTAAGCTTACCTGTAGGTACAATGAATACATACAGGTAAGCTTACCTGTAGGTACAATTAATATCTCATTAATGGCCGATGATGTCTCCCATGCATGTGCAGTGACTCTCCGCATTCAGGGCCGCACAGTATGCCGTGGAACGCAGAGCGCCGTGCCATGACCATGGCTCCCGTGCATACATGATGTCATGGTAGCCCAGCCATTCAAATGACCAGGGCCCATGATCCCCGAAGGAAGACCAGGTTAAGATGGAAGCCTTGGCAGCGTTGACATGGAGGGACTTGTTTCTAAAGTAAGTTTGTCGTAATGTGCTAGTTTGTGATGCATACTAGCACATTATGGCATAAACCTGAAGGGGGCCCAGGTTTTTTTTTTTCAAGTTTACTTTAACTTTAAGGCCCCATTCACACTATGTGAATGTGCATGTTTTTGCACTTGTTTTGTGCGTGTGCTGTGTTTTCTACTAGCTTCTGGGTCCCATGCTGCGTATTCTCTGATTGGACGAGGTGGAGAGGTATGGTGGTCTCATCACAATCTCTATCATATCTTATCAAAGAACACTTTGCCTTCATTGAGGAAATGCACAGCAGTCCCTGTATGGTGCCTGTGCCAACTGAGCAACCCCATGAGTTAACAATGCAGCAGGGCAGCCATTCAGCACAGGACCCAGAAGTCAGCGGCGATCACTGTAGAAGTGTCTAGCAATTTCCAGCATCCACGGGATCCCACAAGCATGTTATCTACATACTTCCAAGCTGAACCAATTTTAGCACACTCCTTTAAGGGCCGCTTTTATTGGGATTTTATAGACCAACACAAAGTGGCACATAATTGTGAAGGGAAAGGAAAATGATAAATGGTCTTCAATTTTTTTTTACAAATAAATATCTGAAAAGTGTGGTGTGCATTTGTATTCAGCCCCCTCTACTCTGATATTCCTAACTAAAATCTATTGGAACCGGTTGCATTCAGGAGTCACCTACCGTATTTATCGGCGTATAACACGCGCCGGCGTATAACACGCACCCCAAGTTTAGGAGGGAATTTTAAGGAAAAAAACTTTTAGGAGGGAAGTTTAAGGAAAAAAACTTACATTTAAATGCCCATCAATGCAGCGTTATCGTGTCCATCTGCAGCCTTGCCCCAGTGTCCAGTGCAGCCTTGTCATTGCAGCTTTGCCCCAGTGCAGCCTTGTCAGTGCAGCTTTGCCCCAGTGCAGCCTTGTCAGTGCAGCCTTGTCAGTGCAGCCTTCCCCAGTGCAGCCTTGTCAGTGCAGCTTTGCCCCAGTGCAGACTTGTCAGTGCAGCCTTGTCAGTGCAGCATTGCCCCAGTGCAGCATTGCCCCAGTGCACCTTTGCCCCAGTGCAGCTTTCCCCCATTGCAGCTTTGCCCCAGTGCAGCCTTGCCCCAGTGCAGCCTTGCCCCAGTTGTCCGTGCAGCCTTGTCGCCGCCGACATACAAGTTTAGATTTTTAAATATGGCGCCGCAGAGTTCGGAGGGACTCGGCGGCGCTCGTTCAGCTGAACGAGCGCCGCCGAGGACACAGTGACTGGGCGGAGCCGAGATACACATAGCCGAGGGTTCTCGGCTCTTCTCGGCGCCGTTCACAGTCACGCCCAGTCCCCATGATGGACATAACACAGGTCCAATGGCGGGACTGGGCGTGACTGTGAACGGCGACGAGAATAGCGGGGATCGGCGTATAACACGCACCCACGATTTTCCCCTGATTTTAAGGGGAAAAAAGTGCGTGTTATACGCCGATAAATACGGTAATTAGTAAATAGAGTCCACCTGTGTGTAATTTAATCTCAGTATAAATACGGCTGTTCTGTGAAGCCCTCGGAGGATTGTTAGAGAACCTTAGTGAACAAACAGCATTATGTAGGCCAAGGAACACACCAGATAGGTCAGGGATAAAGTTGTGGAGAGGTATAAAGCAGGGTTAGGTTATAAAAAAATATCTCAAGCTTTGAACATCTCATGGAGCATTGTTCAATCCATCATCCGAAAATGGAAAGAATATGGCACAACTGCAAACCTACCAAGACATGGCCGTCCACCTAAACTGACAGGCCGGGCAAGGAGAGCATTCATCAGAGAAGCAGCCAAGAGGCCCATGGTAACTCTGGAGGAGCTGCAGAGATCCACAGCTCAGGTGGGAGAATCTGTCCACAGGACAACTATTAGTCGTGCTCTCCACAAATCTGACCTTTATGGAAGAGTGGCAAGAAGAAAGTCATTGTTGAAAGAAAGTCATAAGAAGTCCTGTTTGCAGTTTGCGAGAAGCCATGTGGGTGACATAACATGTGGAAGAAGGTGCTCTGGTCAGATGAGGCCAAAATTGAATTTTTTGGCCTAAAAGCAAAGCGCTATGTGTGGCGGAAAACTAACACTGCACATCACCCTGAACTCATCATCCCCACCGTGAAACATGGTGGTGGCAGCATCGTGTTGTGGGCAGTGGCGTAGCGTGGGTTGTCAGCACCCGGGGCAAGGCAAGTAATTTGCGCCCCCCCCCCCCCCCCCCCCAACCTGCGGACTTTTAGCTATCCCTGAGTCCCTTCAAATACAATAGTACTGACCTACCTGATTCCTATACTGACCACTACACTGAGAACTACACTGTCCACTACACTACATTGTCCACTACACTGACCACTATACTATACTCACCACCATACTACACTGACCACTATACTACACTGTCCACTATACTGATCACTATACTACACTACACTGTCCACTATACTACACTGTCCACTATACTACATTGCACTGTCCACTATACTACACTACACTTGACCACCATACTACACTGTCCACTATACTACACTATACTGACCACCATACTACACTGTCCACTATACTACACTATACTGACCACCATACTACACTGTCCACTATACTACTCTATACTGACCACCATACTACACTGTCCACTATACTACACTATACTGACCACCATACTACACTGTCCACTATACTACACTATACTGACCACCATACTACACTGTCCACTATACTACACTATACTGACCACCATACTACACTGACCACTATACTACACTGACCACCATACTACACTGACCACCATACTACACTGTCCTCCATACTACACTGTCCTCCATACTACACTGTCCTCCATACTACACTGTCCTCCACACTACACTGTCCTCCACACTACACTGTCCTCCACACTACACTGACCACTACACTACACTATACTGACCACCACACTACACTATACTGACCACCACACTACACTATACTGACCACCACACTACACTATACTGACCACCATACTACACTGACCACCATACTACACTGACCACCATACTACACTGACCACCATACTATACTACACTGACCACTATACTACACTGACCACTATACTATACTACACTGACCACCATACTACACTGACCACCATACTACACTGACCACCATACTACACTGACCACCATACTACACTGACCACCATACTACACTGACCACCATACTACACTGACCACCATACTACACTGTCCACCATACTACACTGTCCAACATACTACACTGTCCAACATACTACACTGTCCAACATACTACACTGTCCACTATACTACACTATACTGACCACCATACTACACTGACCACCATACTACACTGACCACCATAATACACTGACCACCATACTACACTGACCACCATACTACACTGACCACCATACTACACTGACCACCATACTACACTGTCCAACATACTACACTGTCCAACATACTACACTGTCCAACATACTACACTGACCACCATACTACACTGTCCACTATACTACACTATACTGACCACCATACTACACTGACCACCATACTACACTGACCACCATACTACACTGACCACCATACTACACTGTCCACTATACTACACTGTCCACTATACTACACTGTCCACTATACTACACTGTCCACTATACTACACTGACCACCATACTACACTGTCCACTATACTACACTGTCCACTATACTACACTGTCCACTATACTACACTGACCACCATACTACACTGACCACTATACTACACTGACCACCATACTACACTGACCACTATACTACACTGACCACCATACTACACTGACCACCATACTACACTGTCCACTACACTGTCCACTATACTGACCACCATACTACACTGTCCACTATACTACACTACACTGACCACCATACTACACTGACCACCATACTACACTGTCCACTATACTACACTATACTGACCACCATACTACACTGTCCACTACACTACACTGACCTCCATACTAAACTACACTATACTGACCACTATGCTAACCACTATACTATACTACACTAACCACTATACTACACTATACTCAGGCCCAGATTAAGAGCATCATGGGCCTGGTGCTAAGGATGTTGGTGGGCCTTTTTATCAAGATAAATAAAATGAAAACGCAAACAATTTTTTGTGAAATTTAAATTAAAGAGAGAGAGAGGGGGTGAGAGAGAGAGAGAGGGGGTGAGAGAGAGAGAGAGAGAGAGAGAGAGAGAGAGAGAGAGAGGGTGTGAAAAAGGGGAATAGAGAGAGGGTGAAAGAGAGAGAGGGTGGTAGGGGGTGAAGGGGGTGAGAGAGAGAACAGGGTGAAAGAGAGGGGATGAGAGAGAGAGAGGGGGGGTGGGAGTGAGGGGGTGAGTCTGTGGGGGGCACAGCATAGTACATTACACGGGAGGGGGGGTATAGCACAGTACATCACATGGTTGGCACAACACATTACATGGTGGATACATGGATACAGCACATTTAATGGCGGGCACAGCACATTACGCGGTTGGCACTGCCCAATACAGCACATTACAAGGTAGGCACAGTACATTATATGGTGGGCACAGCACATGACATGGTTGGTACTGCACAACACAACACATTTCATGGTGGGCACAGCTCATGCACACAGTGGGCACAGGACCTTATATGGTGGGCACAGCACATGACATGGCAGGCACAGCTGAGCACATTACATGGTGGGCACTGGACATTACAAGTGGGCACTGCACAGAACATTATATGGTGGGCACAACACATTATATAGTGGGTACTGCACATAGCATGGTGGGCACTGCACAGCACATGACAAGGTGGGCACTGCATGACACAGCACAGCACATTACATTGTGAGCACAGCACATTAAATGGTGGACACCACACATGACATGAGCCCTGCACACCACATTCCATTGTGGGTACTGCACGGCACATGCCATGGTGGACAATGTACAGCACATTACATGGTGAGTACAGCACATGACATGGTGGGCACTGCACATTACATGGTGGGCACTGCAAGGCACAGCATGACATAGTGGGCACTGCACATCACATGAAGGGCAATGTAATGCACAGCACATGACATGGTCAGCACAGCGCATTACATGGTGGGCACTGCAATGTACAGCAAATGACATACTGGACACAGCACATTACATGGGGGGCACTGCAAGGCACATGACATGACATGGTGGGCACAGCGCATTACATGGTGGGCACTGAATAGCACATAACATTACATGGTGGGCACAACACATTACATGGTGGGCACTGCATGGCATAGCACGTTTCATGGTGGGAAATGCAACTGCACATTACATGTTAGGAACTGCACATGACATGGTGGGCACTGCAAGGCACAGCATGACATAGTGGGCACTGCACATCACATGAAGGGCAATGCAATGCACAGCACATGACATTGTTCAGCACAGCGCATTACATGGTGGGCACTGCAACGTGCAGCAAATGACATACTGGACACAGCACATTACATGGGGGGCACTGCAAGGCACATGACATGGTGGGCACAGCACATTACATGGGGGGCACTGCAAGGCACATGACATGGTGGGCACAGCACATTACATGGGGGCACTGCAAGGCACATGACATGACATTGTGGGCACAGCACATTACATGGGGGCACTGCAAGGCACATGACATGGTGGGCACAGCACATTACATGGGGGGGCACTGCAAGGCACATGACATGACATGGTGGGCACAGAACATTACATGGGGACACTGCAAGGCACATGACATGACATGGTGGGCACAGCACATTACATGGGGGGCACTGCAATGCACATGACATGGTGTGCACAGAACTTTACATAGTGGGCACTGCAATACACATGACAGGACATGGTGGGCACAGAACATTACATGGGGGGCACTGCAAGGCACATGACATGACATGGTGGGCACAGCACATTACATGGGGGGCACTGCAAGGCACATGACATGACATGGTGGGCACAGCACATTACATGGGGGGCACTGCAAGGCACATGACATGACATGCGGGGCACTGCAATGCACATGACATGGTGGGCACAGCACTTTACATAGGGGCACTGCAATGCACATGACAGGACATGGTGGGCACAGCACATTACATGGGGGGCACTGCAAGGCACATGACATGACATGGTGGGCACAGCACATTACATGGGGGGCACTGCAAGGCACATGACATGGTGGGCACAGCACATTACATAGTGGGCACTGCAAGGCACATGACATGACATGGTGGGCACAGCACATTACATGGGGGGCACTGCAAGGCACATGACATGGTGGGCACTGGGCACAAGAGAGCACATTACATGGGGGAAGCAGCAGTCTGTCCCCTAGCACAATAATTACACAACATCCCCCTAACAAATGTACTGACCTTATCATAACAGCATGGGAGATGTCCTTCCTCCCGGGCTCCTGCTGGATAGGACATCAGCGCCCCTCCCCCAGACACTGAGGATCTGTGTGTGTGTAACAGATCCTGTGATAGGGGTCAGGCATCGGCAGAGACAGGACTCGGCTGCACTGACTTGTCTCCTCCAATACTGTCCACTACACTGCCCCCCCATAGTGACACTACACTAACCCCCATAGTGACACTACACTAACCCCCATAGTGACACTACACTGCCCCCATAGTGACACTACACTGACCCCCATAGTGACACTACACTGACCCCCATAGCATACCTCCCAACTTTTGAACTTCAGAAAGAGGGACACTTATGGGAGGAAGCGACTGACCGCGCGCTACGTGCACTGCGGCAAAAAGAAAGATTCTCACTGATGCATACAAAAACCCCAGCAAAGTCATTTAAAAAAATAAGAATAAAAAGCTTCCATTACAAATGATTTTGCATAAACTATGGAAGTGTGCATTACACAAAGTGTGGAAGGATTCAGAAGTGCGTTATGTACAGAGTGCAGGGTTCAGGATAAGGCTAGATACAGAGTGCAGGGTTCTGGGGTGTGTTATGCACAGGGTGCAGGGTTCTGGAGTTACATATAGAGTGCAGGGTATTGGCATGTGTTATGTACAGAGTGCTGGCACAGTGCATGGTTCTGGAGTGCGTTGCGTACAGAGTGCAAGGGTTCAAGAGCGCTAGGTACAGAGTGCAGTCATCCATCCACATGTCACTGTTGCCCTTCTCCTCAACTATAACATCTGAACCCGCCCCTCCCCCCACACACACATATAACACACACCACACACATATAACACACCACACACACACACACACATAACACACACCATAACACACACATATAACACACACCACACCACACACACACACATGCATAACACACACACACACATGCATAACACACACACATAACACACACCACACACACTTTTGTAAAAGTAGCACCTTTCTGTAGATGTCTTCTATCCAGTGCAGCCACAGCTTCCTTCTCCTTTTAGTGCACTGGGTATCTTCGACTCCTGGAGCAGGAAGGAGATAAGGATTAGGGGGCAGCTCACCCCCCTCCTCCCTCCTCGAACACGCTGCAGTCAGACTTTTGTCCCGACTTTAGTGCAGACTGCAGAGCAGAGAGCCTGTTGAAGGAGAGAGCTGAGCTGTTACTTTCACTTTCAACTGCAGAAGCCAGGCTTCTGTATTTAGGTGAAAGTGGGGAGCTGCCTGTGAGTGCAGGGCTAATGGAGGCTGAAAAAACTCTGGGGGAGAGGAATAGATAGCTGATCCTGGCCAGCAATCTATGAATGCTGGTGTGGTGTCACTGACTCTTTCGCTATGCACTGGTTTGACAGAGGGGCTGGTCTGGATAGCAGTCCCGCCCCTACCCGACATCACACTCTCTTTTTGACAGGTGAAGTCTCTCATTGGGGCTGCACAGTGCACATCCAGCTGACTTACTAGCCAATCCCTGGCTGTACAGGATGTGCACACTGCTGCAGGTCCTATTGAGAGAAAAATTAGCTTGTAGTTAACAGCATTATGCGGGACAAATCACCTGTATGGCGGGATAGCGGGACAAAGGTGTCAAAGCGGGAAAGTCCCGCCCAATCCGGGACTGTTGGGAGGTATGCCCCATAGTATACTAAACTACATTGTCCTGCCTACACTACAGTCTCTCTCGCCTCCCTCCCCCTCCCAGTAACAAGACTCTCACTTACCTTCTTCTCCTGGCTGCATCGATCCGGATGAGGAGGAGAACACAGCGGCGGCTCACTTTCTTCTCTCCCCTGCGCTCTGCTTGCTGCCATGTTCAGTATCCAGCGCCCTGTGATTGGGTGTATGGGGGTCATGTGCGGAGGCGGGGCGCCTCACATGACCCCCATACACCCAATCACAGGGCGCCGGACACTTAACATGGCGGCCGGAGCCCGGGGACACAAAATTAGAAATTAGGAGGAGGCAGCCAGTGACACATACTGGCGCCCCCCTAAATATCGCGCCCGAGGCCACGGCACCCCCCACGCTACGCCACTGGTTGTGGGGATGCTTTTCTTCAGCAGGGACACAGAAGCTGCTTAGAGTTAATGGGAAGATGGATAGCAACAAATACAGGGCAATCTTAGAAGAAAACCTGTTAGAGTCTGCAAAAGACTTGAGACTGGGGCGGAGGTTCACCTTCCAGCAGGACAACGACCCTAAACATACAGCCAGAGCTACAATGGAATGGTTTAGATCAAAGCATATACATATGTTGGAATGACCCAAAGTCCAGACCTAAATCCAATTGAGAATCTGTGGCAAGGCTTGAAAATTGCTGTTCACAGACGCTCTCCATCCAATCTGACAGAACTTGAGCTATTTTGCAAAGAAGAATGGGCAAAAATGTCCCTCTCTAGATGTGCAAAGCTGGTAGAGAGACATCCCCAAAAAGACTTGCAGCTGTAATTGCAGCAAAAGGAGGTTCTACAAAGTATTGACTCAGGGGGGCTGAATAGAAATGCACCCCACACTCTTGAAATCCATTTATCATTTTCCTTCCACTTCACAATTATGTGCCACTTTGTATAGCATAAACTGTATTACGCTATGGTCAGTTTTATCCTTCTGGGTCATTTGCTGTAAATACAGACACTGACTCTATAGACGGTCACAGGGGGAGATCCACAGCCAACCAGCCTGCCTGTCAGGGTTTCCAATCTGGTCATCAATTGCAAGCTCAAGGTCATGGCTGGGTTATAGCCAAACGCCCTTTGTGCATGCCATCTGGTAAGCAGGTCTTTATTACGGTGATTGGGCACTTTTCTTTAGTTTGAAGTCACTGTGGTGCCATGAAGAAGAGGATTTATTTTCTTTAATATGGACTACTAATATGTTTTATTAATTTTTTTTGATTGGGACCTTTAGCGCAGCTTTTCTTTTTTCTTATTCTATTTAATGTGCCACTTTGTGTTGGTCTATCACAGAGGTCTCCAAACTTTTTAAGCAAGGGGCCATTTTACTGTTCTGTAGGCTTTAGGGGGGCCAGACTATGGTCAGTAGTAGTAGAAAATGCCCCGGCATCAGTGCACTATCATTTAATGGGGGGAAAAGTTCCCCATCAATGGTCTCAGTATTGGAATGGTGCCTCAGGCTGGGTTCACACTGATTCGACGCGACTGTTGTACGACCATCATCCTCCTTTGCCCTACTACATCTGTCCTACATCGGTCCTACTTTGGTCCTACTTCCATCCGACTTAAGATAAGATTTTGCTCCGACTTTGAGATAGTACGACTTGTCCTTTGACCAATCAAAACAATCCCAGAGTGACATAAATTCTTTTTTGCTGCTGCTGTAATCACCATGTCGGATGTCACAAGTCCGATAGTTAGGACAAGGATCCTACTTTGATCCGACTTCAATGATATTCAATGGGCTGAAGTAGGACCAAAGTTGGACCAAAGTAGTCCAGGGATCATTTTCAAAGTCAGACCAGTTAAGACGGCTCTCATAGGGAATGATTGATTTGCACACATCATGCGACATGAGCTCCCAATGTCTGAGCGTTTGTCATACCAGTGTGAACCTGGCCTCAAGGGCCAGATAAAGGCAAGCAAAGGGCCACATCTGGCCCTCGGGCCGTAGTTTGGAGACCTCCGGTCTATCACATAAAATCCCAATAAAATACATTTACGTTTTTGGTTGTAACATGACAAAATGTGGAACATTTTTAGGGGTATGGATACTTTTTCAACGCACCGTATTAACAGCTCCTCTTTTTTTATTTACATTTTAACTGCCCTGTTGTAGGCCTTTGGTGAAATTTCGGGAGTCTAATCAGACCCTTGATGTCTCACATTTGATACAGAGAAAGGGAATGAGGAGATAGATTCACCAGTCCCTTTCTCAGCAGCCCAGCTGCACTGGACAGTGAATGAATGGGAAGCATTCTGAGGCTTCCTGTTAATTCACAAACTGAAGTATAGTAAATACAATTTACTATCAGTGATGGATGGACACAGTGAGCGATTGGTACCAATTGCTCACTGTGTTAATTCGGGAAGGGAAGGGGCCAGTAAATAGAACATATTTATCGGCCTCCTGCTTTCCATCCTGAAACAATCCCTCTGTGTACCCTCAGCAGCTGCCGGTGGGAGGGAGAAGAGGGAAGCTGACAATGCTGCGGGGGAGGGGGGCCCAACAGCAGGTGGAAGGGGGCACAGATAATAGAACTAATCCCCCTGCAGTGGTGGGAGGGAGAGGATGAAAAGCCGACAGCGCTGTAGGGGGATCCATAAGGGTCACAAGTGTCAGCAATAATTCAGTACAGCCGGCCCTCCTGCTCAGGAGGTGCCTGGGCCCCCCTTTTGAACTGATGGGGCCTGGGCCCAGTACAGAAGGGCTGGCTGTACTCCCTTATCAGCAGTCCTGCCCTCAAGGGCCATTGACAGCCTCCTCAGCACTCCATCCTCCACCCGACTTCTGCCGCCAGTGTCCTATCAGAATACTGCTACCCATCAGAAAATGCAACAGAACTGAGGTTGCAAAAAAAAAAACGCTTACTGCGCATGCTCTATGCTTCCAACATGGCCGCTATGCGTTTCAATAGGTTTCCTAATCGGACAGAACATGAAGGCAGCATTTGAATATATAAGGTGGGTTTACTGCTAAAATAAGTGTGAAATTGAAGACTTGCCTGGGTCTAAGAAGATGTCCACAGCTGCCTTCATGTTCTGTCAGATTGGGAAACCTATTGGAACACATAGCGGCCATGTTGGAACGCAGTAAGCATTTTTTGCTCGAAACATCACTTCCATTACATTTTATGATGGGTAGCAGTATTCTGACAGGACACCAGAATGGCCCATGTCTATCTATGAGGTAGGCTCTGCCCCTTGCCGGCCCAAAGCCTCATAAATATGCATGGCAGCCCCCTCCTTACTCCCACCCTCCAGCTCTGGAAGTTTCTACCAACTTCCAGACCAGGGGGAAGTGTCAGAGAGAGCCGCCAGAAGAGTCATCCAGCCCCTGAGTCACTAATCCCTGACCCAGATTCACAACCCAGGCCTGGCCCTCAGCCAAGCTAAATTTTCCTACACTAACAAGTAAACCTATTTACATCTAGCACACTAGCTAGAGGGTGCTACACAATGTAACTATCCAAAGATATCCATACCTAAAACTCAGCTTTAAATACTATCTTTTGGGCCACATAGTCAGTAGAGTGCAGAAACCAACAAGTCCATTTAAGACTACCCTGAAGGTGACAAAACAGCTGTACAATTTCACTGCAGAACAAACAGCATTGTCACCCTGTTAAAGATAAATAATGGAGCTACTGGAAGGATCAGCAGGTAAGAGGGACTAATGCTAGAATTTTTTTTTTATTTTGCCCATCGTTACCCTTGAAAAGGAACTTACTTGAACTTGGCATGGTGTCCATAGAGCCCCATAGATATCACTTTTTTTAATCATCTGTGCAGTAACAGATGTGAGAAGGTTATTATCGGGATGGAGATTGTGTTTTGTGGAGGTGACAGATTCACAACATTTCATATTACAGAGTCAGTCTCTGTACTGGAGCCTCCCAATAATGTACAATAACAAGGCTGCCAGCTCATCCCTTTAATTAACAGCACACTGGAATTGCAGAGCTGTAAATCCTGCTACACAACTCACACCTGTCTTTAAAGGAGAAACTCATAGGTGTGATAACGCTGATGTGACATACAGCTGCTTAAAAGAAAAACTATTTGTAATTAAAAGACATTTAATTAACAAACATATATACTGTATGTATAGGGCTTGTTCACACGTGCTGTGATCTGCGTTCGGATTGCTCTTTGCAGAGCACTTGACAGGCGGTGAGGAGGCATTGTATCGCCTCCTCGCTGTCTGCTTTGACCCCTTGATCATTGCACTGGCACGTCGCAACCGCATGCATTGCACTTGATTGGGAGGGGGGGGGGGTGCTTGCAGCACGGCCCTATTCACTTGTATGGGTCACGTTCGGTGGGTGCAGTGCCTGCCATAAGCAGCAGGGTATCATTCCTGCCATGGCCGAGAAGCAAAGCATCGGAATCGTGGCATGTGAACACCCCCGTCCGTTGTCTCTGCAGCTAAAGGGGGTAGCGGTTGAAAGGTGGTAAAAGAGTTTTTTTTCCAAAATTCAAGCATGGACAGTAAGGCATGCATAGCTCCACTATACAGTACATTAATTCCAGTACTTACACTTAGCAGGGTGCTCAAGGATGGCTTCTTTAAACAGGTACCCTTGTGGTTGTAGTAGTCTTCCAGGAGGGGTGCTGTGCTGGCGGAACAGTGACCGGATATCCGCCAAACCATATAGCTGGCTAAACGATGAAGGTCCTTCCTCATGTCAGGTAGCCTTCAGAGATATGTATGCAGGAAGGTGCAGTCTACTTTCTCTACTGTAGGTGGCGCTCAACTGCAACGGCATTGCAGTTGGAAGGGAAGTCAAGAGGAACATGGT
Organism: Lithobates septentrionalis; assembly: GCA_037952835.1. NCBI lineage: Eukaryota > Metazoa > Chordata > Amphibia > Anura > Ranidae > Lithobates > Lithobates septentrionalis. The sequence continues at coordinate 47,046 of JBBDGP010002390.1, forward strand.
TCATCCATGGTTTCCTGGGTTACTAGGGGAGCTATCTGGTTAGATGCTGTCATCCCATGTGACTTTGGCAGCCATCTTGGGTGAGGGTTGGTGGACATTCTTTGTGCGGGTAGTGTAGTGACAGGTCAACCATCTGTCAGGGACAGCATTAGTGGCAGGGAGAGGTTCCAGATGAGTAGGGAAAGAGCAGGGATACGCCATCCTTTTCAGAAGCCTCCCTGTTTGGCTTGGCCCAGCCAGGCCACGTTTCATGCCTTAAAACAGACGCTGTTGGTGCACCCAAGACCTTCTGTTACATCCTTCGTTGCAACATTCTGTGAGTGTGCCTGGTCAGGGGGTCTTCTGGGTAGTTATACTTTGGTGAACTTTAACACCAGTACAGTTCTGTTTCTGCAACTGGACCCTGTGTATTCACTGCCGCCGTACCACGCTGCATCTCCCACTTGCAGGACGGTCTATAAGCTATCCCTCCTCTTCTGCAACCATTGCCTAGACTAAGACTACAATTTACTAACCAGTGGATGTCTGTCCCTGTCTATGTACTTGCCATACTGTGGGTGCACCAAAATGAGCCAATAGCGGTTATATATAGCCCCTCTTTGTCTAAGATAACCCCAAACCTCAGGAGAGCTCTGTGTCCAATTAGATAGAGGTTTCCCGTAAATGTTCACCTGGATCCCAGTGAATGGGACAAATCAGTCCTTTGCAATTGTCGTCTAGCCCCAGAATTAACCAGTGATTGTGTGATCTCTGTTTTTTCAATTTTGAAAGCTAACCAGGAAGGAAGTGAGCAATATGTGGTTCACCGCTTTACTAATAGCGCTGCCACCTGCCAGAGCAACTTTACCGGACTGCACAACATGCCACCCAGCTACATGGTGAATGCTCCAACATGTTGGATTCCCCCTCACTTGTGAGAATTAATCTTCCCAAATCAAGACAGAAAAAAACTGACCAAAGGTTCTATAGCTGGCCCAAAATAGAAAAAAAAAGTTTTGCCTGAAGTTTTGCTTTAATTCAGCAACAGTTCATTATATTTGGAGATCTAAACTAGTGGTTTTCAACCAATGGGCCGAGGCTCACTTCCGGGCCACAACCCCCCCCCCCCCCCCAAGTTTTCCTTGGCCTCTCATAGTGCCTCCCACCTCCCATGGTGCCACCCACCAATCTTTCATTGTGGGCCACAGAGCCCCTAGACCCCATGAGAACCCTCAACCCCTCACAGTGCCCCCCAGCCTGCTGCAGAGCCTCCAGCTCTCTTTATGCCCCAAACCTCAAGCTAGCATTGGGCCACTCAATCTCCCATTGTTAGCCACAGAGGCCCCAGGCCCCCTGAGAACCCTTAACCTCCCACAGTGCCCCCCAGCCTGCTGCAGAGCCTCCAGCCCTCCCTATGACCCCAACCTCCAATAGTGTCTCAGTGCCTCCCAGCTGGCATTGGGCCACCCAATCTCCCATTGTTACCCACAGAGCCTCCAGACCCTTTGAGGATCCTTAACCCCCCACAGTGCCGCCCAGCCTCCCACAGTGCCCCCCAGCCCGCTGCACAGCCTCCAGCTGTCCATAGTGCCTCCACCAGTGTCCCACAGTGCCCCACCAATCTTCCATAGTGCTTCCCAGCTCCTTCCAGGAACCTCAGCCACCAAGTCTGCTGGTGAGTCCCCAAACCCACTTCACAGCGCCCTTTTCCCCCTCAGTGACTTTCAGTCCCATCCAGAGCCTTCTAGAATTTATTGTATAAGTATAAACATTATTCTCTACTGCTGGGGCATGGAAGGTTTTGAAAGAATTTACCGAGCCCTGGTTTAAAAAAAAAGTTGATAACCCCTGATCTAATCAACATTTCTATTAGGAAACTGAGAAATATTTCCATCATGGGGAGAAAGTTGGGCAGACAGGAAGCAGCGGCTTCCACCCAGCAACTTTCCATCTTGTTGGGGCATGCAAGTCACAGGACAACGAAGCAGCGTCTATTAACAAGTGATGAATGATAGTACAACACTGTATCTATCGCCACTCTGTCCCAGCTCGAACCTTGTCCTCTGCCGCTATGAATGGACCTTTTCACTCAGGAAACACAATCGTATTGTCTCTGCTGACCAGATGAATGCATCCCATTGTGAAACAGAGAAATATGGGTAACAGCTGATTGGTTGGCACTTGGGTGCCATTCCAGAGCCAGTGCAAATTAATATATGAAACCATAAGGGCACTTCAGCCGAGGTCTAACTTATAGAGACTGTCAAACCAATGAAACATATGGAAACATACAGTAGATATCATGGTCCAGCAATCCATGTTATTTATATCGGGTGTCAGGAGCCCATCGATCACATGTTGCTAGTTCCCATACTCACCTGCCACCTCTGAGACCTCAAATTAGAGCAACATTGCATAGCCGAGGAAAGCTAACATGTCCTGCCACACTGGTCCCCATGATCCTCCTCTCCTGTCCATCCAGGTGCTTATATGTGGATCAACAAGGACCAGCATAGCAGAATAGTTAGATATGTCTTGCTGCCGCTTCCCTGCACTGTTCTGCATATTAGAGAGAGAAGGAAAGTATTTCTGATGAGGGTCACCTAGGAGATATAGTAGTGGTATTGCAGGGATATATTGGTGGCACTGGGAGGACATAATGCTGGGACTGGGGGGGGGGCATAATGGTGACACTGGGGAGACAGGATTGCAATGGGGGACATAAGGGTGGCACTAAGGCGACATAATGATGACACTGGGGTGAGAGGGTGGCAATGGAGACAAAACATTACTTTGGGCGCAATGATGAGACCATAGCCATTTTAATTTGGCCATGTCCCATTTAAAATGTGCAACCTTCTCCATTGATCTTTGGTTTCTTCCATATTTTTTTTTTTCAAGTAGATCTCAATCTCTCTGGGGTTGCCCGCCCCTGGTTTATATTGTAGCACCCCCCCCCCCCCCCGACACCCTGGAGGCATGGTGGCACCTCCAGAGGCAGCAGCGGGCCAGCATTTCACCCCAGTCCATTACTAAATTAGGGAGAGAGAGAAAAGGATATTAGGTGCCAGTCACTTTTGTCTTTTTAAAGTTTTATTACAGAATAGTTAAGGAGGTGAATGTTAGGGATCCCAGATGCAAAGCAGATTTCTTACAGACCCTCCAGATCCAGATCCTTATCCAGCTTCACAGTGCCAGAACCTGTAAGCTTGCTCAATGATACTGTAGACCAGGGGTCTCCAAACTTTCTAAACAAAGGGCCAGTTTACTGTCCTTCAGAATTGATGGGGGCCAGACTGTGGCCAGTGGGAGTAAACAATGCCCCATCATTGGTTTTAGTGGAAGGAATAGTGCCCTATTAATATCGTTTGGAGAAATAGCACCCCATCCTTGGTGTCAGTGTGAGGAATAGTGCCCCATTCTTGGTGTCAGTTGTGAATGGAATAGTGCCCCAAGGGCCAGATAGAGGCAAGCAAAGTGCCACATTCAGCCCCAGGACCACTGCTGTAAAAGTAACTTAGTTGGATCACAGACTTCTCTCTCTGTTTCCTAGGCTCAGTGTGTCCTCCAAGCAAGTCACCAGGCTCTTCTGAGAAACCAGCCTTCTTCCTTGCTTTCTCCAGCAAGGGTCCTCCCCTGAGTCTCCTCCTTGGTGCAGCCACAGTGACATGTCCACCCACATCGACTGTGTTCAAATGTCAGCAGACAGAGTGCCCCCTGAGCTTCTGATACAACTTTTACATGGCTTATTGCAACAGCTTAGCTGATAGGACAGCAGGGGAAAAGGTTAGGTTGTTAGGTTATTTACTTATGGTACTTATGTAGCGTACCCCCTGAGGAGCCCCCAGGTTGGGGATCCCCCACCCTGCACAACCAGGCACACCAAATTTTTACAGTCACCCAGTGTCAGAAAATCGTTCAGTTCTTTATTTACTTTTACTACTGGCTACTGATCCCAGCATCACATCTTCATGCATTGCCAGCCCACCTGGCTGCAGCTGCCCCTTTAACTAGCCCTTCTGGCTGCTTCTCCACAGTCCTCCCAGACTAACACCACCTACCTCCAAAGTCCTCCCAGACTGCTCACTCACCAGCCCAGCTGACTTCTCTGGAGACCACCTGGATGTGCTGACCTTCTCCTGATGTCCTCTCCTTGCTCCCATGCCTCCAGGAAGGATTTCCTCTGTGTGTTGTAGAGGGTCCCTCCAGCCCCAGGCCCAAGGTCACCCCCCAGACTAGGGGGGCACCCTTAAGGGCCACCAGCAGCCTCCTCAGCACACCTTCTCCATCTACCACCCAACTGCCCCTGCTGGTATGACCCATGAGTATTTATGAGGTGCCTGCCCCTGTCAGTCCATTTTGCTGGGGATTGGCTGGAGCCCTCATCAACAGTCCAGACAGCTCCTCCTAGACTCCACCCTCTACTTCTGGAAGCTTTTCCAAGGTTCCAGAGAGCAGGGGGAGTTACCAGAGATGCTGCTTGCTGGGTCATTTATCCAGCCTCCCTGAGTCACTCAGCCCTGACCCAGATTCAACCCAGGCCTGGCTCTAAGCCAGGCCAAATTTTCCTACACTACAACTATACACACTAGCACACACTAGAGGGTGCTACACATATATAGTACCAACACTTTTATGCAGCGCTTTACATAAATATTATACTATTACATCAGTCCCTGCCCTCGAGGAACTTACAATCTAAGGTCCCTAACTCACATTCATACACATACTAGGGGGAGCCAATTAACCTGCCAGCATGTCTTTGGAGTGTGGGAGGAAACCCACGCTGGTACTGGGCGAACATGCAAACTCCAGGCAGGTAGTGTTGTGGTTGGGCTTCCAACCAACGACCCCAGTGCTGCCAAGCGGAAGCGCTTTGGTTTAGCTTCAAAGTGGACCTATCATCAGATTTATCATCAGGGACCTATGATCAAGGACACAGATTTGTCACTATATTCTGGAAGTACTTTAGAAAGGACCCTTATGAGAAGGTTTAAAAAAATGTAAAAACTTGAACAGTTAAAATTTTAATTTGAAGCTTTTAAGAGATGTCAGTGGGTTTACATCTACTTTAATTTTTTTTATTTATCCTAAACTTTATTGTAACCACCTAACTACTCCTCCATCCCACCTTGCTGAAAAACACTCCAGGGAAGAATAACAGACCGGTGCTCTTTATCCAAACCTGGGGCTGCTCCAGGGACAGCTTGGGAAGAGACAATTGTGCATCAGACCTGATTTGCGCACAGATGGTGCGGGTTTGGAAAAATGGAAATTTTTCTGCAGCTGAACAATAGTCAGAGTGTAAGAGAGGTGTCGGTCTGGGGCTGCCTGCTGGGAAGGAAGTGAATCATTATTTTTCTGTAAACAGCACGCTCTGTTTCTGTAATATATATCCATCACTGTAAACAGCAGAGGTATCCTTTGTACAGCAATGGAGATGCTTACTGTGTAATACCAACACCAGATCTATTGAGATTGTGTTACATTACAGCAATGCAGAGATTCATAGGAAGAGACTCTGAGATTACATTAATATAAACATTTCTGAGAATGCAAATGCACAATAAATATGCAAATCTATATACGGTGCCTTAGAAAAGTATTCATACCCCTTGAAATTTTCCACATTTTGTCATGTTACAGACAAAAACGTAAATATTTTATTGGGATTTTATGAGATAGACCAACAGAAAGTGGCACATAATTGTGAAGTGGAAGGAAAATGATAAATGGTTTTCAGATTTTTTACAAATAAATATGTGAAAAGTGTGGCCTGCAATTGTATGGCGCCCCCCTGAGTCAATACTTTGTAGAACCCCCTTTCTCTGCAATTACAGCTGCAAGTCTTTTTGGGGATGTCTCTACCAGCTTTGCACATCTAGAGAGTGAATTTTTTTCCCATTCTTCTTCACAAAATAACTCAAGCTCTGTCAGATTTGATGGAGAAAGTCTGTGAACAGCAATTTTCAAGTCTTGCCACAGATTTTCAATTGGATTTAGGTCTGGACTTTGACTGAGCCATTCTAACACATGAATATGCTTTGATCTAAACCATTCCATTGTAGCTCTGGCTGTATGTTTAGGGTTGTTGTCCTGCTGGAAGGTGAACCTCCGCCCCAGTCTCAAGACTTTTGCAGACTCTAACATGTTTTCCTCTAAAATTGCCCTTTATTTGGTTCTGTCCATCTTCAAAACTCTGACCAGTTTCCCTGTCCCTGCTGAAGAAAAGCATCCCCACAACATGATGCTGCCACCACCATGTTTCACAGTGGGGATGGTGTGTTCAGGATGATGTGCAGTGTTTTCCGCCACACATAGCGTTTTACTTTTAGGCCAAAAAGTTCAGTTTTGGTCTCATCTGACCAAAGCACCTTCTTCCACATGTTTGGAAGGGGGCATTCATCTGTCCTTGGGCTTTGTGAGTATCGACATTGCTGGATCTTGAGGACCTTGTGCTCTAGCTACCCCTCTGGTGTCTAGTTATAGTCAGCTGTGGTTCTGTTAAAGGGGACATTGGCTGTTGTCCTGAAGAGCTCTGTCCAGCTACTGTATCACTTAAAGGGACTTTGCTCTACCAGCTCTACTACTACTACTTAAGCAACAGGAAGATTAAGTCCTCAGTGTACATAGTTCTTATTGTTGGAGTATACCACCACTTCCCTCATCTCTATCCAAGTTCTACAAAAATAAAAACAACAAAAACAACATCCCCTAGACTAGTCTTTGGAAAAACAGTGAATGAGCCTGTTATGTGCCTGGCTGCGGGGCTGAAGTTGGGAAGACCTGGACAAGTAATTCCTGTGGCTCCTATGGGAGTAACCGTACATTTAGACATCCTTTAACTGTATATGTTATGCTTAATATGTCTTTTTGTAAACAGTCTATAAAATTTTAGATTCCTTCAAGATTCATGTTAGATAGTGGTCTCCTATTGAGACCTTTGGCACTTTTTCATCACATTCCTTACGAATTCGAAAAAAATCTAACCAAGGTTTTAATTTCCATTCAACCTCTGCTAAATTCAAGGAGAGCTAAAGGATGCTTGGCAATGTGCTTGACCTTGGCCTTCTTCTATAAACTGACCTTCTATTGTCTAGGTTGCCACCACCCTAAGACAATAACCTGCAACCCTTTGCATTTTCAACACAGTAAATCTTACAGCTGATGCTCTTCATAATTGCATGATATTCCAGCTTCAGATATTACAAAGAATATCTCTTGTTTTCTCGAACACGGCTGGAGCGAGAAGTGGTTTAGTAATTGGCAAATAAAGAACAAGTGGGAGAGACAGGGAGAGACAGATGGAGCTATTCCGTTATCTTGATTTAAATTGGAGGAGAGTTGTGTCTGCCGAGTGGATGTGATACCAGGGGAACAAACAAGCATGAATAATACATGGGGCATCAAGGCAGAGGTCATTCTCATGAATAATTGAGGCCTTGTCTACAATCCTTCACAGGTCTTTATTGGGTTCCTTGTCTGGCTAGGGGAATTTGCATGGCTTAGGTAATTTGGTTTTCTGATGATTGCGGTACAACAGCAATGTGCCCCCAAGCAGCCCTCAGCACAAAATCGAAAAAAAATTAATAAAAAAAGTAACATACCTTCAGAGAGGAGAGCTGTTTGCCTCCTTTAAATATTCAAAGGACAAACTAATCTCTTGTTTCTTTTTTTGTCCATTGACCTGGGGCCAAGAATACTGGTCAAGGGAAGGTCTTGCTAATGCAAAGTGAAGAATGGATCTATTAGGACTCAGCCAAGGTCAGTGCCGTTGCTAAAGAAACAGGTTTGACTGTTACCTATAGACAAAGTGGCTGGAAGCCATTTTGTGAAGTGCAAACTTATTCATGGGAAGCCTACTAGGTTTTCTCGAGTGGGTTGTGAGAGACAGAAATTCAGAGGTCATTCTCATAGATAATTGAGGCCTTGTCTACAATACTTCACAGGTTTTTATTGGATTTCTTCTCCGGTTGGGGGAACTTGCATTGCTTAGGTAGCTTAGATGAAAGCGGTACAACAGCAACGTGCCTCTGAGCAGCCCTCGGCACAAAATTGAAAGAAAATGAATAAATAAAGAAACACAGCTTCGGAGAGCTGTTCCCTTTCTTAAATTTTTAAAGGACAAACTAATCTCTTGCTTTTTTTTGCCCATTGACCTGGGGCCAAGGATAATGCTCAATGGAAAGTCTTGCCAATGCAAACTGAAGAATGAACATTGGAAGACTCTGGTAGGGTCAGGCTGTTGCTAAGGCAACAGGTTCAATGGTTACCTGTCCACAAAATGGCCAGCAGGCATTTTGTAAAGTGCAACGTTATTCACAATAAGCCTACTATATTTTCTAGGGGGGTAGGGACAGCAGATATTCAGAGGTCATTCTCATGAATAACTGAGGCCTTGTCTACAGTCGTTCCCAGGTCTCTAATAGGTTCCCCAATGGACTTGGGGAACTTGTATCCTCCCTATTCAAAGGATATGGATGCTTGAACCTCCATATTTCCTGTTACAGGTTCAAGGAACGCAGTAGGCAAGGCTCGTTAAGTTCATTAAGTAGTAACACACCCAGGGGCGGACTGATAACTCATGGGGCCCCCGGGCAATACGAGATTATGGGGCCCCCAGGCAATCAGAGATTATGGGGCCACACAGTATACACACACACAGTATACAATCACACAGCATACACATATATGTACACACAGTATACACAGACAGATGTAAAAAAAAAAACAGATTTATACATACTGTCCCTGGTTTTACTGAGGCTGGCAACCCTGATGGGGCCCCCTAGTGGCCCAGGGCCCTCGGGCAGTGCCCTAATCGCTCAATGGTCAGTCCGCCCCTGAACACACCCTGCAACCATGGTATAACCCTACAAGTGGCTGCCTGTGTAAATGTTAGCGATTCTGTGAACGTTTTTAAAAAAGACACATCAGACTCAACACCTTTTTTGCCCAAACTCTACCCCAATTTGTCCTGTTTTCCAACATGTCAAATCAATTTATACAAGCAACAATTCTTCCAAGACCATATTTTGGGATACTTTGGAGCTATACTTCCAGCCATATAAGTGAAGTTCTAACTTTCAACTGACTCATCACAAATTACATTGTTTATAAAGTTTAGGTGGCTATTTGTGGACTTCAGTCATGATAAGGGAAAAGCCTTTCAATGAACTCAGAACTGAATACCATCATTAAGGCCCAATTTATGCATATTTATGCAGCGAAGGTGGTCAACCTGTTAAGGGAATGCCATATTCAACCCTAGACCCCAGCAGCTGCGACTGCTGTAATCCCAGTTACTATGCTACTGCTGTCCACAGGTCAAGACCTTTGGTTGTCAATACAAAGCAGGTTATGTATTGTCCCATGACTAAACGGAAGGAGAATAAAGCCATGATGGTTCCTTCTTCTACCCCTCACCTCTTTCCCACAATCCCTGATATACTTAACATGGATCTTGTGATTCTCTAATATTAAACATTCAGTTCTGATGGACCCCAGCTATTTCGTCTCTCTCTATATTCCTCAGATTTTGCCATGAGGACTGTTCAAGATAAAATCAGATTTGGCATCGGAAAGCCAAGATATAATCATCACTAGAGGAAGTGCCAGGATAGGTTTGTAAAGATCATGGTAATCTGAGCAATATGTCTAAAAAGAGCTGCAAGGAAGAATGTTCCAAGTAAGAACTGTTTATGTAAAAGTAAGGAAGCTTTGGGAACATTAGAAAGGGCAAGAAATAGAAATGTTTGGCCAGCTATAAATCAAAGGGGAAATGCCATTCTTTTTCTGCTTCCGAATGGAAAATCAAACCTATTTCATTCTCAAATAGGAATATGTCTTATTGCTTATGACCACCAGGGTCCCTTCCATTTAAAACCATTTACTGAGTGAACAATGGTGGCATTAAGCAGGTGCAAAGCTACTGGTGCTCACAACTTCTGGGCTTCCTTTGGTATCACACAACACGCAATAGGAATAATAAAAAGCAGTTGACTTTCAGGAGCTGGACTTTAATTTTGCTAAAGAAAGTTTAGCAGCTCCAGTTGGTGGAAGCTTCAGAGTGGCTTAGTAGCACCATTCAAGCGTCTGACTGGTCATCTGCTGAGCCTTTCAAGGGCAAGAAGGCATGTGTTTGAGACAGGTGTTGGAGCTCATTCTGAAGGTACTAATATGTATACATGCGTGGAGAAAGAAAAAGTCACTTTAATGCCCCGTACAGACGATCAGACATTCCATGGATTTTTTCCGCCGGATGTTGGCTCAAACTTGTCTTGCATACACACGGTCACACAAATCTTGTCGGAAATTCCGAACGTCAAGAACGCAGTGACGTACAACACATACGACGAGCCAAGAAAAAGGAAGTTCAATAGCCAGTGCGGCTCTTCTGCTTGATTCCGAGCATGCGTGGAACTTTGTGCTTCGGAATTTCCGACAACGGATTTTGTTGTCGGAAAATTTGAGATCCAGATCTCAAATTTTGTGTGACGGAAAGTTCGATGGAAAATGTCCGATGGAGCCTACACACGGTCGGAATTTCTGACAACAGGCTCCCATCGAACATTTTCTATTGGAAAATCCGACAGGGCATTACTCTTTTGTTGTGAACCAAGGGTTTTTTTTTTCCATTTTTCACATCCATAATAAAAAGCTCACTATGGAGTTGAAAAGTCACCAAAGACCCCATGTAAAAATACTGTATATTTTCTGAAAACACTGAATATTTGGAATTCATTTTTTTTGTAGGCGTTGCAATTTTTTTGCAAGCAATGATCAAAGCCACATTTTCATAAAATAGAGAAATATAGGGACTACCATTGCTAAAGCGAACCTATTGCTAGGCTATGAACAATTAAGTATTCACATATTCTTAACAAGCAGTGAGTGAGCTTTATAACAAGCACTCACTGACCTGTAAAGCCTCTGGTACTGTAGAGAAATTTATTATCAAATTTCACAGCTCAAATACCAAGACTTCTAATTAGCCCCTGATTGGTTTTCAGGCGGCGGTGCCTCTCCGGGATATCCCATCCCGATGACAAGCCCGGAATGAAAGCTGTTGATTCCACCAGCTTACCAAAGAGATCATGGAGGACCAGAAGGTCCCCCATGTTCTCTGTGGTACAGGAAGACGGGAGCTACGTCACCTCCGGTTTCCTGGATGTAAACAGCGGCATTCTTAAGGTGGTAAAGCATCTGAACACACCAATCTTGGTGTGATCAGATGCTTTTAGGGCAGAGGAGACATCTGGGGTCTAATAGACCCGAGATATCTCCATAAAGAGTACCTGTCACTGCCTATTGCTGTCACAAGGGATGTTTACATTCCCTGTAACAGCAATAATAGTGATTTAAAAAAAGTTAAAGTATAACTAAAGGCAAAATTTTTTTTTCGTTTTGGATAGAGGGGAGATGGATTAGAACACCTGTCAGGTTTTTTGCTGTCTGTATCCCTAAAAGGGAGACTTACCTTCTCTAGTTGTCCAGTTTACCATGTTCATTGAAAGTGAAAATAAAAGTAAATTCTATATTTTGGGTTGTCCCCAGAAAAGTAACAGAGGGAAATCTTCCAATGGGGACACTAGTTTTGGTGACCTGGGGTCCCCAAGAGATTCCCTTAATTTGCAGAGATTCCCTCTCACTTCCTGTTTGGCTATTAGACAGAAAGTGAGGGAAGTGAAGGGAGATCTCCCCAACGGGACAAAGATAGTAAAAATAAACCTTACTCTATCTAAAATGAAAAAAAAAAAAGTTTTGCCTATAGTTCTACTTTAAAGAAATAGTGTAAAAAATAAAGAAATAAAATAATAAGATTACATTTTTTTTTTCAAAGCACCCCCACCCCCCTGTGCTTGTGCACTTACGCATTGGTCCCATGCGCATACGTAAACAGGCAATACCACACATGTGAGGTATTGCCGCAAATGTCAGAGCACCAGACCTCCTCTGTAACTCTCAACTGGTAACAAGTAAAGGCTTTTAAATTGTCGCCTATGGTGACGTAGTTTGTCGCCATTCCATGAGCCTGCGCAATTTGAAAGCGTGACATGTAGGGTATCTATTTGCTCAGCATATAAATAAGTGGAGGGATGTGGCGTAATCAAAACATACATTACTAATCACAATAACCATAAATATAAAGTCCATAATTTATAAGTCCATAGTATATAGATGATTGTAGGCAGCACCAAGGGCAGCACCCTTAGGCTGAAGCGGGCAGCTCTGTAGGTATAAAAGGAAAGCACAGAGAGACGCCAGACTAAATGCAGCACATGCCCTTTGTCTTGCTTTTAATAAACTGGAGTATTATCAATGCTGATTAAAAAAACCAAAGCGCCAAAGATGACGAAATACTAATATAAGTGTAGCGATACCAAATTGATTGGCAGCTGCAGTGAAAAAAAATTTGCAATGCAAAACAATACTGCTAGTTTGGTCAAACATGCATGTGGGGCAGCCCCTGTGGATCCCCTTTAGACTGGCGTTGTCTGGGATAAGTATTCCTCATGTCGATAGATATGACAGAAAAAAACCTCATTGCGCAATACCATTTAAAAAAATGTATTCCAGATAAAAAGACATAATAATTAAACTCACATGTAGGGGTGCCTAAAAGCCTGGCACCCGGTTTGAATAGTGGGTAGGTTCCCAGGAAATCTGCCCACAGGCAATAATACACCGCCGCCGCGGTTTGCTGTTCGGTTTCCTGGGACCGAAAGTGTGTCGCGATGACGCGGATCAACCTCGACGCATTTCAGCTTATCAAATGGGCCGTCTTCAGGAAGTTGTCATTATTAATGCTGCACTTAGTCTGGTGCTCCGTGCTCTCCATCTATTTACTCGGCATAACACCATCTTTTATATTTTACTCAAAAATTGGTTATTATATTGTGTTTGTGTGCATTAGAATTCATTAAAGTGTATTTTTTCCAAAAAGATTTGCGTTCGGAAAACCACCGCGCAAATATCATGTGACATAAAAAAAGCGCAAAACCAACCATTTTATTCTCTAGGGCCTCTGCTAAAAGAAATATATTATGTTTCGGGGTTCTAAGTCATTTTCTTATAAGATCTTATAGAATAGGGAAGGGGGGGGAGTATTCAGCTCTGCACTGAGCGGTATCATTGGATCCAAAGTTATAAGCTGTAGCGGACCACTGAGCTGTACGTATGTGTGGTGATTTAAATATTTCCATAATTTGAAATATCCTTGAGTGCGACAGGTAATTACAGGTTAGCCATCCTGAGCAAGTTAAACTCTTCCTACACTCCTGTCGTGTCGGATTTGGACTAATTATGAGGATGAGTCTGAACTAATCAGATTACTACTGCACCACTGCCCTTAATCTGCGGAAAGCTGCTGAAAGACATAAGCAATCAGATCTGCGCTTGCGGGATTACAGAGGAAGTTGCAGATGATCAAAAGCTTTATTAAAGACTGCTCATAACTATCTTCGAGGGTTGCTTCCACACAGACACGTTTAGGAGGCTTTCAGCATAAAGCGATAATAAAACACTGATATCCAAAGTTGCCCACTTTTATAAAGTTCTTTTATTGGTCCATTGCAGGAATTATGCAAATAAGCAGTCTGAGCCTCTTTTTTTTTTTTTTTGCTTCCTTCCACCAACTTTATATTGTAGAGCAGGGGTAGGCAACCTTCGAGATATGGAGATGTACTTGAACAACAATGATGAAGTCAAAGATCATTGGGCACAGTGTCCCCCCCCCCCACACACACACACACACACAAAAAAGACAGTAAAACCAACTTTTTTTTTTTTCTATTGATAAGATATTTTTAATCTGAATAAAAATAAGTATTACAAGGGAGTACAGGGTTTAGGGGTGCGTTATGCAAAGAATGCAGGGTTCACCAGTGCATTACGCTCAGAATGCAGGGATCAGGAGTGGACTGCGCTCAGAATGCAGGGTTCAGGAGTGCGTTACGCTCAGAATTCAGGGTTCAGGAGTGGGTTGCGCTCAGAATGCAGGGTTCAGGAGTGCGTTACGCTCAGAATTCAGGGTTCAGGAGTGGGTTGCGCTCAGAATGCAGGGTTCAGGAGTGGGTTGCGCTCAGAATGCAGAGTTCAGGATTGCGTTATGCTCAGAATGCAGGGTTCAGGAGTGCGTTACGCTCAGAATGCAGGCTTTAGGAGTGTGTTGCGCTCAGAATGCAAGGTTCAGGTGCGCTTATGCTCAGAATGCAGGGTTTAGGAGTGTATTACACTCAGAATGCAGGGTTCAGGAATGTGTTGCGGTCAGAATGCAGGGTTCAGGAGTTTGTTGCGGTCAGAATGCAGGGTTCAGGAGTGTGTTACACTCAGAATGCAGGGTTCAGGAATGCGTTGCGGTCAGAATGTAGGGTTCAGGAGTGCATTGCGGGCAGAATGCAGGGATCAGGAGTGCGTTGCGGTCAGAATGCAGGGTTTAGGGTGTGTGACACTCAGAATGCAGAGTTTAGGGGGGAGGTGGGGGGTGATGTAAAGGGTGGTAGAGGACGCTGCTATGGGAGTGACCCTGCCCATAACAGTGTCCTCTGCCCCCTTCACATAACCTCCACCCCCCCCCCCCACACACACACAGTGGTGTCTTCTGCCCCCGCCCCTTTCCCCTATAGCAGTAACCTCTGCCCCCCCTTCCCTCCCCTCCCATAGCATAGTGTCCTACCTGTTTCCACAGCAGAGACTAGGAGGCAGCACAGTTCTGAACAGAGGGTGTGAGCAGGCAGAGTGACTTTTCATATTAGCAAGCTGGTTATTGGTTGCTTAGGACCACCCTGTGTCCTAGCAACCAATCACTTGCGGCTTAACATGAACAGTTCCTTTGGCCAGCTCCTCCTCCCGCCCGCCCTCAGTCCTGAGCTGTGCTTTCTCCTGGTCTCCGCTGTTCACTGATCACAGCGGCGGAGTAGGATGGAGGCGGGAGGGAACGAGTAAGAAATCAGGACATAGATGGTGCAGCGGAGGAGGCTGGGAGGGCAGACAAGAACCGGCACATAAAAGGCTGGGGTCTGCGGCGCAGGAACCTGTTCGCAGTCTATCTGTCACCTGCCTGCGGTTGTTCAGATTAGATAGCAAAAACAGAAACACAAGACACTTCTAAAGGTACCAGTACCATTCATATTAATAGGTGTCTTGCCTTCCCCAAGGAAGTTGCTCATAATTTTCCTTTGGGATTAATAAAGTATTCTGTATCATTCCTCCTTCATCAAACAAGGTTCCTGTTTCACTTAGCAAGTCGCTGTGGATGTGATACTTTGACACCTTTTACTAATTTAATATTTTAATGTCAGGGAAGGACCTATCCAATTTAGAAACCTACAGTCAGTGAAGGTGAACCAGAAGACAACCTGGAGTGGTATTTTAAATCCGCATTAAAAATTTGGCTGGAGTTCTACTTTACTATTGGAAAAAAGAGCTCATTGGTACCATGGTGAATTAATCTGCAGACCATGGTGGCACTATGCCAATTAATAAAACTTATGAAATGAAAGTTGTGATAAACCCTTCCACAGTTCTCAGTGTGTTCCATTCAGTCCAACAACTCAACAGAAAACTTCATTTCAAAATTTGAAAAAGATGCATAGATCTGTTATCTTATCAGATAGTTGATGTAGCAGTTTATATTCCATTATGATGGTCTCATTGTTAAGCCAGACCCTAGCTCTGAGAGCGGAGTGGCCGCTTAACTGAGCTGGAATCTAATTATTATTAAACAGAGCACAACGGCACTGAATGGAAATCTGGGAACGTGTCTACAGATGACTGCTTCTCACCACTGACCTCTAATTCCAGGGAGAACACCAGATGATTTCTACATTCATCTTCAGCACCTTTCTATCTCACTCGCGGAATCCTTATTTTGCTGCTGACTTTTAAATGGCCCTGAAACTGAGCCTGAAGGCAGAGTGTTCACTGGTTCAGCACCAACATCTCTCTCTCCCTTACCCCTCCCTTACCCCTCTCTCTCTTCCATTCTCCCTTTCTCCCTCCCCCTTTTGTGGGTTATCCTCCCGACTTTCTTCCCCAGCCATTCTCTATCCTCAATACATATATATCCGTTGTGGCTTTGAAGTGGTTTACCGGGGTTATGGCTGAAGCTATCAGCCATAACCCCGGGTAATTTTTTTTTAAATGGAGATTCTCTTCCTCACAAAAGCGATCCAAGTGGCTGATTTGCCACTGGATCGCTTTTAGAAGCACCGTGAATGCTAGTTTCCCACTTTTTTTTATGGGCGAGCCTGGGAAACAATCCGACGCTTTGTGCAGCTGGCTATAGAGGTGAAGAGAGACCAAATCATCTCTGATCACCTCTATGATTTAGGACAGTGGTCTCCAAACTGCGGCCCAGGGGGCCGGATGTGGCCCTTTGCTTGCCCTTATCTGGCCCTTGGGCCACTATTCCACCAACTGACACCAATGATGGGGCACCATTTCCCCTACTAATCCAATCAATGGGTCATTATTCTTCCCATTAATATCCCATTAGAACACTAATGCCGGGGCAATGTCTACTCCCATTGGCCACAGTCTGGCCCCCCTAAAGCCTGCAGGACACTAAACTGACTGACCCTTTGCTTAGAAAGTTTGGAGACCCCTGATCTAGGAGGACCGGAGCGACATCATGATGTCACTTCCGGTCTAGGGCGGAAGTAAACAATTTTTTTTTAAAAGCATAAAATCAATGGGTTTTTTTTGCTTTCAAAGGTAGAGGACAGATTTAGGGTCTTATAGACCCCAGATCTCTTCATAAGGCTACTTTCACACTGAGGCACTTTTTAGGCGTTTTAGCGCTAAAAATAGCACCTGTAAAGCGCCTCTCAAGCCACCCCAGTGTGAAAGTCTGAGTGCTTTCACACTGGGGCGGTGCTCTTGCAGGACGGGAAAAAAAGTCCTGCAAGCAGCGTCTTGGGGGCGGTGCGGGAGCAGTGTATACAACGCTCCTAAACCGCCCCTGCCATTGAAATGAATGAGCAGCAACTCGCCTGCAAATCGCTTCAGCAGCGGTGCCCCGCTATCGTCCGAAAAGCACCACTATAACAGCGGTAAAGCGCCGCTAAAACTAGTGCCGCTTTACCGCTGACGCGGCTCACGCCCCAGTGTGAAAGGGGTCTAAAGAGGACCTGTCATCCCTTATTTCTATTACAAGGGATATTTACATTCCTTGTAATAGGAATAAAAGTGATTAAAAAAAAATGAAAGGGGCAGTGTAAAAAAATAAAAAAAAATAAGAAAAAAAAATGTAAAGTGCCTGCATCCCTCCGTACTCTCACGCAGAAGTGAACACATAAGTAAGTTGCACACGCATATGTAAACGGTGTTCGCACCACACATGTGAGGTATCACCACGAACATTATAACAAGAGCAATAATTCTAGTGCTAGACCTCCTCTGCAACAGGGAACCTGTAGAAAATTTTAAAGGGTCGCCTATGGAGATTTTTAAGTGCCGTAGTTTGTCGCTATTTCACGAGCGTGCGCAATTATAAAGCGCGACATGTTAGGTATCTATCTACTCGGTGTAACATAATGTTTTATATTTTACCACAAAAAATGGGTTATATAGTGTGTTTTTTTGCATTAAAATTCATTAACCACTTCCCGCCCGGCCGTCATTCTGCTATAGGCCGGGCATATGACACCCTGCAGGAAAACAGCCGCCGCGCGCCCTTGGGGGCGCGCATCGCGGTGATCGGTGGTGAGGTGTGTCACTCTGACACTTCGCTACACCAATCTCGGTAAAGAGCCTCCGGCGGAGGCTCTTTACCACGTGATCAGCCGTGTCCAATCACGGCTGATCACAATGTAAACAGGAAGAGCTGTTGATCAGATTTCCTCACTCGCGTCTGACAGACGCGAGTAGAGGAGAGCCGATCGGAGGCTCTCCTGACAGGGGGGGTCTGTGCTGATTGTTTATCAAGGCAGCCCCCCCCCCAGATGCCCACACTAGACCACCAGGGAAGCCCCCAGGACCACCAGGGAAGCCCCCAGCATGTAGATTGCCAGGTACATCCCCCAGGGCCATCCACATGTGAAAAAATATGCCTATCAGCGCCCACAAATGGGCACTGACTGACACCTCTGTGGCACATTACAAAACAGGGATGCTCAGCAATGCCACCCATCAGTGTCATCAGTGCCACCTATCAGTGCCCATCCGTGCCCAACAGTGCCCACCTATCAGTGTCCATCAGTGCCCATCCATGCCACCTATCAGTGCCATCCATAAGTGCCCTTCAATGCCACCCATAAGTTCCCATCAGTGCCGCCTATGAGTGCCCATCAGTGCCACCTAAGAGTACCCATCAGTCCTGCATACCAGTGCCACCTATCAGTGCCCATCAGTGCCACCTATCAGTGCCGCCTATCAGTGCCCATCATCAGTGCCCGCCAGTGCCACCTCATCAGTGCCACCTCATAGGTGCCACCTCATCGGTGCCCATCAGTGCCGCCTTATCAGTGCCCGTCAGTGCAGCCATATCAGTGCCCATCATTGAAAAAGAAAACGTACTTATTTACAAAGAAATGTAACAGAAACAAAGAAAAACTTGTTTTTTTTTCAAAATGTTTGGTCTTTTTTTATTTGTTGCGCAAAAAATAAAAATTGCAGAGGTGATCAAATACCACCAAAAGAAAGCTCTATTAGTGGGAACAAAATGATAAAAAATTTGTTTGGGTACAGTGTAGCATGACCGCGCAATTGTCATTCAAATTGTGACAGTGCTGAAAGCTGAAAGGAAGGTGTCTAAGTGCCTGGTATTGAAGTGGTTAAAGCGTATTTTTTCCCAAAAAAATTGCATTTGAAAAACCGGTGTGCGAATACCGTGTGTTTCTTTCTTCCCTTCTCTCTATTACTCCTGCTCTACCCCCCGCTCCCCCTTTCTTCCTTCTGCTCTCTCCCTCTCTCTCGTCTGCCTTATTTATTCTCTCTCTTTGACTCTATTGCTCCTGGTCTCTCCTCCTATCTCCTGCTCCGCCTCTGCTCCTCTCTGTCTTCTTCCTGCTCTCTCTCTCTCTCTCTCTCTCAGTGCCTCGACAAGGTCATCTAGAGCTCAGGGCGAACATGCCCCCCCAACATGAATGAGCATTATGTGTTAGCAAAAATGGC
This sequence comes from Lithobates septentrionalis, assembly GCA_037952835.1. NCBI lineage: Eukaryota > Metazoa > Chordata > Amphibia > Anura > Ranidae > Lithobates > Lithobates septentrionalis. The sequence goes on from JBBDGP010002390.1 coordinate 66,141, forward strand.
CCCACAAATATACTGCAACAATCTGCAAGCTTACCCCCTAAGCATAAAGTCCCCCTCCTCCTAGTACAAATCTTCCCCCCTGTTAAAATCCCCCCTCAGCACAAATCTTTGCCCCCTCTCCCATATCCCAAATGCACCCCCCCCCCCCCAAAAAAAAAATGTACTCCTCCTAGCTCAAATCCTCTACCCTAAAAATTCTCCCCCTAGTACACATCTTCTCCCCCCACTTCAATTGCACCCCTCCCTGCACAAATTCCCCCCACATCCCCCCTCCTAGCAGGAATCACCATTTTTAGCACCCCCCCTCCAAATTTCCCCAATTAGAATGTACCCCAATCTCCTCCCCCCAATTTCCTTGTGGCACACCCCTTTCCCCCCACATGGTACCTCAGTGCCCAGGGCATCCTCCCCTTCTGCCCACCCCTTGTCTTGGTCCTGCTCCCTCTCTTTTTTCCTGTTTTTTTCCTCCCATTCTCTCTATTCCTCCTCTTTTTCTCTTCCCTTCTCTTCCTTCTGCTCTCCCACTTTTACTTTCTCCTGCTCTCCCTCTCCTCTCTGTCTTTCTCCTGCACTCTCCCCCTCTTTTTCTTCCTCCTGCTCCTCTCTTTCTCCCCCCCCCCCCCTTTCTTTTTCTCCTGCTTTCTCTCTCTCCGTCCTTTTTCTTCCTCCTGCTCCCTGCTTTCTCCTCTTTCTTTCTCTTTCTCTTCCTCCTGCTCCTCTCTTTCTCCCCCCTTTTTTCTTTCTCCTCCTGTCTCTCTCCCCCCCCCCCCTTTCTTTCTCTTCCTCCCACTCTCTTCCAGCCTCTGTCTCTTTCCCTCTCCTTCCTGCTGTCTTTCCCCCCCTCTCTCCCCCCTCCTGCTCTCTATCCCTTTTTCACATCCTAATGTTCTCTCTCTTCCACCCTCCCCCCCCCCTCTCTATCAGTCTCTTACCCTCTCTCCCCACCCCTCTCCATTGGTCTCTCACCCCCCCTGCCACTGTCTATCTCTCTGTTCCCCCCTCTCTCCTTCTCTACTTCTTCTTCCTTGCCACCCCACTCCTATATCTCCAATACCCCCTCTATCTCACTCCCACCTCTCTTAGCTGTAACATAGTTACATAGTAGGTGAGGTTGAAAAAAGACAAAAGTCCATCAATCAACCTATGACTGTGATTATATGTCAGTATTACATTGTATATCCCTGTATGTTGTGGTCATTCAGGTGCTTATCTAATAGTTTTTTTAAACTATTGAGGCTCCTCGCTGAGACCACCGCCTGTGGAAGGGAATTCCACATCCTTGCCGCTCTTACAGTAAAGAACCCTCTACGTAGTTTAAGGTTAAGCTTTTTTCTTCTAATTTTAATGAGTGGCCACGAGTCTTGTTAAACTTCCTTCCATGAAAAAGTTTTATCCCTATTGTGGGGTCACCAGTACGGTATTTGTAAATTGAAATCATATCCCCTCTCAAGCGTCTCTTCGTTCAGTGCTCGTAACCTTTCTTCATAACTAATTTTTTCCAGACCCTTTATTAGCTTTGTTGCCTTTCTTTGTACTCGCTCCATTTCCAGTACATCCCTCCTGAGGACTGGTGCCCAGAACTGTACAGAGTCTTGTAGAGCGGGAGAATTATCGTTTTATCTCTGGAGTTGATCCCTTTTTTAATGCATGCCAATATTCTGTTTGCTTTGTTAGCAGCAGCTTGGCATTGCATGCCATTGCTGAGCCTATCATCTACTAGGACCCCCAGGTCCTTTTCCATCCTAGATTCCCCCAGAGGTTCTTCCCCCAGTGTATAGATTGCATTCATATTTTTGCCTCACAAATGCATTACTTTACATTTTTCTACATTGAACCTCATTTGCCATCTAGTTGCCCACCCCATTAATTTGTTCAGATCTTCTAAGGTTTCCACATCCTGCGGAGAAGTTATTGCCCTGCTTAGCTTAGTATCGTCCGCAAATACAGAGATTGAACTGTTTATCCCATCCTCCAGGTCATTTCTGAACAGATTAAATATGATTGGTCCCAGGACAGAACTCTGGAGGACCCCACTACCCACCCCTGACCATTCTGAGTACTCCCCATTTATCACCACCCTCTGAACTCGCCCTTGTAGCCAGTTTTCAATCCATGTACTCATCCTATGGTCCAAGCCAATGGACCTTACTTTGTACAGTAAACGTTTATGGGGAACTGTGTCAAATACTTTTGCAAAATCCAGATACACCACGTCTACGGGCCTTCCTTTATCTAGCTGGCAAATCACCTCCTCATAGAAGGTTAATAGATTGGTTTGGCAAGAACGATTCTTCATGAATCCATGCTGATTACTGCTAATGATACCATTCTCATTACTAAAATCTTGTATATAGTCCCTTATCATCCCCTCCAAGAGCTTACATACTATTGATGTTAGGCTAACTGGTCTGTAATTCCCAGGGATGTATTTTGGGCCCTTTTTAAATATTGGTGCTACATTGGATTTCCTCCAATCAGCTGGTACCATTCCAGTCAGTAGACTGTCAGGAAAAATTAGGAACAATGGTCTGGCAATTACGTGACTGAATTCCCTAAGCACCCTCGGGTGCAAGCCATCTGGTCCCGGTGATTTATTAATGTTAGATTTCCCAAGTCTAATTTTAATTTTGTCCTCTATTAGCCATGAGGGTGCTTCCTGTGATGTGTCATGAGGATAAACACTGCAGTTTTTGTTACTGAAGCCCTCCGATTCCCTCTAGAAGACTGAGGAGAAGAATAAATTCAAGACCTTCGCCATCTCCCCATCCTTTGTAACCAGATGTCCTTCCTCATTCTTTATGGGGCCAATATGGTCTGTTCTCCCTTTTTTACTGTTTACATACTTAAAGAATTTCTTGGCATTTTATTTTTGCTCTCCTCCACTATGTGTCTTTCGTGTTCTCTCTTAGCCGCCCTGATTGCACCCTTACATTTCATGTTGCATTCTTTAAAAAGTTTGAATGCTGATGGCACGTCATTTTGCACACGCTTTCCTTATTCCATAAAAGATAAAGCTTTTTTTTCTGTTTAGTCAATTAGATATGAAATTTTGCATGTGAATATCTCATATTTACCCTTTTCACACAGCAGGTGGAGCGCTTACGTTTTTTTGAGTTCTTTATGTGCTTAGATTTTTCTGCTGTACAACTATTTAGCAGTGTTAATTTTGACCTTAAATTTCGATTTAGTTATAGTCATTTGACTAAAATGCCATTTTAGTTTTAGTTGTATTGTTGTATCATCTGAATTGTTTTAATTGTAGTTGTATTTAAGTCAACTAAAATCTCCAGTACATTTTAGTCGACTAAAATCATTTTAGTCGACTAAAATCATTTTAGTCGACTAAAATCATTTTAGTCTACTAAAATGTACTAGTTTTAGTTAATTTGTAATGCATTATTTGGGCATTTCTCTAGAATTTCTAAACTCATTGAGGTTTGAAAAAAAACTACACAGACACAGATTTAGCCGTTATATGATGTCTTTATAAGTAAAACGTCCCACCTTCACATTTTTGTTCCATTTTCGTTCATTGACAAAAATTGGAATTGATTTTCGTCATAGTTTTCGCCAATTGACAAATATTCGGAGTAATTTTCGTTTAGTTTTCATCACTGGAAAAATGCCACTGACGAAAATTATGATGAAAATATTTTCCTTGATGAAATTAACACTCCTATTTAGATACAAACAGATGTATGATTCACAGGAGGGACCACCCACCAATTCACATCTCCAGTTCACAAAACTCAAGCTTGGGGAAACAGTTACAGAGAAACTGTCCTAAATTGAGCAGCTGCTGCCGGGCTGTCTTATTAGACAGTCCAGAATGTTCAGCAAACACAGTTCCATGGGAGAACCTTAAATCTTAGTTTCTAAATCTAGGCATTTATACAAATAAAGTGTCAAAAGATCAAAGTAAAGAGTCAAAAATGGTCAATTTTGCATGTTTTTTTGGCCATTTCTAGTAAAGAAAACACGGTTTCTATCAAAAGTGGGTGATATCAGGAATCAAAACTGTTCAACTACAATGCCAATAATTGTAAGCTCATTTAAATATATGATTGCTAACCCTCGGGATCTTTCTTTTCTATCCAGGTAAAGAGATGACCTGGCACGGAAAGTCTCAACAGCATGCTGAGGAGACGAAACCTTCTCACTACACTGCTCATCGTCCTACCATGGGCCCTACTCCTAACACTGTGGCATCAGCACCCCACCAGCCGCTACCTCACCCTGCTAAGAAGTAAGGAATCCAACAAATACAATTCCATATACAACAGTATGCAAGAACTGAGGGAGGATGACTGAAAGAGAAGGGAAAAGAGAGAGGAAGTGAGAGGGAGAAAGAGTGGAAAGAAAGGGAGGAGGAGAAAAGGTGAAAAGAGAGGAAAAGTGTCAGATGGTGGTGAGAGAGAGAAGGGGAGAAAGAGGAAGGGGAAAAAATGGAAAAGAGAGAGATGGTATATACACTATATTGCCAATAGTATTAGGATGCCTGCCTTTACATGCACATTAAATTTAATGGCATCCCAGTCTTAGTCCGTAGGGTTCAATATTGAGTTGGCCCACCCTTTGCAGCTATAACAGCTTCAACTCTTCTAGGAAGGCTGTCCACAAGGTTTAGGAGTGTGTCTATGGGAATGTTTGACATGTGTGTGGAAAGACAGGCATCCCAATACTTTTGGTAATATAGTGTACATGGACATTGTAGCATTAGTCAAAAGATTGGAGTGCCACAATGAAATGTTGAAATCCAAACAGGAGGTTTTATTTCAAATTCGTAGCAAACTTAAAAGTAATAGTAATTCACTGGGCCTCATTCCACCCCCTTGATCAGGGCTTAAGAAAACGTCTGTTATGGGAATCGAGCTGTAGGTAAAATCAGGATAATTGTACATTTAAAAAAATCTCTCCTTCAGCAGAAGTATTTCAACGCTTGGATTTCAAAGCAGTACTATATTTCAGTGGGGCGCTCCAATCATTTGATTCAACCATTATACTTACTTAAGTAGCAATGAGCAAGGATTTTCGTGGAGGTCCCTCCATGTGTGAAAGCAGCCCATACATCACCTAGATGCCCTATCAGGATAATACTAGTGGAGCTTTTTTTTATATCACCAATCATAGGTACCAGCTAACATCCACCTAGGGTTCCAGCGCCATCAAAATCCCTATCTTAGGTATTGTAGCATTGATAGCAGTGAAGAAAGTACCATTACAACAAAAAGCGCCAATTCTTTGGTCACCTTACATTAAATATGGTTAAGTGGTTTTGTACATCATGCCTTTCTTTATTATGCTATAGACCAGGGGTCTCCAAACTTTCTAAACAAAGGGCCACATTACTGTTCTTCAGGCTTGGGGGGGGGACTGTGGCCTGTGGGAGTAGAAATTGCCCTGTTGTCATTGGGAGTAAACAGTGTCCCATTCTTGATATCAGTGGGAAGAATAGCGCCCCATCGATGGTATCAGGGGGAGGAATAGTGTCCCATTGTTGGTAACAGGGGGGGGGAGGAATAGTGCCCCATCGATGGTGTCAGTGGGAAGAATAGCACCCATTGTTGGTGTCAGTGGGAGGAATTAGCATCCCATTGTTGGTTTTGGTGTCAGTGGGAGGAATAGTGCCCCATTGTTGGTGTCAGTGGGTGGAATAGTGCCTCATCCATGGTGTAAGTGGGAGGAATGATTCCCCATCATTGGTGTTAAATGGAACAACAGTGCCCCAAGGGTTGGATAAAGGCAAGCAAAGGTCCACATCTGACCCTGGGCCACAGCTTGGAGACCACTGCTATAGACTAAAGAATACAATTTGTTTCTTGTTCTTTTTTTAGTCAGCTAAATATGATATTTAGTCTTCACAGTCCAAATATGCATCAGCACTGACTCATTTCTTATCAGATGGTTCAGTCCAAAGTTTTTAATTAGACAAATTATGTAATAAGTGTTAATCTGTAATATAGATACACTATATTGTCAAAAGTGTTGGGACACCTGCCTTTACAGGCAAATTAACTTTAATGGCATCCCAGTCTAATGCCCCGTACACACGGTCGGATTTTCAGACGGAAAATGTGTGATAGGACCTTGTTGTCGGAAATTCCGACCGTGTGTGGGCTCCATCACACATTTTCCATCGGATTTTCCGACACACAAAGTTTGAGAGCAGGATATAAAATTTTCCGACAACAAAATCCGTTGTCGGAATTTCCGATCGTGTGTACACAAATCCGACGCACAAAGTGCCACGCATGCTCAGAATAAATAAGGAGATGAAAGCTATTGGCCACTGCCCCGTTTATAGTCCCGACGTACGTGTTTTACGTCACCGCGTTCAGAACGATCGGATTTTCCGACAACTTTGTGTGACCGTGTGTATGCAAGACAAGTTTGAGCCAACATCCGTCGGAAAAAATCCTAGGATTTTGTTGTCGGAATGTCCGAACAAAGTCCGACCGTGTGTACGGGGCATTAGTCCGTAGAGTTTAATATTGAGTTGGCCCACCCTTTGTAGCTATAACAGCTTCAACTCCTCTGGGAAGGCCGTCCACAAGGTTTATGAGTGTGTCTATGGGAATGTTTGACCATTCTTCCAATAGCACATTTGTGAGGCCAGGCACTGATGTGGATGAGAAGGCCTGGCTCGCAGTCTCTGCTCTAATTCATCCCAGAAAAATCTTTTATTTATCACGTGTTCAGATCTAAACAGCAACAATACAATCTTGCAAGTAGGATAGCAACAGTTTTGAGCATCACCACTCTTTTTTTTAAAAATCAACATTTGTTTGAAATATACATATATATACCGTGTTTCCCCGAAAATAAGACTTACCCCAATAATAAGACCAAGCGCTATTTTCCAGGAGGGCTTCAATATAAGCCCTACCCCAAAAATAAGCCCTAGTTCGGTGCGGCGCCGCTTGGCGCTCAGCTGATCACCTCTTCTCTCAGCAGGGAATCTCGGCCCCCCTCCCAGCATTGCTCAGAGCGAGGAAGACAGCTCGGGCAGGCCATGGAAGCGCCAAGCAGGGCTCAGCTGATCTCTTCTCTTGGGTGTCAGCGAGGGATCTCGGCCCCCTCCCTCTGCACTATTCGTAGCTGTGGAAGATGGCTCAGGTGGGCCGTTCAAGCGGGTGTCAGCAGGGGATCTCGGGCCCCCTCCCTCTGCAGTGCTCGGAGTGGTGGAAGACAGCTCAGGCAGGCTATGGAAGAAGGTATTTTCACTGTTGTATTGCAGACCTTTTGCATTATGTGATCCTGTTATGGAGGGGATTCTGGCATTTTGCAACCACTGGGAAGATAGCACATTGCATGGCAAGCCCTATCCCGAAAATAAGCCCTAGTGTGTTTTTAGCTGACAAAATTAATATAAAACCTGGGCTTATTTTCGGGGAGACATGGTATATATACAGTATATATTGGAGTTCTTCTTTAAGCTGTTATATATGCCACTAGATAAAAGGAAAAAAAGAGGACAGAAACAGAGGGGTAAAAAAAATTTCAGAGGAGAAGAGAGATGAGGAAAGGAGAGAAAAAGAGGGATGAAAAATAGGGAGAGAGGGGAAAAGGAAGGGTGATTTTTGCTTAAGGGAATTATCTAATTATTACCATTAATATACTGTAATTATTAGTCATTAGTTCAGGTGAACAATAACTTCTTAGTTTCCAGAACATACAGCAGGTACTGTAACTTTCTTGAAACAGTCCTGGGTTTTTTCTGTTACTGAAGCTTACAGGACATGACTTCAGGTAAAAATGATATGTCCAAAGCAAACTATATCTGAGGCAAATGTGTGACATTTATGTAGCCTCAGGAATTGTCTCTGTTCTAAGTTTTCTTTAAAACTTGCAGTATGAAATGTTGACAGTAAGGCCGCTTTCACACTGAAGGCGCCGTTAGCTCTAAAGCGCCGCTCATTTCAGCTGCGCTTTAGCTCCACTTTTCGGCCGCTAGCGGGGCGCTTTTAAATTAAAAAAGGGTTAAAAACTCCCAATTTGCTGCACTTTCAAAGCGTTTTTAAGGCATTCATTCCAATGTGCAGGGCATTTTGGGAGCGCTAAATACAGCACAGTTTTCATGCTCTTTGCAGAGACTATTTCTATCGCTAAAGTGCCTGAAAACCGCCCCGTGTGAAAGGGATCTTAGACCAGCTTCACACTGGGGCGGTTTTCAGGCGCTTTAGCGCTGGAAATAGCCTCTGCTAAGCACCTGAAAACTGCCTCCCATTCATTCCAGGGTGTCTTTTCACACTGAGGCGGTGCACTTGCTGCAAGCAGCATCTTTGAGGTGGGTTGGGAGCACTGTTTTTAGCGCTCCCAAAACACCCTGCTCATTCGAATGAATGGGCAGCGCTTTCAAAGTGCTACAAAACTGGACTTTTTACCCTTTATTGGAGGTCAGTGGAGGGGTCCTCTTACATTGGTGGTCAGTGGAAGAGGTCCTCTTACATCGGAGGTCATTGGAAGAGGTCAGTGAAAAAAGCTCCTGTTACTTTGGAGGTCAGTGGAAGGGGTACTCTTACATTGGAGATCAATGGAAGAGTTTCTCTTACATCAGAGGTCTGTGAAAAAAGGTTCTCTTACATTGGAAGTCAATGGAAGAAGCCCTCTTACAACGGAGGTCGGTTGAAGAGGTCATCTTCCATTGGAGGTTAGTGGAAGAGGTAATTTTGCATTGGATGTCAGTGAAAAAAGGTCCTCTTACATTGGTGGTCAATGGAAGGGGTCTTCTTACATTGGAGGTCAGTGAAAGATGTCCTCTTACATTGGAGGTCAATGGAAGGGATCTTCTTACATTGGAGGTCAGCGGAAGATGTCCTCTTACATTGTAGGAAGTAGAAGAGGTTCTCTTACATTGGAGGTCAGTGGAAGATGTCCTCTTACATTGTAGGTAGTGGAAGAGGTCTTCTTACATTGGAGGTCACTGAAAAAAGGACATCTTACATTGGAGGCCAATGGAAGGGATCCTCTTACATTGAAGGTTAGTGGAAGAGGTCATCTTACATTGGAGGTCAGTGGAAGAGGTCCTCTTACATTGGAGGTCAGTGAAAAAGGTCCTCTTACATTGTAGGTCAATGGAAGGGGTCCTCTTACATTGGAGGCGAGTGGAAGAAGTCCACTTACATTGGAGATCAATGGAAGGGGTCTTCTTACATTGGAGGTCAGTGTAAGAGGTCCTCTTACATTGGAGGTCAGTGGGAGTGGGAGAGGTGCCCCCTTATATTGGCAGATGTTGAGAGAAGGATGCCCTCACGCTATAAGTACCCACCTACATCTGTTCGTTTTTTCAGCATATTTCAGGTTGCCTCCAACCGTCAAATACACTAAGTAGGTCTTAGACCTGACCCGCTCTAAACTGAAATGAGGATCCACACTAAATGTATTGGTCTCTCAAAATTTCCCTATGAAAATAAATGCTGCAGCCAAAATTATTATAGATTTAGCGCTATCCTATTTTTTTAAACATACAATAATTCAAAAAAGAGGTATATTTTATTACACCAGTAGTAAAATTACAGTAATCTCAGCCAGCACCTTGGCCAAAGTTAATTATTACAAATTGGGCCCTGATATTAATTGGATATATGGCAGGTTTTGATGAAACATAAATAGAGATGACCTTCTTTGGTCCAGCATAAAACTGACTATCGATAATTCAATAATTTACTAAAACATCTCCCTTTTCTTTTGCCTCAAAAGATACTAACTTTACATTTTGATGCTCCAATATTCTGTCTTTTACAAACAAATCCTAACTTTATAAATAATCTTACTGTATATCAATGTACATGGCCAATTGGGATTAAGTAGATTTTGTCTACAGTCTTATGCCCCGTACACACGGTCGGACTTTGTTCGGACATTCCGACAACAAAATCCTAGGATTTTTTCCGACGGATGTTGGCTCAAACTTGTCTTGCATACACACGGTCACACAAAGTTGTCGGAAAATCCGATCATTCTGAACGCGGTGACGTAAAACACGTACGTCGGGATTATAAACGGGGCAGTGGCCAATAGCTTTGATCTCTTTATTTATTCTGAGCATGCGTGGCACTTTGTCCGTCGGATTTGTGTACACACAATCGGAATTTCCGACAACGGATTTTGTTGTCGGAAAATTTTAGCTCCTGCTCTCCAACTTTGTGTGTCGGAAAATCCGATGGAAAATGTCCGATGGAGCCCATACACGGTCGGAATTTCCGACAACACGCTCTGATCGGACATTGTCCATCGGAAAATCCGACCGTGTGTACGGGGCATTAGTCTTGCCTTAAACTGAGAGAGCAGTTGGAACTTCCGGACCAACCACTGTTGTTTTTTTCTTATTACCTTTCTATGAACATGCACCATAACCCAAGTGCTGACCATATCTTAGGGAAATAATAGCAGTTATTCAGGAAATACCAATCTGATCAATCAATCAGAGAAGCAGAGAGTGTCCGCAGGGAGATAGTCAATGACTTCTTAGGCTTCATTTACACAGGGCATATGAATCCATGCCTCGTGTGGCAGCCATGTTTTTCTTTCCTCATTGGCTCACTGGCTCTGATGAACAGCAGTCGGAGCCAATGGCTCCCGCTGCTGTGTCTCAGCCAATGAGGAAAGAGAGACCTGGGACATCCGAGGCTCCCATGCATATCGCTGGATTGAGATGGGGCTCAGGTGAGTATTAGCGAGGCTATGGGTGTGGGAGCAGCCCACAGAAGGTTGAAGGTTAAAAAAACCTTCAGCCTTTACAACCACTTTCAAGAACATGAATTGCTATCAAGCTGTTATAGGTAAAGTTCCACTTTAATGGAGTTACAGGCAGTACTAAAAATCAGCCACAGGTTCTAATCCCTTCTTTGCCCCAGTTGATACTGAAAGAAAAATTCTGGGCTGAAGTTGGGCTTTAAGCTGTCCATTAAAAAACTGACTAATATTCATAAATATGTATTCATATAATTGACTCTCCATTTTGATTCATGTAATATTTGTATGCTTCTTCAATGTTATTTCAGTTAAGTGCCTAACTTCTCTAAAAACTCAATATATTTCTATATATATTCTCTGTACAGAGGACACAGGTGACAATTCTACAGTCAGACCCCTTTTCAACAATGTGACCCAGAGTAAAGAGGACTCTCTACAATGTGTCCACCAGCACTCCACCCGAGCAACCCCCGTAGTTGTCCGGACATATGTCTATTCTCGACCCCCGCCCTGGAATGAGGAGCTCCCCGTCATCTATGTTATTACGCCCACCTACACCCGGCCTGTCCAGAAAGCCGAGCTGGTTCGACTGGCCAACACCTTTCTGCATGTCGTAAATTTGCACTGGATTGTGGTTGAAGATTGCCCAAGGAAGACCAAACTGGTGGCCAACCTGCTGGAGAAAGCTGGGCTCAACTTCACCCACCTGAACATCGAGAGCCCACATAATCAAAAAGTAGGCTTATCCAGAACCCCCTCCCACACCCCGAGAGGAACCATGCAGAGGAACTTGGGCCTGCGATGGCTTCGGGACAACATCAATGCTTCCAACCCTCCCGAGGGAGTGGTCTACTTTGCTGATGATGATAACACCTACAGCCTGGAACTTTTTGAAGAGGTAACTCCTTTATACATAGAGTTCAAACTTATATGTCTCACTAATGCCAATATTAACTTGTGCTTTTGTGTGTTTCTCTGTTACATTCAATATTTGAGATGTGCACAAGAGAAAATTTTATTTTATTTACTTTCAGATTAGTGTGTTAAGTTGAAAATTTTGTTTCGTCATATTCATTATGTTACTTGACTTGTTTTCAGAATTTGTTTCGTATATTCAGATTAGTTTCATATATTTGGATTCAGTTAGTGTATTTGTTATTTTCCAGTTGATTTGAATTTCAGAAGATGGCTATATTCATTATATTTTATTCTATCTATTCTATTCTAACTTACAGTTGAGTGAAAAAGTATTTGCCCTCTTTCTGATTTTTTATTTGTTTGCATATTTGTCACACTTAAATGACTCAGATCATCAAACAAATTTTATTATTACACAAAGATAACCCGAGTAAATAAAAATTGAGTTTTTAAATGATGGTTTCATTTATTTAGACAAAAAAGCTGTTCAAACCTGCCTGTCTTTATGTGAAAAAGTAATTGCCCCCTAAACCAAATAACTGGTTGTGCCACCCTTGGCGGCAACAACTGCAATCAGGTATTTGCGATAACTGGTAATGAGTCTTTCACATTGTTGTGGAGCAATTTTGGCCCACTCTTCTTTGCAGAATTGTTTTAAATCAGCCACATTGGAGGGTTTTCCAGCATGAACGACCTGTGTAAGGTCACGATACAGCATCTCAATTGAATTTAAGTTCGGGCTTTGACTATGTCACTCCAAAACCTACATTTTGCTTTGTTTGAACCATTTGGATGTGGACTTGCTGTTGTGTTTCGTATCATTGTCCTGCTGCATAACCCAAGTGCACTTGAGCATGAGGTCACAAACTGATGGCCGGACATTCTCCTTTAGGATTTTCTGGTAGAGCTCAGAATTCATGGTTCCATCAATTATGGTAAGTCGTCCAGGTCCTGAAGCTGCAAAGAAGCTCCAGACCAACACACTACCACCACCATGTCTGACTGTTGGTATGATGTTCTTGTTATGAAATGCTGTATTAGTTTTATGCCAGATGTAACGGACACACACCTTCCAAAAAGTTACATATTTGTCTCATCAGTCCACAGAATATTCTCCTAACAGTATTGGGCATTATCAAGATGTTTTTTGGTAAATGTGAGATGAGCCTTTGTGTTCTTTTTGGTCAGCAGTGGCTTTGACCTTGGAACTCTCCTATGGATGCCATTTTGCCCAGTCTCTTTCTTATTGTTGAATCATGAACACTGATCTTACTTGAGGCAAGCGAGACCTTCAGTTCTTTAGATGTTGTTCTGGGTTCTTTTATGACCTCCTGGATGAGTCGTCCTGCTCTTGGAGTCATTTTTGTAGGCTGGCACCTATTGGGAAGGTTCACCACTGTTCCAAGTTATCTCCATTTGTGGATAATGGCTCTTCTCGTGGTTCACTGGAGTTCCAAAGCCTTAGAAACGGCTTTGAAACCCTTCCTAGACCGATATATGTACATTACTTTGTTTTGAAACTGTTCTTGATTTTTTTTAGATTGTGGCATGATGTGTGGCTTTTTGTGATCTGTTAGCGTGCTTCACTTTGTCAGACAGCTTCTATTTATGTGATTTCTTGATTCAACAGGTCTGGCAGTAATCAGGCCTGGGTGTGGCAAGTGAAATTTAACTCAGCTTTCCAAAAAATTGTGGTTAATCACAGTTCATTCATGATTCAGCATGGAAGGGGGCAATTACTTTTTCACATAGGCCTAGGCAGGTTTGAACAGCTTTTTTCCCTTAATAAATGAAATAATTAATTTAAAAACTGCATCTTAGATTTACTCAGGTTATCTTTGTGGTATGATCTGAATCATTTAAGTGTTAGAAATATGCAAAAAAAAAAAAAAAAATCAGGAAGGAGGCAAATACTTTTTCACACAACTGTATTTTATTTTTTTCAATTCTATTCTATACTTTTCTGTTCTATTCTATTCAATCATTTTCTATTCTATTATTTTATTGTGTATTCTTTTCTATTCTGTTTTATTCTATTCTATTTCTTTCTATTCTACTCTATTCTATTTCGTTCTATTCTCTTCAGTGTTTTTATATTCTATTATATAAAGCAGCCTAAGTAGTAATCGTATTATTCTTTTTACCTTACTGTATTCATTGCAATATGTTTCCTTTTTCAATTCAAATTCATTTTCCGATTCAAATTTGGATAATTCATTATTTAGTTTCCTTATAATTTATTTCGGATTCTTTGAAATCTGCTACTGTTGTGACACAGAAATTCAGATACATCCGAATCTGCAAAGAATTAATATTTCGTCCGAATTTTGATTTGTAACTAAACAAATCGCACATGTCTATTCATTATCTAGAAACACTTCACATACTGAGCCCCTCATAACATTGTATCTGTCTCTTTTGTCTAATGTGTTCAAGTCCCCAGTTAAGCTTGACATAGTCACGTTGCTTTTCTTTTTCCCCTGGATAGGATGGCAATATTTTGTTTATGACTGCAGTAGATATTTCTTATCAACTGGAGAAGTGTGCTGTGTGTTGTGTTTTTATGTTTTTACCACCTTACAAAACGTATTTCTGTTTAATACTGCAATTGTCAGAAACTATTACAGTATTAAAGAAAAATTGCAAATCAAAAAAAAAAAATTATGTCAAATAAATTACTGTGCATCTGTCAGCCAATAAAAAAACAAAGCAGGGTTCGTAGTATGTGTACATGTTTACAAAGCACTTTGCAGGGAGTTTAACCCAGGGTTTGACAAACCCCAGGTGCCAGGTCGACATGGCGACAAAAAGTTTAGTCCTAGTGCCTGGGCTGCCACCAAATGTTTCCCACACCTCACACGCGCCCCCCCTGCGCTATGTATCCCAGGTTTAGTTTGCCCATCTGCGAGCCCAAGATCGACATATCGGGTGCCACCGGGAAGGGGGGAGGGAGGAGAGCGGACACACGTCCGCTCTCCTCCCCTTCTAGTTGTTTTTCCGGAAGTAGCGTGGAGGAGATGTTGGAAGTTCCAGGATCCCTGTAAACCAGCTTTGGAGCACACACATGGGTATAGGGCGGAGGCGATGTCAGCAGTGATGCCTATACATCTTCTCCAGCCCTGAGAGCACCGCAAGCGGCCGTGGTTTTCTATCATCAGTAGGAGGGGATATTTGGATTTGACAAGATATGTACTTTAATGTGAGTTGTTATAAAAAAAATTTAATAAACTGTTTGCCCATTGCTGTACTAGATGGCGCTTCCCTGTCTTTCTATACTGGATTCACACAGGAGCGGTGGGGGAAACCGCATGGGATTCGAACAGAAATCACACCGCATTCCTGTTCAAACCGTCTGCGATTCTTTGCAGTGCGATTTGAGCCCATTCATTTTTTGTATGGGCCCAAATCGCACCGCAAAGGTATTGGTACTTAGTATCGGTGAGTACTTGACCGAAAGTACTGGTACTCATACTAGCTGGTAAAAAAAAAAATGGTATTGGTGCAACCCTAATTTTAACCCTTCCCGCCTTGTCCCTGTTAAACACATCTCTCAGAAGGTATGAAGCAGCTGTGTGTAGCTGCTACCTATCAGACTGGACTGTCACTGAAAGCTCTGGTCCCCACTAACAATCCAGAACCAATGAAAATAGCCCCTAATCACGTGATCACTATTTCAGCTACTACACGGTAATCAGTTGCCTTCAGTCGCACAATAAGCATTCAGCCTGCAGATGGCAGTGTGCTTCTGTTTAATACTGCAATTGTCAGATACTAATATAGTATTAAAGAAAAATGATAAGTTAATTTTAAAATTATGTAAATTATTGTGAATATTTTCAGCCCTCAATAAAAAATAAAGCAGTGTAAACAAAAACAACCCTTATATAAAAAAATGTGTGTGTGTCAATTAGTCATATATTTATAGTCGAGGTAAAGCAGAACTCATTTATCACTGTTAAATTGCAAGTTAAAATTGTGGATGCATACATAGTATGCAGAGAATATATGGAAATGTATGCAAATCTATGCTAGCTTTTGCTTTATGTCTACTTTATATTATCCGTATGCCATCTCGCAGAGTCTATGCCATTTCTTATCTCAACACTAGAGAGAGGTGAAGAAGTTGGTGCTACCATCTGAAGGATTGTTATCTGTAATCATTTCCTCACAAGAAGTTTTCTGTAGGGACTACTTTCCTTCTTTTCTATGTAATAGAGTGGTTCAGTCCTCACCCTAAGCCCCCTCTCCTGCTCTTTTAACAGCCACATGCTACTTGTTCTGCTAAATTGAGCTGTCTATCAAATGAGAAGGGACCCTACAGGGGCAAGACTGGCAAGAGCTACACAAGGCCACATTCACACTTGCAACTGGGCCTGCGGGAGGTAACCCTATTGAAAGCAATGGGAGGCTGCTGGCTCCTGCAGATAATTGCGGCCCCTGGCATGTAATTACTCATGGAGCAATCACCTGCGAGTGATCAGCCCTGGACATAGACTGTTTGCGATTACCTGTGAGTGCGAGCCGGCAGTCTCCAATTACTTTCAGTGGGGATTCCTCCCGCAACTAATCACTGGAAATCCTCACTGGGATTATTGTACACTATATTACCAAAAGTATTGGGACGCCTGCCTGCCTGCCTTCCTTCTCAAATTTCTTCCAATCATATAAATCTAAAATATTTCCTATACACTATATTGTCAAAAGTATTGTGACGCATGCCTTTACACACACATGAACTTTAAAGTGGTTGTAAACCCTTACAGACCACTTTGACCTACAAGTAAGCCTAGATTATGGCTTAACTGTAGGTCCAAAAAATATCCCAAAACCTAAACAGGTTTAGGAAATATTTGCAGAAATAGCAGCACCGCTGCTAACGGCGATATGCCGTTAGTGGCGACTCCTGTGCGCATGCGCGGAAGTGACGTCATCGTGGCTCCAGCCAATCACAGCGCCGGAGCCACGATACCCGGAAGAAGATGGACGCTCCGTACCCGAGGGGACAGTGGTGACATCGCAGGCTCCTGTGTCAGGTAAGTGACACATAATGGGCTACTATGCGATGCATAGTAGCCCATTATGCTTTACCTTTGCAGGGAAACAAAGAGGAAGTAAACCCATCAGGGTTTATTTCCTCTTAAATGGCATCCCAGTCTAAGTCCGTGGGGTTCAATATTGAGTTTGCCCACCCTTTCCAGCTATAACAACTTCAACTCTTCTGGGAAGGCTGTCCACAAGGTTTAGGAGTGTGTCTATAGGAACGTTTGCCCATTCTTCCAGAAGCGCATTTGTGAGGTCTGGCACTGATGTTGGACGAGAAGGCCTGGCTCATAGTCCCAAAGGTGTTCTATCGGGTTCAGGTCAGGACAGGCAAGTTCTCCCACCCCAAACTCGCACTGGTGTGCAGTTATGTTGGAACAGGAAGGGGCCATCCCCAAACTGTTCCTACAAAGTTTTTAAGCATAAAATTGTCCAAAATGTCTTGGTATGCTGACACCTTAAGAGTTCCCTTCACTGGAGGGGCCAAGCTCAACCCTTGAAAAACAACCCCACACCATAATCCCCCCTCCACCAAATGATTTGGAACAGTACACAAAGCAAGGTCCATAAAGACATGGATGAGCGAGTTTGGGGTGGAGGAACTTGACTGGCCTACCAGTGTAGCTGTCTAGCAGTATCTGGTAGCAAAACAAAGCACTGAAGCAAAATGTAATAGTAGAGGAAGGACTAAATACCCTACCAGCAGCCAGCAACAGGTAAAGACTGATTATTGGAATCTGCTGGGGGCAGGTGGACACTGGAACTACAGCCTTCTACTCTGGGAAGCACAGTGCAACCAGCTAGGACCTGACAATCATAGAGAATCCCAGGTTGTACACTATAAGGAAACCACAAGCCTCAGTAGTTTTTCAGGTACAGTATGCATGCAAGCACTGTTTTTAACTTTCAATTTCAGTGTGTTTGCATTTAAAAAAAAAAAACTTTAGTTCTGCTTTAAACTTAGCTTGGGCATTTGGGCTTCAATTACTGCAGATGACAAAAAAAGGTAATCTTTTTTCTGAGCATAGTAAATAAAGAATACATGAAAAAAAAAACACAATTCATTACCGTTATTACATCCTCTAAGGCTAACCACACGTTGTCTGATTTTTGGAAGAGTCAAAACTGATTAGAGGAATCCTCAAAGAATATTTATTGAACACGGACAAGGTCACAATGGGACCAGATACAGATACGTCACTGAAGACAAAAAAAATGGGAGACGTCAGTCAAAATGTTTTTTGATCATCAATGCATGAAACATACAGCAATTTTTAAAAACATTATCAGTAAAAAACAGTTGTTAAAGCAGCACTTCAGTCATTTTTCATCTTTCTATCTAATAAATCTTCTGCCCTTGTCGTTTTAACTTTGGACAGTAAAAAATTCTTTTCTGCCTGTAAATACCTTATACAGCCCACTTCCTGTTTCTTGTCTGGTAAAAAGCCTAGGCTTATGACATCATGCACAGCTCTCTCTCACTCACTATTGTGAGAGTTTGCCAGGAAGGGAGGGAGAATGAGTCATAAGAGTGCCAATGAGAGCTGCAGAGCTGGAGGTGTGTGTCTGTGTAAATCCAGGAAGTGAACAAGCAGCAGCTTCAGCTGCCCACAGTTAAAATGGCTGCAGCCTGACTCAGTGGAGGGAGATTTCTGCAGCATATTTGGAGTATATATATATAAAATAATATGCAAAGTGGTTTGAGGGAAGCTTCAGAATGGCAAAGATGTTTTCATTACAAATTATGTAAGCAGACTGCAGTTCCTCTTTAAGCATACAGGGCATTTAGTCCAAAAGATATCTGCTGCTGTTCAAAACAATCAGGGCAAGTGCCCTGACATTGTTTAATTTAATAGAATAATTCTATGTTCTTTTTTTTTGTTGTTCCTTTACTATTATTTATTGAACATTCTTAGGTTACTCGATCAATATTCCAATTACAACTGTCATATATGGAGTAAATGTTCCCAAATATCACCCCGCATAAGGACAGCTTTATTCTCTTTCACTGCCAGTACTAAAGCATTTATGTGGTGTGGCTAGGGATGGCTTTTAGCACTAGGAATTTTAAAGCATTGCTTGTTATGAACTAGCATAGTTTTTTGCAAATAGATTCAATTTTTTATATTCTTCACTTGCACTCTAATAGATTGCAAGCTCTCCCCATTCTGCATGCCTCATTTTTACCCTAATAAATTGCAAAATCCTCACCTTATATACACTATATTACCAAAAGTATTGGGGCGCCTGCCTTTACACGCTCATGAACTTTAATGGCACTCCCGTCTTAAGCCTCGTACATACGATCCGATTCTTGGCAGGGGATTGTCTGTTGACAGTCTGTTGTCCTAAAATCAGACCGTTAGTACGCTCCTTCAGACAATTGTTGTCCAACTTTCGGCCAACAAATGTTGGATGGCAGGCTAGTAAATTTTCGGTCGACAGCGGTCTGTTGTCTGATTTTCGTATCGTCTGTACACAAGTCCGTCACACAAAAGTCGAAAGTCCAAACACGCATGATCGGAAGCAAGGAACGAGCCTGAAGCGGTCGGTCTTGTAAACTAGGATTCGTAATGGAGAATTAACATTCGTGACAGGGCAAATTATGAAATGTCGAAATGCAGCGCACAATTCTCTTCTTCTTTAATGGGATAATAATGAAGCTGCTTTGCTGGTGATACTGATGGAGTTATGGCAAACGTATTTTAAAATGAATTTGTTTTCTAGTGATATCAAGAGTAATTTTATTATGCTTGTTGTTTTATTTTTTGGGCAAGTTACCACAACACCATTATCCCGTAGTTTTTAAGATCAAAGATACAACTATGTTGGTGTCCCTTGTTAATTTTACATTGTATTTTTTAAAATGTAACTGCCTACTCCCAAACTGTCATTTGAAGTAAAACACATAGCCAAGTATTATTCTCCACAATTTTTTTTTATTGTGCATAAAAAAAATAAAGCAAATTCAATTAGAGATGCTATCTGTCATCCAAACACAAAGAACGTAACCAGAAAGTGCATTCTACGCATACAAAAATATAGAAAATATAACAAATAAAATCATTATTCCAAAAAAAAAAAAAAAGAAAAAAGGAAATTAGTAAGTGGTGAAAATCTCCAGTCCAGCGGGCTTGTTGGGGGTCTTTTGGCTGGTATTGCCACTAACCGCCATGCTGCTGTGGTGGGTGGGGTGGCTGTGAAAGTGGTGGTGGATGTGGGGCCACAAAATCACACAGGTGTGTGTTTTCTGAAATGTGGCCCCTCACCCACTTGTTGAGGAGCTGCAGGATGAGTTCCTCACACCTGCTCCTTTGCTCACCTTCCATCTCCCTTAATTTATTGTCCATCCCCAGGGCAAATCCCTCAGCCTCATCTTGGTATGTCTGGATGGCAGTAGTGGCCTGGCTGAGGCTGTGGCCCCCACCAGATTCCTGCTCTTCCTGGCCCTTTTAGCAGGAAGGCATAGGGGAGGGATCTGGGACTCTGTCTGGCTGCTTACCACTGGCTCCTCCAGACTGACACTTTCCTGTGTATGAAAATGGGACATAATCAGAATCTTTTTTAGGGTTTGGTCATCAATCACACAATTTTGATCTCCTCACTGCTGCAAATTGAAGGTGGACAAATAGAAAAGACCATCATTCTGACCCCAGTATTTTTAATTCTTGTTCAAATCATTTTTGGTCACTACTGTCTATTGATATGGAAACCACTTTGTTAAGGCAGAAATATTTTAACAATAACGTCTAGTTATCATCATTGTATTTTTGGATACAAATATGTTCACCAATGCTATACCTGGGTCAAGCTGGGCTCCTCCACATCTTCCTGTGCAGTAGGACCTGGGTGGACCTCAGGAGCTGTGGCCTCAGCAGATGTCGAAGGGAGTGTAGACAGCGATGGCCTGGGTTCTGTCTGGTCAGTCAAAAACTGCAGGCTGTGGTAATACCACAGCCTGGGGACATATATGTCATCTGCTGCTGCTCCAGATCTCTCTGAGTCCATGACCTTGTTGAGCTCCCTTTTAAAAGTACTCCTCAGGTTTTATATTTTTGTCTTAACATAGTTGATGTCTGCCCTGGGGTACACTGGTTTCACCAACTCGAGCAGTTTATCCAAAGCTGCCTTCCTTAATATTTTATTGGTGTAGTCTCTACTCTACTCTTGACCTTCCAGAGACAGGGAAGCTCCCAGTACAGGTCAATGAATTGGGGTAGAAAATCAGGCGCAGTAAATGTATCTGTCATGATAAATTATATGATGCCTGCAAGACAGAACACAAGACAAACCATAATGTCTGGCTTAACTCATAAGCTGGACCCAATATAGGCCTCAATCTAAGCAGTATAGGCCACTAACCACCTATACCCCAATTTCCAATTGTACCATTGTTTTATGGCTCCTTTCTTGCGTTGGCGATCGTTCCTCCTCCACTCCAAGATCGTTCCTACGGCCATTCCATCGGCCATGCGTTCTGGCTTTATATACACTGCAAATGCATTAAACTCCGCTCTCAGTGTGTCATGACGCTGGGGCGTGACCATCTCTCTTCTGCATGCGACACACATGGCGGAACATTCAGGAGAAACAACATGGCGGATTCTGCGGATTCATAGCAGCCCCGCAGTGGTGGAGCTCATAGGAGGCACAAAGCAACCCCCATAAGCAAAGGTGAGATGGTGGAGATGGTGCGCATCCTAGAGAAGCACGATTATGACTGCAAGCTGCGCAATTATGAAAGGCCCAACAGCCGCAAGGACATCATTTTGGAGAAGGTCATCGCCGTTTTGCAGAGTGAATTTTCGGTGGAACGATCAAAGGACCAAATCCGAAAACGATGGTCTAATCTCAAACACAGACCAAAAAAAAGACCAGATGGAGTACATACATCAGATCATAAAAAAAAATAAGCAATATTTGGATCTGACCAATATGTATATGTGTAAATTAGCTGCCTGTATATGTTCTTTCTTTCTCCAAGTAGCTCTAGAGAATTATATATAAGGTTTTCTAAAATCTTTGTACGACTTGGTATTCTAAAGATGAAGGTAAATATAAAGCAGATATGAACATTCTTATTTGGTCATGTGTTTGGACATTTCTTTATTTTTGGAACTCATTTTTTTTCTCTTCTTTCAACAGGGAGGCACCAAAAAAGGAGACTCCAGCCAAGCTTGGGCCCCAATAGGGGAGGCAACAATGCCATCTTCCCCCCAAAAACTTAAGTGACAACTTCAAACACACTCATTTATGCACCGACAGGGGTGTTTTAAGGTGAAGAACACTTTCTGGTTGCTGCCTGGCTCATCAGTGCCCATTAATGCAGCCTTGCCAGTGTAGACATGGGTAGAGGAGAGGTCCCGGGGATCACAGTCACACAGAGTCACGCCTGCTAGGATGATCATCATATATCCCCTATCCCATAGGAGACAAGAGGGGTGGGGGCAACTGCTGGACTTTTTAAATGTTGGCACTTGTCCAGTGTTTGCCATCTGTAAAATGACATCACCTTCCCTTTTCTATGCATTTTTCACAGAAAAACAACCAAAGTGCAGCATGGTGGAGTCCACTAGTCAGGAGCAAACATTGACATCAGACCAAGTGCAAGGTTGGTCAACTAATGTAGCAAAATGGATGCTAGAAACAGATGGGACTTGGGGTGGCTTAATGAATGGTGTATTGTTTCTTTTTAGAAGAAAGTGAGTGTGGTGAGCTCATCCAGGATGTTTGTTTGGAGCCATGGGATCTGACTCCTAGACCAAGCACAGACCTTGACATTGTGGACATCAAATTCCCTGACGCATGTCACACTGAGGGTCAAAGCGACCCAGAAGAGGAAGAAAGTATTCGGGATCCTCTTGTTTGTACAAGTAAGTATTCTTGGAATCTTGCTTCAATTGTGTATACATGTGTGTCCAAACAAAACACCCACTCCACACATTATCAAAGTATGTAGTGCATTAACATTAGCATGGAGAAGGAAGAGGTGGAAGGAGCTGGCAGTGTTGCTAGGTACCCGAGTTTTGGAGACCCAGGCACCAGGCGTCCATAAATCATTGAGGATACAAATTAAGGTAGTACTGAGTATTACCAGGGAGGCAGACTTTTTAGGCTAAGGAACAGTGGAGAAGATATAGCAGTATAAAAAATATAAATTTATTGAAAAATACAATATCTAAAAAACAATGACAATTGTAA
Organism: Lithobates septentrionalis; assembly: GCA_037952835.1. Lineage (NCBI taxonomy): Eukaryota > Metazoa > Chordata > Amphibia > Anura > Ranidae > Lithobates > Lithobates septentrionalis. The sequence continues at coordinate 88,995 of JBBDGP010002390.1, forward strand.
CTTATAGCATCTATGAATATTGTGCAGTGAGCCCTTGTATGTCTACGTGTTTCACCGTTAGGCTTCCTCAGGACACGGCCAAGGTTCACAGATGAGACAGAGAAGGGAATATGTCTCTCTATCTTATATTGGAATGCAAAATCATGCAAGTCACGGTAGCATGAGAAAGTTCAATCAACAGTAAGAAAGTATATTAGATATAGCTAAATATCTCAGCAGGGGCATGTAAACAATATTCCTAATTAAGGGAGCAGCCATTAGAGGGAGGAGGGCCAACACCGGATGAACCACTTAGATCCTGGATTTAGTATCAGCAATGCTGAAGGCTCAATACAATTCCATCGCTGCATATTCAGGATACAAATAATCCAGCGTGCCCCTGGGAGACAGCAATACACTGCACTACAAGATTACAGAGTAGTTGCAGTGTGTACATTCCTAGTAGTGTAGATGTCTGAAGGGCAAGCAGGTTGCATTCAACAATAGACTGGGTAGGTAAGTATTTACTGAATTTGACTAGTAACTTGTCCATAACTCACTATGTAGGGCCTCAGCCACTTGACCATCGTTCCCTTAATTCTTTTTACTCTTCTTACTAGGTCATGATCTTCCACGATGCACTATTGGGAGAATAAATGCAGATATGTTGCATTGTTTGACGGATCTGGAGCAAATCAAGGAGGCTGCCACTGCTTTACAGCGAAGAATCAGAGATTTTGTGGACATGCTTGCCAAATTTTAATTTCCTCTAGCCTGTTCTGAAGTTTTTTGTTCCACTTGTTGACTCCTGTTTGCCCTTTTAATATTTACCATGTTTTTAGGAATTTGAAATGTGAAAGTTTAGGGACAGAAGTGTTTCTCCACTCCACTCCTCTAGGTGCACCACCAGGTCATGTTTTCTGTATTTTCCTCAGCCTAAAAACGACTGTGCGAATTACTAACAGTGAACATGACAACACCACCTGTGCCAAATTCTACAAGTATAGAAAACATGACCTGGGTTTGCATCTTGAGGAGGAGAGTTGGAAAACACTGCCCTAACTAATGTGAATTGTAATGTTTCTGTGTTTTTAAGAATATAAAACCCCAAATTTGAAGGTGCCCCCAAATTGTGCCTTAACATTCTTATTTCCCTCATGATCCCATGCCTAAAATGTGTGCATTTCCATACATCTAGTTTGCAAAAAGCCCCAAAACACACAGTGTGTCAACATGTGCTATCTGCCATCACTGGGTATCAATGGACGCGTTTTGGGGGTGCAACCCCTTCCTCATAATTAAAGTAGCTCAGAGGAAGGGGTTATACCCCCGAAACACATTCATTTAAAACCTGTGATGGGTAATAGCACATGTTGACACACTGTGTATTTTGTGGGTTTAGAAAAAAGATGTTTGTAACTAAACACATTTGTCGCATGGGATCATAAGGGAAATTTAATTTGTTATGCCTCTACGTGTACGTGGCTTCACATTTTGGCTTTTAGAGGGGTGAGATCACCCCATATGAGGAAGGCAACATCCACATAGTCTTGGGATACCAATGTCTCATTTGGCCTTCACTTTACCAAAATTGAACTTTGTAAGTTCCTGAGTTAGGGATGTGATCTAGTGTTTTAGAACATGCCTGTTTAGCCCCAAAAAAGGAGAAATAATACAAATATACATGTTATACACCAAGATGTTGGTTTGTTTTAAACCCTTAAAACGCACATGTGAATGTGCTTTGAGTAAAATGTTTTTTACTAAACAATGTGTGGCTTATTATTTCAATGCTCAATACCAGTGTATTTGTTAAGTTGTTGTAGTTACAGTGACAATGTGCTCTTAGATGTGGCCAACGCCTACAATTTTTAGTCCTCAAAAAAATTATAAGAGTTGAAAAGGCATAATGTTTTTGAAATTCATGCATTAGATCCATTAAGAACAAAAACATTGTGTGTGTGTAGCAGACCCATAGCACATCATAATAGCTGAAGAAGCTATTGTCACCTCATGTAGCAAATAAGGTACATTTGCACAATTGGAGCCAGTGGCTAAAATAAAGCCCATTTGTGAACATATTAGACAGATAAGAAACACAGACAACAGTAGTTCAAATGAAATATGAGTTTATGATCTCAAAATAATATTAGGCATGATCAGCTACAATTTGCTGCCAAGCCACTGCCCTTCTACACACAAAATAATCAAGGTATTTCTGCCGTAAATCTCTGGCAATTTGTGAGGGCAATCCAGCACGAGCATTTTCAATAGGCGTCAGCATGCCCACAGACGTCCGAGCTGCAGCCTCTTCATCTGGGCTGTCACTGCAGGGTCCATGTCACTTGGCAGTGAGGCAAGGTAGCTGATAGCATTCCTCCTTAAAAATTATGTAAAATACAACAGCACAGGACCACATGGTTGATTTTGTAGAGTGCCAGGTTGATTGAAGTCAAAAACAGCCTGACTCGATAGGATGCCAAAGGCGTTTTTGACCACCCTTCTGGCATGAGAGAGCCTGTAATTGAATATTCTCTGCTTTGCTTCTCTGCTGGGAGGTTCCTCATAGGAAAGGACTTCATCAGATGTTCCCCCAGAGAAAAGGCCTCATCTGCAACAAAAACAAAATTGAGGCCCTCAACATTCTCCTCAGCAGGTGGCAAGTTTAAGGTGCAATTCTGGAGCCGCTTGTAGAACTATGTCTGCATAATCACTCCTCCATCAGAGTTGCGGCCGTTCTTCCCAAAATCCAGATATAAAAACTCAAAGTTGGAAGACACTACAGTTAGCATGACTATGCTGCAAAAGCCCTTATAATTAAAATAATATGAGCCAGAGTTGGGTGATGGGACAATCCGGACATGCTTGCCATCAATAGCACCACCACATTTGGGAAAATCCCACTGATGGTGGAACTGGGCTGAAACATCTTGCCATTGCCATTGCATTGGAAGGAAACTGTGGATTAAAAAAAGAAAAAAGAAATTACTACTTCTGCACATAACATTGCAAGCAGATTTGACACAAACATGCTTAGCCAACATAAGGATCAAACTTAAATGCGTATTTAAAGACAAAAGTGGAAGGTCAACTTATCTGTTTCATCACCCCCTCTGGTGACCCATTAGCAAAATTTTAGGGTGGGAGAAAGTAATGGGTAGATGTTTTGAACAGGTAACATTCTCCGCTTCCATGAGAGCTGTTTGCATAAATAATCTGTGATACTTTGGCCAGCCCCTCCTTACTTACACTATTGGCAGCCCAGTGGACAGGTAAGAATTGTCATAATCTAAAAAGCTGGATATACACTGTCCAAATTGCAGCACATTTTGACATTCTGAAAAAAAATGATCAATATAATAGGAGACAAAAACTTTCTACGTTGCAATTTGTGGGTAATAAGGCAGGCCCTTGCACTACATGGTTAGGTGAATTTATACAGAAATATGAACACAAAAGAGGGATCGTGTGTATGGGTTTTGCAAAGTCAGCAGATAGAGTATTTGTATCTGTTAACTTAGCATTTTTGGGGGGGAAGGAGGGTTCCAAATGAGTTTGGGCCCCAGAAAATGGTCGCTTGCCCTCTGCCTGAATTTGAGGACACAATAACATTTGTACACATTTTACGGGTTGTTTAGGGTAAGCCCCAAAATGTAGCTGACAAACTAAAACTAAACTAAACTAACAAAAACATTGTTAAGTTACTAGGCTAGGTGTGTATGGGCCCAGAATAGCATGCTGGGGAGGTTAGTTATGGAAAATATGCATGTAGGCCAAAAAAAGGAGCATTAAAAGCTTACAGCATGCATGAGGAGAAAGAGGATATTCACAGCATATTACAATATTGATAATTATGTAATCAACAAATTAATACAATACATTAGCAAACATTAATACATAGAATGTGATCTTAAAGGTAAAAACTTACCCTAATATAGTCCCTCTGCAGGACTTGAATAATGGCTGAGCAGGTCTCTGAAATAATGAGTCCCAGAGCCTGGGGGGAGATCCCAGTGGTAAACTTGAGGTCCTGGAGACTTCTCGCAAGGTGGGTATGAGCCTTTGTTTTGGAGTGATGGCAAGCCTCATGCATGTGTCCTGCTTCTTAATATAGGGGTCACCAATCCCAAGAGTTGGTGAAAGCAGGGATTTGTCATCTGGCGATAATTCCGAAAAGCATCTGGATTATTCTCCTGGAGCTCCCGCAGCAATGGCAAATGACATAATTGGTCACGATTAAGCAACCAATTTTTGGTCCAAGAACTCCTCCTGTTACTGGACTGGACCTGGGTCAAAGCAATAACTCCAAGCCCAATAATAGCACATTCTCCTCTCCGATTCTGCAACATGACTGGTTGACGAACGGCCATTCAGAAACAAACTGAAAAGCACGAACTGAAAAGCGTGAATCACTCACCAAACTTTTACTAACACGAAATTAGCAGAAGGAGCCCAAAGGGTGACGCTTGAGAAAAGAACTTTCTCTTTACAGTCTCATAGTATGTTTAGTATGTCACTACGTTTATGTTTGTTGTCCGACAATTGTGTACCATTAGTATGCAAGACGAGATCCAGGCACACGCCCTTTGGACAAAAATCATACGCTTGGTTGGCCAACAATCGGATCATGTGTACGAGGCTTTAGTCCATAGGGTTCAATATTGAGTTGGCCCACCCTTTGCAGCTATAACAGCTTAAACTCTTCTGGGAAGGCTGTCCACAAGGTTTAGGAGTGTGTCTATGAGAATGTTTGACCATTCTTCCAGAAGTGCATTTGTGAGGTCAGGCACTGATGTTGGGGGAGAAGACCTGGCTCAAAGTCTCCGCTCTTATTCATCCCAAAGGTGTTCCAACAGGTTGAGGTCAGGACTCTGTGCAGGCCAGTCAAGTTCCTCCACCCCAAACTTGCTCATCCATGTCTTTTTGGACCTTGCTTTGTGCACTGGTGCGCAGTCATGTTGGAACAGGAAGGAGCCATCCCCAAACTGTCCCCACAAAGTTGGGAGCAAAAAATTGTCCAAAATGTCTTGGTATGCTGACGCCTTAAGACTTCTCTTCATTGGAACTAAGGGGCCAAGCCCAACCCCTGAAAAACAACCCCACACCATAATCCCCCCTCCACCAAATGATTTGGACCAGTGCACAAAGCAAGGTCCATAAAGGCAAGGATGAGAGAGTTTGGGGTGGAGGAACTTGACTGGCCTACAACCGATAGAACACCTTTGGGATGAATTAAAGAGGAGACTGCGAGCCAGGCCTTCTTGTCCAACATCAGTGCCTGACCATACAAATGTGCTTCTGGTTAAACATTCTCATAGACACACTCCTAAACCTTGTGGACAGCCTTCCCAGAAGATTTGAAGCTGTTATAGCAGCAAAGGGTGGGCCAACGCAATATTGAACCCTACGGACTAAGACTGGGATGCGATTAAAGTTCATGTGCGTGTAAAGGCGGGTGTCCCAATACTTTTGGTAATATAGTATATCTTCTGCTGTTCAAAACAATAAGGCCAAGTGCCCTGACATTGTTTAATTGCATACTGTAGAATAATTCTATATTCTTTTTTTTTTTTGTACCTTCACCATTATTTATTGAACATTCTTAGGTTACTGGATCAATATTTCAATTACAATTGCCAGATATGGAGTAAATGTTCCCAAATATCATCCCACATAAGGACAGCTTTATTCTCTTTTACTGTCTATACTCTAAAGCATTTATTTATGTGGTTTGGCTAGGAATGGCTTTCAGCACTAAGAATTATAAAGCATTGCTTGTTTTGAACTAGCGTCTTATTTGCAAATAGATTAAAATTTTTATCTTGTTCACTTGCATTGTAATAGATTGCAAGCTCTCCCCATTCTGTGTCCCTCTTTTTTTACCCTAATAAATTGCAGAATCCTCACCTCATAAATCTTCCCTTATGACCTAATAGGCTATATACTTAACTACTCTCTGTATCACTCCCTTTTACTGTACCCTAATAGATTGTAAGCTCTTCTGTCTTTGTATCCCTCCCTTCATCTTCTGTAGCACTTCCTTAAACCCAAATAGAGTGTAAGCCCATCTGCCTTCCGTATCACTCTCTGTAAGCTCTACTACTTTCTGTATCTTCCCTTATACTCCAAAAGACTGTAAGCTCTTGTACCTTCAGTATCTCTCACTTATACAACACTAGACTATACAGTAAGCCCTTCCACCTTCAATATCCCTTCCTTATACCTAGAGGCGTAACTAGAACCTTCAGGGCCCCGGTGTAAAAAACCATAAAGGGCCCCCTGACTCCCGGCTGAGGCCCCCCCCGCGGTGGTGGAACACCAGGGCCCATTCGCAAGTGCAACCTTTGCGACTTTGGTAGTTCCGCCACTGGTGTCAGTAGTTTTTTTTTTCTGTTATTTTGTTTTTCTAATATTTTTTTTCCATTTTAGTTATTTACTTTACAATTTTATTTTTTGTTATCTTTTTTTACAATTTTTTAGGAGCCCCGTTGGGGGGCTCTGGTGACATATTAGGAAGTCTAAACTGACCTCTGATGTTTCACCTTTAAAACAAAGAAATTCACAGTCCCAAATTCCCCCCCTTTCATATATATTTAGGGATGGAGATATGTGACCCACATGTCTCATCTAAAGTCCCAAATTTTTCCCTTTAGTCCACCTTTATGTAGGGATGGAGGTGTGTAACTAGCTATTAGGGAGCCTGTGATCTTTTTGTTCCCATTTGATCTAGGGCGTTTTTGTGTTGGTTCTACCCCTTTTACTTTCATTGTGCAATCAGCAACCCTCTATGTGTGTAGGTCTGGTCATTTTTGTGGGACTGGGTTTTGTTGTGTTGTTCCTTCATTTGTCCTCTGCTCCGGAGCTGCGATTTGCGGTGTGAGCGCCTTCCCTCCCCCCCCCCCTTTTTTTGCATCGCGTGATGCGGTGGGGGAACGGGGGCAGGCTTGTCTCTACCGCAAATCGGTGTCACACCTTCATGCCATGCGCACGATGTCCCCGTAGGGATTCCCGGTGCTGGTGTGTTTTAATTTGTCCATCTGGGTCACATTATGGAGGGAGGCGTCTTTGGCCTCCATGGGCGGCGGCTGCCGCTCGGGTGTGGACGTCTCTCTTCATATTCTGGTACACCTGTGTGATGTTGGGAGGAGATCGCAGAGGGTGCCGAGCATACCTAAAGTGGTTGTAAACTCTGTTACACCACTTGTACCTACAGGTAAGCCTGTAATAAGGTTCACCTGTAGGTACTGTAAACAGTTTAGGAGATATTCACTATACACACTGCTGCCGATGTCATCGGCGCATGCGCACTGCAGAAACGGCCCACTGGCGTCATTTTTTCAGGGCCCATGCCGTGACTTCACAGAGGACTACTCTTATTCTTTTCCCCTTTTTTTTGACCTGCTCTTTCCTCCCTCCACACTATTTTAATTTCCATTCACTCGTCCGCTTGCACTTTGGTGTCGGGCTCTAACAGCTTCCTACAAGGCCCCTTTTACACTGGTGCCGTGCGAGCGCTAGCGGTAAAGCGCCGCTAGTTTTAGGGCAGGGGTGTTTTGGGAGCGGTGTATTCACCGCTCCCGCACCGCCCCAAAGATGCTGCTTGCAGGACTTTTTTTCCCGTCCTGCAAGCGCACCGCCCCAATGTGAAAGCACTCCGGCTTTCATACTGGGGTGGCTTGAGAGGCGCTTTTCAGGCGCTTTACAGGCACTATTTTTAGAGCTAAACCACCTGAAGAGCTACCCAGTGTTAAAAGGGGGTCTAATAAAGAGAATTCACAGTATACCCAATGAAATTTTTAGATATGAAGCCCAGTCACATCACCATCTGGATTTGTGTATTTTTTCTTTTGGGTATCATGTCTGTGCGCTCGGTCCTCTTTCTGCGGGTCCCTTCCCCAGCTCCTGACACAGACAATTTGATCAGCCTCTGATTTCTCGTCTCCCATGTTCCAGACCTATCACGACGTAAGTACTTTAGGGATGAGCAACTCTTTCCCTTTTCTTTTTTTTTGTACAAATCCTCCCCACTGAGGCGTATAACATTGGATCATACTGGTCTACTCATGTTTTGTTTTATAGATATGTGTGAATCCGCCCCTAAAGAGTGGTATTACCCACGAAACGCGTCGGGCTTATTTGGAGGCACTTACTCCCCTGCAGACGCTTTTACTCATTACATGATCTTGTGTTCACCACCCACCATGTAGGTGTGGGTGGCAGGCGCAGACGCATGTCCTGTCATAATCAGTGACCCGGTGCGGTCATATTTATTAATGGAAGTGACGTCCTGTGTCTCCGTCAGGGATTGAACATCGCGACGCCCATCTTGGTACACCCTGCACTCGGCCGCAGTAAGCCTGCAGTCACAAGGCAGTAGCGAACATCTTGTTACACCCAGCCCATATAGTTCACTAACCTGCCTTCTGACTGTAGACTTTCTGCGGCCGAGTGCAGGGTGTACCAAGATGGATGTCGCAGCATTTGTACTAGAGCTGAAAAATCCTGCAAGTTTGTCTCACTCATTTCAGTGCCACTGCCTGCCCATCAGTTCCACCTATCATTGTCCATAAGTGCCGCCCATAGGTGCCACCTATCAGTGCCCATAAGTGCCAGTCATTAGTGCCCATAAGTGCCAGCCATCAGAGCTGCATATAAGTGCCCATCAGTCAGTGCCATCTATCAGGGCTCATCAGTGCCAGTCATCAGTGCTGCATATCAGTGCCCATCAGTCAGTGCCACCTATCAGTGCTCATCAGTGCTGCAAATCAGTGCCAGTCAGTGGCACCTATCAGTGCTCATCAGTGGCAGTCATCAGTGCTGCATATCAGTGCCCATCAGTCAGTGCCACCTATCAGTGCTCATCAGTGCTGCAAAACAGTGCCAGTCAGTGCCACCTATTAGTGCTCATCAGTGCCAGTCATCAGTGCTACATATCAGTGCCCATCAGTCAGTGCCACCTATCAGTGCTGCATACCTTGAAAAAAAGTATTGGTAATCGGTATCTGCGAATACTTGAAAAAAAGTATCGGTACTTGTACTTGGTCTTATACTCGGTCTTAAAAAAGTGGTATCAGTGCAACTCTATTATGCCCCGTACACACGGTCGGATTTTCCGATGGACAATGTCCGATCGGAGCGTGTTGTCGGAAATTCCGACCGTGTGTGGGCTCCATCGGACATTTTCCATCGGATTTTCCGACACACAAAGTTGGAGAGCAGGAGATAAAATTTTCCGACAACAAAATCCGTTGTCGGAAATTCCGATCGTGTGTACACAAATCCGACGGACAAAGTGCCACGTATGCTCAGAATAAATAAAGAGATGAAAGCTATTGGCCACTGCCCCGTTTATAGTCCCGACGTACGTGTTTTACGTCACCGCGTTTAGAACGATCGGATTTTCCGACAACTTTGTGCGACCGTGTGTAGACAAAACAAGTTTGAGCCAACATCCGTCGGAAAAAATCCTAGGATTTTGTTGTCGGAATGTCCGAACAAAGTCCGACCGCGTGTACGCCCTATTAGAGTGTAAGCTCTTCCGCCTTCTGTATAACTCTTGTATACCCTAATTGACTGTAAGCTCTTTACCTTCTGTAATCCCCCCTTTCATAATTTGATAGATTGTGAACTTTTTCACCATTTTTCTCTTATAGGTTATAAGCTCTTCCTCTTTTATTGCTAATGTTATAGACTGTAAGCTCTTGGTAACAGGGTCCTCTTCCATTATGTACATATTTAACCACTACATTGTACTAATGGCACGTTGTAAAATAATAAAACAAGTGATTTAATATGCCAACACTCTCGCTGGAGCTCCGGTAGGCTTTCTAGTATAATGGCTATCTTAATTTACCCTTGTAATTGGTTTCCCGAAACATGTTTAATCACCTTTAACTTTGAAAATATCAATTTTTACACCCATTGTAAAATCAATATGTTTTTGCTCCTTAATTAAACCGTGATTTCATTATGGCTTCTTGTAGAAGCAGTAGACCTAATTTCGTATTACTGCAGTCAGTGAGCATCAGGCTGCCACAGGCATGGGCGTCTGGAGGAGAGGGGGTAGATGCAAGGGGAGCTTTCACTTGCATTCTCCTGGTTTCCTACCATTGGTGTGGGTTGGATGTATTGCTCTTCTGATGATTGCTAGATCGGTGGTCTCCAAATTGCAGCTCAGGGACCAGATGTGGCACTTTTCTTGCCTTTATCTGGCCCTTGGGGCACTTTTCCTCCTATTGATACAGGGCACTATTCCTCCCACTGACACCAACAGTGGGGCATAATTCCTCCCACTGACACCAACAACCAGGAACGATTCTTTTCACTGACACCAATGATGGGGCACTATTCCTCCCAAAGACATGAACAATTGTGCACTATTCCTCCCACTGACACAATCGATGGGGAACTATTCCTCCCACTGGCACCACTGATAGGGTATCATTCCTTGCTCTGACACCAATGATGAAGCACTATTCCTCCCACTAACATCAATGATGGGGCACTATTCTTCCCACTGACACCAATGATGGAACACTTTTCTTCCCACTGATACCAATGGTGGGGCACTATTTCTCCCACTGACACCAACAATGGAGCATTATTCCTCCTACTAACACCACTGATGGGGCACTATTTCTCCCACTGACACCACTGATGAGGCACTATTCCTTCCACTGTCACTAGTGATGGGAAACTATTCCTTCCACTGACACCACTGATGGGGCACTATTTCTCCCACTGACACCACTGATGAGGCACTATTCCTTCCACTGTCGCTAGTGATGGGAAACTATTCCTTCCACTGACACCACTGATGGGGCACTATTTCTTCCACTGACACCACTGATGAGGCACTATTCCTTCCACTGACACTAGTGATGGGGCACTATCCCTTCCACTGACACCAATGATGGGGCACTATTTCTCCCACTGACAACAACAATGGGGCGCTATTCCTTCCATTGACACCAACGATGCGGCACTATTCCTCCCTTCAACCCCAATGATGAGGCATAATTCCTCCCACTGACACCAATGATGGGGCACTATTCCTCCCACTGACACCAATGGTGAAGCACAATTCCTCCCACTGACGCCAATAATGGGGCACAATTACTCCCACTGACACCAATGATGTGGCACTATTCTTCCCACTGACACCAACGACACCAAGACCTCCGACATGAAAATGCTATTCCCTGATTTTTCGGCTGAAACTCAGAGAAGACACCATTCCTTCAACGATATCAGAAAGAGGCTCAGGGCCAAAGATATCCAGTACAGCATGCTATACTCCAGCAGGCTCCGACTACAACACAACAGATCGGTCAAACTCTTTGACACACCACAGGAGGCCTGTGATTGGCTGGACAGAGATCCCTGAAGGCTTCTCTAATGCATATAAAAGCTGTTTACATGGTGCTTTGTTCCACTATGTTGTTGCATGTATGGTTGCACCTAAAGTGCCTTTCTCACTCCTATGGGGCCTCATAGCAGTGTTTTGTTTCTGTCATGTTTTGCCCTACCCAGGGGCGGACTGACCATTGAGCCACTCGGGCACTGCCCGAGGGCCCTGGGCCACTAGGGGGCCCCATCAGGGTTGCCAGCCTCAGCAAAACCAGGAACAGTATGTATAAATCTGTATTTTTTTACATCTGTCTGTGTATACTGTGTGTACATGTATGTGTATACTGTGTGATTGTATACTGTGTGTGTGTATACTGTGTGGCCCCATAATCTCTGATTGCCTGGGGGCCCCATAATCTCCTATTGCCCGGGGGCCCCATGAGTTATCAGTCCACCCCTGGCCCTACCTTCGCTTATCACCTCAGATATGCTATGATTTGATGATCGCATGGCTCATGGGTTCATTAGTGAGCTGATACTGAACCGCACTAGTTATATTCCTGTTTGTGGAGTTTCTCTCGGAGACACAGAAGAGTCAACTTAAGATGCTGAACTTTTGTGATCAATGGTTGGACCTCACAAGTTTTTCTTTTGGTTTTGGAATAAGCTACATACCAGACTGTTTTTTTGGGGGCTTTTTGTTCCATGTTCTGGTATAACGGCAGGGTTTGTTACGTCACTAGCTCATCGACTCTCCTATTATTATTGCATCATCTTACCTATCCATGCCTTCCGAGTAATTGTGATGACTCTAAATCATTGCAGTATGCATATTTCCTCCTGTTGGGTATTTTTTGTAGCATGGCTAATGCGGTTAAAATTGTTTCATGGAATGTACGGGGGATGAATGACAAATACAAGAGGGCTGCAGTATTTTAATTTCGCAAGCCACTCAAGACGCATATGGATGGTAGCAGGTTGTTGGCGTTATGTAGGCCTTGGATGCAGAGGGCTCTACATGCTACCCACTACACCTTTGCCAGAGGGGTTTCAAATCTCAATCCTAATAAGTAAGAATGTCAAATATTCCAATTAATCAGGTGGTTTCTGAATCGGGGGGTCGATATGTGGCTGTAGTGTTGGATATCTGTCATGGGTAGAGCTCCAAAGGGATGAAGCTAAGGGGAAAATAATACTGGGAGTATGCTATAGGCCCCCAAACCTGAGGGAGGAAGTGGAGACGGATCTCCTATCACAAATTGGATTAGCAGCAAGGATGGGAAGTGTTATCATAATGGGGGATTTTAATTATCCAGACATAGACTGGGCGGAGGGAACCGCGCATTCATTTAAGGCTCGCCAGTTCCTTAATGTCTTGCAGGACAATTTTATGGGTCAGATGGTAGACGCACCAACTAGAAATAAAACATTACTGGATCTACTGATTACCAACAATACAGACCTGATCACAGATGTGGAAATACGGGGCAATTTAGGTAACAGCGATCACAGGTCAATTCGTTTCAGTATAAATCACACAAATAGGAAACATAAAGGGAATACAAAGACACTGAATTTCAAAAGAGCCAACTTCCCTAAACTACAAACCTTGCTAAAAGGCATAAATTGGGATAAAATATTAGGAACAAAGAATACGGAGGAGAGATGGGTTTGCTTTAAGAGCATATTAAATAAGGGCATTAGCCAATGTATCCCATTGGGTAATAAATTTAAAAGAGCGAACAAAAATCCTGGACGGCTTAATTCCAATGTAAAAATGCATATAAAAGCAAAGGAGAAGGCCTTCAAGAAATACAAGGTTGAGGGATCATCCTCAGCATTCAGACTTTATAAAGAATGCAATAAGAAATGTAAGGGTGCAATTAGGACGGCTAAGATAGAACATGAAAGACACATAGCGGAGGAGAGCAAAAAAAATCCCAAGAAATTCTTTAAGTATGTAAACAGTAAAAAAGGGAGGACAGACCATATTGGCCCCATAAAGAATGAGGAAGGACATCTGGTTACAAAGGATGGGGAGATGGCAAAGGTATTGAATTTATTCTTCTCCTCAGTCTTCACGAGTGAATCGGGGGGCTTCAGTAACCAAAACTGCAGTGTTTATCCTCATGACACAACACAGGAAGCACCTCCATGGTTAACAGAGGACGGAATTAAAATTAGACTTGAGAAACTTAACATTAATAAATCACCGGAACCAGATGGCTTGCATCCGAGGGTACTTAGGGAACTCAGTCAGGTGATTGCCAGACCGTTGTTCCTAATTTTTACAGACAGTCTATTGACTGGAATGGTACCAGCTGATTGGAGAAAAGCCAATGTAGCACCAATATTTAAAAAGGGCCCAAAAAACATCCCTGGGAATTACAGACCAGTTAGCCTAACATCAATAGTATGTAAAATCTTGGAGGGGATGATAAGGGACTATATACAAGATTTTAGTAATAAGAACGATATCATTAGCAGTAATCAGCATGGATTCATGAAGAATCGTTCTTGCCAAACCAATCTATTAACCTTCTATGAGGAGGTGAGTTGCCATCTAGATAAAGGAAGGCCCGTAGACGTGGTGTATCTGGATTTTGCAAAAGCATTTGACACAGTTCCCCATAAACGTTTACTGTACAAAATAGGGTCCGTTGGCATGGACCATAGGGTGAGTACCTGGATTGAAAACTGGCTACAAGGGCGTGTTCAAAGGGTGGTGATAAATGGGGAGTACTCAGAATGGTCAGGGGTGGGTAGTGGGGTTCCCCAGGGTTCTGTGCTGGGACCAATCCTATTTAATTTGTTTATAAACGATCTGGAGGATGGGATAAACAGTTCAATCTCTGTATTTGCAGACGATACTAAGCTAAGCAGGGCAATAACTTCTCCGCAGGATGTGGAAACCTTGCAAAAAGACCTGAACAAATTATTGGGGTGGGCGACTACATGGCAAATGAGGTTCAATGTAGAAAAATGTAAAATAATGCATTTGGGTGGCAAAAATATGAATGCAATCTATACACTGGGGGGAGAACCTCTGGGGGAATCTAGGATGGAAAAGGACCTGGGGGTCCTAGTAGATGATAGGCTCAGCAATGGCATGCAATGCCAAGCTGCTGCTAATAAGGCAAACAGAATATTGGCATGTATTAAAAGGGGGATCAACTCCAGAGATAAAACGATAATTCTCCCACTCTACAAGACTCTGGTCCGGCCGCACCTGGAGTATGCTGTCCAGTTCTGGGCACCAGTCCTCAGGAAGGATGTACTGGAAATGGAGCGAGTACAAAGAAGGGCAACAAAGCTAATAAAGGGTCTGGAGGATCTTAGTTATGAGGAAAGGTTGCGAGCGTTGAACTTATTCTCTCTGGAGAAGAGACGCTTGAGAGGGGATATGATTTCAATTTACAAATACTGTACTGGTGACCCCACAATAGGGATAAAACTTTTTCGCAGAAGAGAGTTTAATAAGACTCGGGGCCACTCATTACAATTAGAAGAAAAGAGGTTTAACCTTAAACTACGTAGAGGGTTCTTTACTGTAAGAGCGGTAAGGATGTGGAATTCCCTTCCACAGGCGGTGGTCTCAGCGGGGAGCATTGATAGCTTCAAGAAACTATTAGATAATCACCTGAATGACCGCAGCATACAGGGATATGTAAGGTAATACTGACACATAATCACACACATAGGTTGGACTTGATGGACGTGTGTCTTTTTTCAACCTCACCTACTATGTAACTATGTAACTATGTAAGTACCTTACTCGTGGTAAATGTATACCTACCTCCACCATTTCACCCTCAACTGTTATTTGATCTACTAGTTAAACTGGCTCCTTATGCACATTTGCCTATGGTTTTAATGGGGGATTTTAATAATATTCTTGATGCTGCCTTGGACTCCTCCAATCTGAATAGGTTGGGTTCTACTGACCTTCTTTCCTGGGCCTCCACAGAGTTATGGCACTGGAAAAATCCATTGACAGAATGGTATTCCTATATCTCTAGAACGCACCACTCAGCGGCCAGGATTGATCTTGCTTTTGGCAATGCTCCTCTATTAACATTACTTAAAGGAGCTGAATAATGAAGTCTGATCAAAATCCGTTGGCCATTACACTAGCTTTATCCTCAGGTGCTAAGAGAGGATGCTGGAGACTGGCGCCAAGTTGGCTGCAAGTAAACCAGGTAACCTCCCACCTTTAAACATCCATAGACTCATATTGGTCCACAAACACTGATTCTACTGATCCTCCTGTGGTGTGGGATGGGTTCAAGGCAGTTGTCAGAGAGGAATGTATTTCTTCAATTAAGTCGGCCCGTAAGGACCATAATGCAGAGATGAATGCTTTACAAGATAGGGAGATGGGATTGTGCAGAAGGACATGCTGGGTCTCCTTCGGATGAGTCATTTACATCCTTGTTGGAGGCACAGCGTCTTCTCTCTTTACACTATTCTGATTTAGCCCATACTGAAGCTGGTCACAAGGTAGAGTCTTTATTTTCTCAAGGAGATAAAAATGGCAAGCTTGTAGCCATGTTTGTGGCAGATCATACACCTCCTCCTAATATTGCTACAATTAAAATGATAGGGGGTGGCTTGGTTATGGATCCTTCAGGTATAACGGCAGAATTTATACCGTGGAGTGTTCCTCCTATCGTCCAATTTCACTATTAAACATGGGCCTTAAAATCCTTACTAAAGTTTTAGCGTCCAGATTAGCCAAAATTATTTCCTCACTGGTAGATATAGACCAAACTGGTTTTAAGCCTGGTAAGTCAACAGATACGAATTTGCATAGGGTGTTCACTCATCTCCAAATTCCTAATGCTGGCACGTCAACCTGAGTCATGGTGTCAATCGATATAGAAAAAGCCTTTGACTCAGTTGATTGGCAGTTTATGCATAAGGTCCTGGAGCTAATGGGATTTGGGCCCAATTTTAGACTTGGATCACATTGCTTTATAGTACTCCCTGAGCAGCAATTCGACTGGGTCTTGCTGTTTCCCCCATTTTAACCATAGGAAGAGGCACTAGACAGGGTTGCCCACTGTCCCCCTTCCTTTTTTCTCTTGTTATGGAGCCCTTGGCAATACCCCTTAGAAAATCAAGACCAACCGGGGCAATTTAAGTGGGATCCATTACTAAATGTCTATATGCAGATGACTTCATTTTATTTCTTAAGGACCAGGGCCATCTCTTCAAATGTCATTAAATATATTAAACAAGTTTGCTTCCTTTTCTGGCCTTAGGGTAAATTGGGGTAAGTCGTCTATTCTACCTCTGGATGAAGGAGCCAGGGAGGTGTCCGACTCTGACCTTTTGTTATGTTGGGTCACGTCCCTCACTTACCTTGGTGTTAGGATAACAGCAAATGTTCATGACTACAGTATATGACCCTAAATCTAGCCTCGTTAGTGACACAATTTAAACAAACAGTCCAGGCATGGAAAAAAGCTTCCATTATCATTATTAGGTAGAATAAACCTCCTGAAAATAAAATTGCTTCCTGTTATCTTGTACTGTTTGAGACATGCACCGACTTGGGTACCCAAATCATTCTTTAAAAAACTTGATAGTATCACTAGCTCCTTCCTTTGGTCCCCCCTAGCCCCCCCCCCCCCCCCCCCCCCAAATAGGGATAAAAGTCTTACAGGAACCCTGGGGTCGAGGAGGTTTGGTTCTTCCTGATTGGCAAAAGTATTACTATGCCGGTCAGATTATATTTGTCCATCGTTGGCTCACGGCAGGTGATGGAGATTCGGTCACAGTGCTGGAGGCAGCACATTTGGGCTCCTATAAAAGCTTACGACTGGCAATCTTCCGGGGCCCTGGCTCCAGTCTCCCCCTTACGTTAACCATGAAAGCCTCTATAATACCGTGGGATGCAGCATTGAAGCTAGCCTGTCCGAGATATGTGGGTGTTTCCCCATCGTCTCCCATATAGATGAACTCTAGGCTTCCCCAATTCTACCACATACTGGATCCCACACTTTGATCTACTAAAGGTATTCAGACACTGGGGAACATAACTAGAGAAGGAGAACTTCTAATCTTTGACCAACTCAAAGCAAGACACGACCTCCCTAATTCCTACTTTTTTCCTTTTCTTCAACTCCACCATGCATTTCAGGCTCAATTTCGCAATATGGTGGTAGAGACTCTGCCTTCTGATCTTTAAAGTTTATTGTCCGAGGAGGAACTTTCCAAGATGCTCTCGAATGCGTACAAAGAATTATTTAAAAAAGCATCACCTGCTGTGACGAAATGTAGGGAGAAATGGGCTTCTGAGGTGCCCGATATTCAGGGTGAGGACTGGGCGACGTGAGATTAGCCTTCCCAACATCTTGTTTCAGTTAGAGACAAGCTAATCCAGTTCAATTTCCTGCACAGAATATATTACACACCTGTTAGATTGGCTAAAATTTATCCCACGACTTCAGGAGAATGCTGGCGTTCTACATACTCACCTGAGAATGCAGATCACACATTTCGGACCTGTCAACAGATCCAGAATTTCTGGTCAGAAGCGACGTCCTGCATAAATACACTCCTTTCCATTCCCATTCCAATGTCGGTTAGGGTTTGTCCATTGAGTTTAATGGAGGAAGTGGTTCCAACCAGGGTCCATAGAACATTTCTCACTATCTTATTGATCTACGCTAGAAAGGCTATTCTTTTGTATTGGCTGCTCCCACGTTACCATTCTGGAAAGGTTTAGTCAACTCAATGGTACCATTCTATAGAGGGACTTATCTTTCTCGAGGGTGTGACATTTTTTTTTGTCCGGCATACCTGGTTATCAACAACCTCCACTGTAGGTTGATTTAGTGGCATAATATCGGGTGAACCACTTGTACAGTTATATTTATCTATTCCCCCGAGCTAGTTTTGGGTATTGGTTTATTGCTACTTTTCGTATAGATATGAAGGTTCCATGTCTTAATTTCCTTGTATTAGTCCCATTAGTTATACCACAAAAAAAAGAGATGTTACTACATTAAATAAGGTTAGGTGATGCAATCCACATCCTATCACTCAGACCCTGGACTATCGGTTGAGCTAGTGCCTGGAAGGGGGGAGGGAGGGCTGTTGGGTTGTTGTGTTATAAGGTTTTTGTTAGATAGTAATTTTCTATGTTATGTTGGCCCTGTATGGCCTTTTTGGAGGCACTGTCACTACACGGTGTCACTATGTTTTGTACTCTTCTGTTTGAAAATCGAAATAAAAAAGAATTTAATAAAAATAAAAAAAAATGTCCTCTTGTTGGCCAAAGAGATGAGCAGGAGGAGGAGGAGGAGGAAGAAGAAGATGCCACATCTCCTCCACCATATCGACACTCTGTACTGGCCTGCCATGCGAATGGGAATATTGATTGTACCTCCCTACTTCAGTCATTTATAGGTCAAGGTAAATTAAATAGTGAAATAAAAGGTATCCATAGAAAAGGAAGCAATCTATCATCCTCATCCCCAATGCAGAGTTACAAAGCAATGGAGATTGCAATGGTGATGGATCTAAACTACTACGATATCCATTGAAAGCCATTTTCAATAACCTTCCTCTCTAATTTCAATCCTCTGAGCATTGGAAATTGGGAAGCATTTGCTGTAGTTGAAAGCTGATAGAAAGTAATAAAACTGACCGTCAGGCAATAATAATAAGGATGCCTTATTTTGCTCAGCGTTTTAAAGAAAGTAGCAGAATTTTTTTTTTCTTCCTTAATTTTCTTGTGTTTTTATATTTTAGATTATTCTTCTTGTAGTTGTGACCTACTTAAAGGTGAACTACAGAAAAAAAACCTTGTTTAATTTAAACATATTCCTCATTAACCACAAAAGGTACTGTATATATTCACTTTGGTTGCACCCTATGCCTTTGCGATCCCAGTTTTTACCTTCTAAAAGTAGAGGTGACATCGCTGTGTTGTACATAGCCTGTGCAGAGAACAGAGCAGTGGGAGGTGCTCAGCAGGCTCCACCCACTCCAGGCCTCCTGCTGTTGGCTGAAAGTTGGACAACAATTGTCAAAAGGAGCGTACTAACGGTCAGATTTTAGGACAACAGTCTCTCAACAGGCAATCCCCCTTAAAGCCTCGTACACACGATCCGATTGTTGGCCAACCGAGTGTCTGATTTTTGTCCAAAGGGCGTGTACCTGGATCTTGTCTTGTATACTAATGGCACACAATTGTCGGCCAACAAACACGAAGGTAGTGATGTACTATGAGGAATTTCAGCTCTTGAGCGCCACCCTTTGGGCCCCTTCTGCTAATTTTGTGTTTGGTGAGCATTGATTCCAAGTATGCGTGTTTGTACTTTCGACTTTTGTGTGACGGACTTGTGTACTGACGATACGAAAATCTGACAACAGACCGTTGTCCACCGAAAATTTACTAGCCTGTCAGCCAACATTTGTACAATTGTCAAAAGGAGCGTACTAACGTTCAGATTTAAGGACAACAGTCTGTCAACTGACAATCCCCTGCTAACAATCGGATCGTGTGTCCGACTGTTGGCCAGCAAAGCGTCAACAAAGCGTCAGACTTTTGTCTAAAGGGCGTGTGCCTGGATCTTGCATTGCATACTAATGGCACACAATTGTCGGTCAACAAACACGAACGTAGTGACGTACTACAAGGAATTTCAGCTCTTAAGTGCCACCCTTTGGGCCCCTTCTGCTAATTTCGTGTTTGGTGAGCATTGATTGGTGAACATTGTACTTTTGACTTTTGTGTGATGGACTTGTGTACTGACGATACGAAAATCTAACGTCAAACCGTTGTCCGCTGAAAATTTTTTAGCCTGCCATCCAACATTTATTGGCCGAAAGTTGGACAACAATTGTCTGATGGAGCGTACTAAAGCCCCGTACACACGATCGGATTTTCCGGCGGGAATTGTGTGATGACAGACTGTTGGCGGAAAATCAGACCGTTTGTACGCTCCATCAGACAATTGTTGTCGGATTTTCCACGGACAAATGTTGGATGGCAGGCTTTAAAATTTTCCACGGACAAATGTCTGTTGTTGGATTTTCCGATCGTGTGTACACAAGTCCATTGGACAAAAGTACACACACGCATGCTCGGACGCAAGGACGAGCCGGAAGCGGTCAGTCTTGTAAACTAGCGTTCGTAATGGAGAATTAACATTCGTGACGCACCAAATTATGAAATATAGAAATGCAGCGCACAATTCTCTTCTTCTTTAATGGGATAATAATGAAGCTGTTTTGCTGGTGATACTGATGGAGTTATTGCAAACGGATTTTCAAACACTTTTTTTTTCTAGTGATATCAAGAATAATATTATTATGCTTGTTATTTTTTTTTTTGGTGCCACAACACCATTATCCCGTAGTTTTTAAGATCAAGGATACAACTATCTTGGTGTCCCTTGTTAATTTTACATTGTATTTTTTTTAATGTAACTGCCTACTCCCAAACTGTCATTTGAAGTAAAACACATAGCCGAGTATTATTCTCCACAATATTTTTATTGTGCATTTTATTTATTGTGCATTAAAAAAAGAAAACAAATAAAATTAGACATGCTATCTGCCAATAGAACTTAACCAAAAAGTGCATTCTATGCATCCAAAAGTATAGAAAATATAACAAATGAAATCATTATTATTCAACCAAAAAATAAAATAAAAGCCTCATGCATGTGTCCTGCTTCTTAATATAGGGGGGTCAACAATGCCAAGAGTTGGTGAAAGCAGGGGTCCGTCATCCAGAGATAATTCCGAAAATCATCTGGATTATTCTCCTGGAGCTCCCGCAGCAAAGGCATATGACACAATTGGTCACGATTAAGCAACCAATTTTTGGTCCAAGAAATCCTCCTCCTCCTGTTCCTGGACTGGACTTGGGTCAAAGCAATAACTCCAAGGCCAATAATAAATAACACGTTATCTCCTCCGATTCCGCAACATGGCTGGTTGACGAACAGCCTTTCAGAAACGAACTGGAAAGCGCGAAACGAAAAGCGCGAATCAACACTCACCAAACTTCTACTAACACGAAATTAGCAGAAGGAGTCGACAGGGTGGTGCTAAAGAGCTGAAAAACCACGTAGTACGTCACTAGGTTCGTGTTTGTTGGCCGAACAATTGTGTGCCGTTTGTATGCAAGACAAGTTTGGGGCCAACGCCCTTCGGGAAAAAAGTCCGCAGTTTTGTCTGCGTAAAATCCGATCGTGTGTACAAGGCTTTACGGTCGGATTTTAGGCCAACAGTCTGTCATCACACAATTCTCTGCCGAAAATCCGATCGTGTGTACGAGGCTTAAGACTGGGATGCCATTAAAGTTCATGTGCGTGTAAAGGCAGGCGCCCCAATACTTTTGGTAATATAGTGTACATTTTAGTACTTTTCTATCATTATTAGTAGAATCCCCCTTTATTTTCTGTTCAATAAACTTTTGCCAATGCAAAAATTTTATATTTAAAGTAAGGCGGGGAAAAAAAAAATAGAACTTTCAGTCCTCTGAGAAATTCTAATGAAGCAGCCTAATCTTGTAACCCAAATAATTTGGAATCAGCATACAGTTTGATGCATTAGCAGCGAGTTCTTGCGAGGTTTATTAGAGCCGTAAGGACCTGCAGGAATTCGGGATACACAAAAAGCAACACAATGATTAATATCTCTCATTACCATATCGCAGATCTCCCGCGCTAACTCCCTCTAATCTAGCAGGTGACAGCGCTGGATAACTAGAGCAATTTATCACCGCCGTCCACCGCCACGAGCACGCAACGCTTTCCTCCCATTGAATAAATGAGCTCAGATGCACAAACAAATTATCCTGATCTACAATCAAACTATTATACACAGGAAATAAGTGGCGTGAATAATGGTCCTTATTCTGCAATTTGTTGTGTATAATTCACCGCTATCTTTTATCTCTTTTGATTTTGTTTTTTTATGCTACGTTGTTTGTTGTTTTTAAAATATCACGCTAGCATACAAAGCTATGCATTATTATATAGCATTTACCAATGGGTGGGATCCCATAAATAGAGTTTATTTTTATTAACCGCTTAAGGACCGCCCCACATACAGTTGCAATAAAAAAGTATGTGAACCCTTTTGGAATGATATGGATTTCTGCACAAATTGGTCGTAAAATGTGATCTGATCTTCATCTAAGTCACAACAATAAACATTCACAGTCTGCTTAAACTAATAACACACAAAGAATTAAATGTTACCATGTTTTTATTGAACACACCATGTAAACATTCACAGTGCAGGTGGAAAAAGTATGTGAACTCTTGGATTTAATAACTGGTTGAACCTCCTTTGGCAAACCAAACGTTTCCTGTAGTTGCAGATCAAACGTGCACAACGGTGAGGAGTAATTCTTGACCATTCCTCTTTACAGAACTGTTTCAGTTCAGCAATATTCTTGGGATGTCTGGTGTGAATCGCTTTCCTGAGGTCATGCCACAGCATCTCAATCGGGTTGAGGTCAGGACTCTGACTTGGCCACTCCAGAAGGCGTATTTTCTTCTGTTTAAGCCATTCTGTTGTTGATTTACTTCTATGCTTTGGGTCGTTGTCCTGTTGCAACACCCATCTTCTGTCGAGCTTCAGCTGGTGGACAGATGGCCTTAAGTTCTCCTGCAAAATGTCTTGATAAACTTGGGAATTCATTTTTCCTTTGATGATAGCAATCTGTCCAGGCCCTGACGCAGCAAAGCCCCAAACCATGATGCCCCCACCCGAGGCGTCGCCAGGGGGTGGCTATCGAGGCTGGAGCCCCGAATGTAGAGCCCATAGCCCCGAGTCTCAGCGGGTGTGGAGGAGAGATGAGCGGGCGGGTACTGGCACTGAGCCATTTATGTCACAGCTGTGTGCGGCTGCATGTCTTCTGGATCGTACGATGAGCTTATCAGTGTCCACTCCTAAGGATCATTTCTGTATGCCTGTCTGTGTACTGTCATGTCTGTATGCCGCACTGCATATCTAAGCAGGGAGAGGAGGTGAGCGCTGGGAGGGGGGGATAGAGGAGCACGGGGACCAGAGCAGGGGGGGGCAGCAGAGCACATGTGGGACCAAAACAGCATGCAGGGGATCAGCGGAGCATGCAGGGGACCAGAGCAGCACACAGCACATGGGGGACCAGCGCAGCACATGGGGGACCAGCGCAGCACATGGGGGACCAGAGCAGCACATGGGTGACCAGAGCAGCACACAGCACATGGGGGACCAGCGCAGCACGCGGGGGACCAGAACAGCACTTGGGGGACCAGCGCAGCACACAGCACATGGGGACCAGCGCAGCACATGGGGGACCAGAGCAGCACCTGGGGGACCAGAGCAGCACCTGGGGGACCAGAGCAGCACATGGGGGACCAGAGCAGCACTTGGGGGACCACCGCAGCACACAGCACATGGGGGACCAGCGCAGCACGCGGGGGACCAGAACAGCAGTTGGGGGACCAGCGCAGCACACAGCACATGGGGGACCAGCGCAGCACGCGGGGGACCAGAACAGCACATGGGGGACCAGCGCAGCACATGGGGGACCAGAGAAGCACATGAGGGACCAGAGCAGCACTTGGGGGACCAGCACAGCACACAGCACATGGGGGACCAGCGCAGCACGCGGGGGACCAGAACAGCACTTGGGGGACCAGCGCAGCACACAGCACACGGGGGACCAGAGCAGCACTTGGGGGACCAGCGCAGCACACAGCACATGGGGGACCAGCACATGGGGGACCAGTGCAGCACATGGGGGACTAGCGCAGCACACAGCACATGGGGGACCAGTGCAGCACATGGGGGACCAGCGCAGCACAGGGGGACCACAGGAGCACAGGGGGACCACAGGAGCAAGGGGGACCAGAAGATCAGGAGAGGAATGCAGAAGCAAGCGGGGGAACAGAGAAGCAGGGGGGACCAGAGCAGCACGCAGGGGACCAGAGGAGCACAGGGGGACCACAGGAGCAAGGGGGACCAGAAGATCAGGAGAGGAATGCAGAAGCAAGCGGGGGAACAGAGAAGCAGGGGGGACCAGAGCAGCACGCAGGGGACCAGAGGAGCACAGGGGGACCAGCGCAGCACGCGGGGGACCAGAACAGCACGCGGGGGACCAGAACAGCACGCAGGGGACCAGAGAAGCACAGGGGGACCACAGGAGCACAGGGGGACCACAGGAGCAAGGAGGGCCAGAAGATCCGGCATGGGTGAGACCTGTCAAAGTTGGTCAGTCTGGATGAAGTCCAGGGCCAAATTTCTGTCCCAGTCCAGCACTGGAGATGAGCGGGCGGACGAGCAGAGATGACATCATCTCTCTCCGCCCGCCCGTCACCACTCTTCTGCTCTCACAGCCGGGACTTTAATGTGGGAGCGATGTGCTGTGGGGAGCAGAGAGATGACGTCATCTCTCACTGCCTGCCACACATCAGCGCTCTTCTGCCCTCACAGCGCGGGCCTTTTAAATGTCGGAGGTGCGGCGGTGAGCAGAGAGATGACATCATCTCTCACTGCCCTCACTAAATGGGCCAGTGCTGCCAGCCTGCCACCAATGCAGCGAGAATGCACATTTGGTGGCACTGGCTGGCATGGCAAGTGACAATCTGCAAATGGTGGCAAGCGACAATCTGCTAATGGTGGCAAGTGACATGGCAAGTGACAATCTGCTAATGGTGGCAAGTGATGTGGCAAGTGACAATCTGCAAATGGTGGCAAGTGACAATCTGCTAATGGTGGCAGGTGACATGGCAAGTGACAATCTGCAAATGGTGGCAGGTGACGTGGCAAGTGACAATCTGCAAATGGTGGCAAGCGACGTGGCAAGTGACAATCTACTAGTGGTGGCAAGTGACGTGGCAAGAGACAATCTGCAAGTGGTGGCAAGTGACAATCTGCAAATGGTGGCAAGTGACAATCTGCAAATGGTGGCAGGTGATGTGGCAAGTGACATGCCCAGGGCTCCCACTGATTCTACATTATGGTGAGTTGAACCACTTCATTATATATTACAATATAACAATAGAAACAATGCGCTATGATCACCCTGACACCATATCAACCATGGTGCCATGATGATTGAAACGCCAACACCAGCCTTCCTTTGCCTGCAAAAAATTGCTTACCACCGGCGTGCCCCCCCCCCCCCCAGGTTGGTGAACGCTGCTATGGGCTCTAGCCCCAGATCTTTTTCAGACCTAGCAACGCCCCTGGCCCCCACCACCATACTTCACAGTTGGGATGAGGTTTTGATGTTGGTGTGCTGTGCCTATTTTTCTCCACACATAGTGTTGTGTGTTTCTTCCAAACAACTCAACTTTGGTTTCATCTGTCCACAGAATATTTTGCCAGTACTGCTGTGAAACATCCAGGTGCTTTTGTGCAAACTGTAAAAGTGCAGCAATGTTTTTTTTTGGACAGCAGTGGCTTCTTCGTCTTCGTCTTTAGCTGACACTCTAGGATTCTTCTTCACCTCATTGAGCAGTCTGCGCTGTGCTCTTGCAGTCATCTTTACAGGACGCCCACTCCTAGGGAGAGTAGCAGCAGTGCTGAACTTTCTCCATTTATAGACAGTTTGTCTTACCGTGGACTGATGAACAGCAAGGCTTTTGGAGAAACTTTTATAACCCTTTCCAGTTTTATTCAAGTCAACAATTCCTAATCGTAGGTCTTCTGAGAGCTCTTTTGTGCGAAGCATCATTCACCGCAGGCAATGCTTCTTGTGAAAAGTAAACCCAGAACTGGTGTGTGTTTTTTATAGGGCAGGGCAGCTGTAACCAACACCTCCAATCTCATCTCATTGATTGGACTCCAGTTGGCTGACACCTCACTCCAATTAGCTCTTGGAGATCTCATTAGTCTAGGGCTTCACATACTTTTTCCACCTGCACTGTGAATGTTTACATGGTGTGTTCAATAAAAACATGGTAACATTTAATTATTTGTGTGTTATTAGTTTAAGCAGACTGTGATTGTCTATTGTTGTGACTTAGATGAAGATCAGATCACATTTTATGACCAATTTGTGCAAATATCCATATCATTCCAAAATCAATATACGCTTATTGGGATTTTATTTACCAAAAATATGTAGCAGAATACATATTGGCCTCAATTGATGAAGAAATTTGATGTTTTACATTTTTATAGGGTATGTTTTATAGCAGAAAGTAAAAAATATTGTTTGTTTGTTTTTTTCAAAATTGTCAATCTTTTGTTTGTTTATAGTGCAAAAAATAAAAACCTGCAGAGGTGATCAAGTACCGCCAAAAGAAAGCTCTATTTGTGGAAAAAAGGGACATACATTTTATTTGAGTACAGCAATTGTCGGTTAAAGTAATGCAGTGCTGAATTGCAAAAGATGGCCTGGTCATGAAGGGGGGGTAAACTTTCCGGAGGGCAAGTGTTTAATTTGCACAAAAATGTTCATAGCTGTCTAAAAAGAAATATGCTTTGAAGTTTGATTAAACAGTATCTCCTCTTTCATGGAAAAACAAATTGCCAATATAAAAAAAATATATATAATATAGCATATACAATTGCTACACAAGTCATATTGTAATTTTATTGTTATTAAAAATTACCTTTCTGTTTTTAATCTATAGCCGCTGTAATTTTCTGTAAAATGCAATGCAATATGGCAACCTGGAGACATTCTTTACACCATTGGTTTACAGAACGCCCACGAAATTTAATTTCCTGCTTGTGTGATTGGCTCAGTGATTTTCCCAGAGGTCTACACTGATGTCAATTAGGCATCCCCTGCAATAGGTATTTTAATTTGGTGAGATACTCCCTGTTGGAAGTCAACATGTTTTATTTCATAATACAAGAGGTGTTTGAAATATGAACTATGGCTATACCAATATATATATATAAAAATCCGCGCTTAGGACAATCTAAGGGCTGCTGCCTATCTCAAATTAGTACCCCTAAGGGTCTAATTACAAGAGTAAATAGATATTTAAGGAGATAGAAGTGGCGCTGCCCTCTATATTGCTTGAATAATATAATCTTTAGCCTAAGTTCAGATGACTGTGGCATATAGGAACTTCATCACTAAATGCCAAGTCCAGGTCCCAAGATAGAAAATCTTTATGATATAAACAAACCGGAGAAATTGTAATAGAGTAAAATAAATTAAATAAAACTATGATGCAGGTGAGAAGTGTATATGATTTTACATGTGTCGTTGTGCTAGCAAAAGTGAAGCAATATACTTTGCACTAATTAGAAAGAGAGAAAATTAAAAAATTATTGAAAAATACACCCCAAAGTTCAAAAGTTTTGGGACAAGATGGCGCCAAAAGGTGAAAATTTTTTTTTAAAATAAATCAGAAACCATGGGTAAAAGAAAGTGTCAGTGCAATAACTGGTAGACCAGTCACAAATTATAAGTGAAATAATGGAATTAAGTGGTAAGTAACCCCAGGATTCAAAAGTATTGTGACAGTGGGTGCCTGCTGTGAGTGCAGAGTAATAAACTGGTTAACCACTTCAGCCCCGGAAGGATTTACCCCCTTCCTGACCAGAGCACTTTTTACAATTCGGCACTGCGTCGCTTTAACTGCTAATTGCGCGGTCATGCAATGCTCTACCCAAACGAAATTTGCGTCCTTTTCTTCCCACAAATAGAGCTTTCTTTTGATGGTATTTGATCACCTCTCCCGTTTTTATTTTTTGCGCTATAAACGGAAAAAGACTGAAAATTTTGAAAAAAAATGATATTTTCTACTTTTTGTTATAAAAAAAATCCAATAAACTACATTTTAGTCATACATTTAGGCCAAAATGTATTCGGCCACATGTCTTTGGTAAAAAAAATGTCAATAAGCGTATATTTATTGGTTTGCGCAAAAGTTATAGCGTCTACAAACTAGGGTACATTTTCTGGAATTTACACAGCTTTTAGTTTATGACTGCCTATGTCATTTCTTGAGGTGCTAAAATGGCAGGGCAGTACAAAACCCCCCCAAATGACCCCATTTTGGAAAGTAGACACCCCAAGGAAATTGCTGAGAGGCATGTTGAACCCATTGAATATTTTTTTTTTTTGTCCCAAGTGATTGAATAATGACAAAAAAAAAAAAAAAAAATTTACAAAAAGTTGTCACTAAATGATATATTGCTCACACAGGCCATGGGCATATGTGGAATTGCACCCCAAAATACATTCAGCTGCTTCTCCTGAGTACGGGGATACCACATGTGTGGCACTTTTTGGGAGCCTAGCCGCGTACGGGGCCCCGAAAACCCAGCACCACCTTCAGGATTTCTAAGGGCATACATTTTTGATTTTACTCCTCACTACCTATCACAGTTTTGAAGGCCATAAAATGCCAAGATGGCACAAACCCCCCCCAAATTACCCCATTTTGGAAAGTAGACACCCCAAGCTATTTGCTGAGAGGCATGGTGAGTATTTTGCAGCTCTCATTTGTTTTTGAAAATGAAGAAAGACCAGAAAAAAAATTTTTTTTTTTCTTTTTTCAATTTTCAAAACTTTGTGACAAAAAGTGAGGTCTGCAAAATACTAACTATACCTCTCAGCAAATAGCTTGGGGTGTCTACTTTCCAAAATGGGGTAATTTGGGGGGGGTTTGTGCCACCTGGGCATTCCATGGCCTCCGAAACTGTGATAGGCAGTGAAGAGTGAAATCAAAAATTTACGGCCTTAGAAAGCCTGAAGGCGGTGCTTGGTTTTCGGGGTCCCGTGCGCGGCTAGGCTCCCAAAAAGTCCCACACATGTGGTATCCCCGTACTCAGGAGAAGCAACAGAATTTATTTTGGGGTGTAATTTCACATATTCCCATGGCACGTTTGAGCAATATAACATTTAGTGACAACTTTGTGCAAAAAAAAAAAAAAAAAAAAAAATTTGTCTCTTTCCCGCTACTTGTGTCACAATATAAAATATTCCATGGACTCGACATGCCTCTCAGCAAATAGCTTGGGGTGTCTACTTTCCAAAATGGGGTCATTTGGGGGGGTTTGAACTGTCCTGGCATTTTATGCACAACATTTAGAAGCTTATGTCACACATCACCCACTCTTCTAACCACTTGAAGACAAAGCCCTTTCTGACACTTTTTGATTACATGAAAAAATTATTTTTTTTTGCAAGAAAATTACTTTGAACCCCCAAACATTATATATTATTTTAAAGCAAATGCCCTACAGATTAAAATGGTGGGTGTTTCATTTTTTTTTTTTCACACAGTATTTGCGCAGCGATTTTCAAACGCATTTTTTGGGGAAAAAACACACTTTTTTAAATTTTAATGCACTAAAACACACTATATTGCCCAAATGTTTGATGAAATAAAAAAGATGATCTTAGGCCGAGTACATGGATACCAAACATGACATGCTTTAAAATTGCGCACAAACGTGCAGTGGCAACAAAATTAATACATTTTTAAAAGCCTTTAAAAGCCTTTACAGGTTACCACTTTAGATTTACAGAGGAGGTCTACTGCTAAAATTACTGCCCTCGATCTGACCTTCGCGGTGATACCTCACATGCATGGTGCAATTGCTGTTTACATTTGACGCCAGACCGCCGCTTGCGTTCGCCTTAGCGCGAGAGCAGGGGGGACAGGGGTGCTTTTTATTTATTTATTTTTTTTCTTTATTATTTTTTTGCTTTTTTATCTTATTTTTAAACTGTTCCTTTCATTTTTTTTTTTTAAATCATTTTTATTGTTATCTCAGGGAATGTAAATATCCCCTATGATAGCAATAGGTAGTGACAGGTACTCTTTTTTGAAAAAATTGGGGTCTATTAGACCCTAGATCTCTCCTCTGCCCTCAAAGCATCTGACCACACCAAGATCGGTGTGATAAAATGCTCCCCCAATTTCCCAATGGCGCTATTTACATCCGGCGAAATCTAAGTCATAAAATGCTCGTAGCTTCCGGTTTCTTAGGCCATAGAGATGTTTGGAGCCACTCTGGTCTCTGATCAGCTCTATGGTCAGCTGGCTGAATCACCGGCTGCATTCTCAGGTTCCCTGTTGAGACAGGAGAGCCAGAGAAAAACACGGAAGACGGTGGGGGGGGGGGCATTCCCTCCCACTGCTTGTAAAAGCAGTCTAGAGGCTAATTAGCCGCTAGGATTGCTTTTACATGAAAGCCGACCGCTGGCTAAAAAGAATGATACCAAGATGATACCTAAACCTGCAGGCATCATTCTGGTATAACCACTCAAAGTCGTGAATGGCGTACCTGAAGACAAAAAAATGGTTAACAATAAAGCACAGTAAACGGTAAAGTATAAAAAATTGCATACCTGAAAAGCAAACATGATAAAACATAATAACAATAAAACATTGCAGAATAGAATACAGTAAAAAAGAGCAGAACAATAGAGAGAGAGAATAGAGAGAGAGAACAATAAAACGACAACTATTTTTTTTTATTTTTGTTTGTGTTTTTTTTTTTTTTTTTACACTTTTTTTTTGTAACTGTAACTTTTATAACTGTAACCGCTTCCAGGTTCGGGTCTCTCAAAATGCGATGGCATCTTGGGAGACCCTGTGAAAGTGTGCCTAGTCTGTGCAATGCTGTACCCTACGCTAATACTCAACTAGTGAATGGTAGCGTTCAAAACATTCACCAATGCAAAGACCAGGATTGTCAGGACAGGAGGGACAATAATAGCGGGTGTCACGCCTATATCCGCGCTTGCTGCAGACACAACATCTTTTTTGGGGGGGTTCGTTGGGTAGGGGTACTCGGGAGGACATAAAGAAAATGCCTCTCATGCAGCCGACTGCATTTGGTTGGGGATGTGAATGGGGGAAGTACGGGCGCTGCAGAAGCGGTGGGTTCCCAATTAGGATTGGCGAATGCAGCAGGAAGGGCACTATGGGCACGACGGGCCTGTGTTTGTCTTTTTGGTGGCAGCGGGACACTACTTGTGCTTGCCACCTCACCAGCTTGAACTGCACTTATGGGACTCGCCACGTCACCAAGTGTTACTGCAGTGCTGGTTTGACTACGACCGGGGTGTACTAGGCCGCTGGTGCTTGCCAGTTCACCAAAACGCTACAAAAAAAAGTGACAGTGATCGATCGATACTGCACTTGGGTGGGCTGGACTGGGCTGGGCCGGGCGGAGGGGCAAAACGCAGGTGCTAGCAGGTATCTGGGCTGATCCCGCTAACACTGCGTTTTTGGGAACCCTAAACTGCTGGGGACGCTAGTATAGATCTGATCGGATCAGATATTGATGCGTTCAGATACTATACCACTAAGGGAGGTGTACGGTGCGTGTACGGTGCGTGCATGGGTGTTCGCGGTACTGGTGCTAATCTGACGCTGCCTAGGGCGACGCATATCACCGCCGGGCGATCAGGGGGCTAAACCTTTTTTCGGTAATAAACGGCGGGTGCCCTGACACTATAAAAAATAAACAAACTAACCAGCGTCACCCGTAACGGTTATACGGTGATCAGTGGTAAAAGGGTTAACTAGGGGGCCATCAAGGGGTTAAAACATTTATTAGATAGTATATGGGGGTCCCTGTCGCTATAAAACACTGACGGCGAACCTAAATATTTACGTCCCTAACTAGCGTCACCAGCGACACTAATACAGCGATCAGAAAAATGATTGCTTAGCGACACTGGCGACAGGGGGTGATCAAGGGGTTACAACTTTATTAGGGGGGGGTAAGGGGGGTACCCTAGACCTACAGGGGGCTAAACTTTTATTTGGTAATAAACGGCGGGTGCCCTGACACTATAAAAAATAAACAAACTAACCAGCGTCACCCGTAACGGTTATACGGTGATCAGTGGTGAAAGGGTTAACTAGGGGGCAATCAAGGGGTTAAAACATTTATTCGGTAGTATATGGGGGTCCCTGACGCTATAAAACGCTGACGGCGAACCTCAATATTTACGTCCCTAACTAGCGTCACCAGCGACACTAATACAGCGATCAGAAAAATGATCGCTTAGCGACACTGGTGACGGGGGGTGATCAAGGGGTTAAAACTTTATTAGGGGGGGTAAGGGGGGTACCCTAGACCTACAGGGGGGTAACAGTCACTACCCTAACACTGCTAACTGTCACAAACTGACACTATGCAGTAATCAGGAAAAAAAAAACAAAAAAAAAAAAAACCTGCTTGGTGTCAGTTTGTGACAGGGGGGGGGGGTGATTGGGGGGGGATCGGGGGGCGATCGGGGGGGGATCGGGGGTGTAAGGTATGCCTGGCATGTTCTACTGTGTGTGTGTGAGTGTTGGTGCACTTACATGTCATCTCCCCTCGGCGCTGGAACGGAAACTCCCGAGCCGAGGAGAGATGACATCACATCCTCTGCCTCTGTGTACTATACAGAGGCAGGGGATGTTTCTCATTGGCTGGGAGCGATCGCGAGGGGGGGGCCACGATCGGATGGCCTCCCCCTCGTCTCCCATCGCTTCCAACCAAATGCCGACCGCAGCTGGCACCGGGGGGGGGTCCGATCGGACCCCCCACCCGCGGGAAGGCAATCACGTTTCAGGTACGTGATTTTGCCTGCCCGTGCCGCTCTGCTCACGTATATAGGCGTGAGGCGGTCGGCAAGTGGTTAATGTGTAACATATGATATACACTCCCTAAACATAACATACAATGCATATAACAATCCCAGACTTATCATGCATAAATTATAAATTCAGGTGTTTTATATATCATAGATGGTGGTGGTTGATTTCTAAAAAGTTAGTTTCTCTATGCATATACTCCGTATAAACAAAACTTTTCAGCAGGTGGGAAAATTAATAAGTTCAGTGTATATATTATATATTTTTCACCCCTTAGGGCATTACATCCGTGACTTCTGTGCTTGTTGTTCAAAGTAGTGACTTGAGGTGCTCACCCCCCAGTGCTCCCCCACTCACCAGAATTAATCACCCCTGCAGGGGTACCGAGCGATAGAATGGGTGCCTTAGGGTAGTTGGTGATCTCTCCTGTTGAGCTGCTGTTACTCTAATTGATGCGATCCTTGCAGGTATTCCAGGGTAAGCTGTGTGCTCCAATATGACCAGGTTACTCCATACCTCCTTTGTCTGTTAACCTCTCCGGAATACCAGAGACAAGAGAAACACAAAGAGGCTTCCTTCGTGAAGTATGTCAAAGAATTTTTTATTACACAAAAGCTTAAACCAGTCCAATATAGCATGTAATAATGGAATTTCGGCAAGTCTTAGTAGAAAAAAAGTTGTGAAACCGGCACCGCTGTGTGCAAGGATGGGACCAGAAGCGAGCTGTAAGCGTGCGTCCCACCTTGCGTTCCAGCATCCACTTCCGGGTATGACGTGTGAGCGTGACTCTGCCTTACGCGTTTCGTCATAGGACGTTTTCAAAGACTTTGAAAATGTCCTATGACGAAACGCGTAAGGCGGAGTCACGCTCACACGTCATACCCGGAAGTGGATGCTGGACCGCAAGATGGGACGCACGTTTACAGCTCGCTTCTGGTCCCATCCTTGCACACAGCGGTGCCGGTTTCACAACTTTTTTTCTACTAAGACTTGCCGAAATTCCATTATTACATGCTATATTGGACTGGTTTAAGCTTTTGTGTAATAAAAAATTCTTTGACATACTTTACGAAGGAAGCCTCTTTGTGTTTCTCTTGTCTCTGGTATTCCGGAGAGGTTAACAGACAAAGGAGGTATGGAGTAACCTGGTCATATTGGAGCACACAGCTTACCCTGGAATACCTGCAAGGATCGCATCAATTAGAGTAACAGCAGCTCAACAGGAGAGATCACCAACTACCCTAAGGCACCCATTCTATCGCTCGGTACCCCTGCAGGGGTGATTAATTCTGGTGAGTGGGGGAGCACTGGGGGGTGAGCACCTCAAGTCACTACTTTGAACAACAAGCACAGAAGTCACGGATGTAATGCCCTAAGGGGTGAAAAATATATAATATATACACTGAACTTATTAATTTTCCCACCTGCTGAAAAGTTTTGTTTATACGGAGTATATGCATAGAGAAACTAACTTTTTAGAAATCAACCACCACCATCTATGATATATAAAACACCTGAATTTATAATTTGTGCATGATAAGTCTGGGATTGTTATATGCATTGTATGTTATGTTTAGGGAGTGTATATCATATGTTACACATTAACCAGTTTATTACTCTGCACTCACAGCAGGCGCCCACTGTCACAATACTTTTAAATCCTGGGGTTACTTACCACTTAATTCCATTATTTCACTTATAATTTGTGACTGGTCTACCAGTTATTGCACTGACACTTTCTTTTACCCATGGTTTCTGATTTATTTAAAAAAAAATTTCACCTTTTGACACCATCTTGTCCCAAAACTTTTGAACTTTGGGGTGTATTTTTCAATAATTTTTTAATTTTCTCTCTTTCTAATTAGTGCAAAGTATATTGCTTCACTTTTGCTAGCACAACGACACATGTAAAATCATATACACTTCTCACCTGCATCATAGTTTTATTTAATATATTTTACTCTATTACAATTTCTCCGGTTTGTTTATATCATAAAGATTTTCTATCTTGGGACCTGGACTTGGCATTTAGTGATGAAGTTCCTATATGCCACAGTCATCTGAACTTAGGCTAAAGATTATATTATTATGGCTATACCAAGTCTCCGCATTCTTGGGGGCTGTCTGGAATGTAACAAGTTGCACATCAAAGCTTTGTAGCATATCAGAATCTTCATCTGAAAGAAGAAGTCAGGCCCTCTACCAAGGCTGAACAAAAGCTTGTCTCCTGACCGACTGGTCAGGAGCCAAGCAAGCTTCAAAGAGGGCCATGGCTGCCAGGATGTTTTATGAAGGTGGGTTACGAAGATCAAAGCATCAACAGGCACTGAAGATGACCCAGGGCACATAGACATGATACGTGGACAATGCTGCCCCTAGAGGCCAATAAAGCAGGACGGACAGTAATATAATATATTGAGGGACTGCCCCGTAAATACTTTGATTCGTCAAAAATCTAGATGGGCTGGCAATGGGTTTGGGTCTGGACAGTGTATGATTGAAATTTAAAAAGGGCTGACCTAGACAGAGCGCTCTCTCTGTTACCATTATTATTATTATTATTATTTATTTTATATAGCGCCAACAGTTTACGCAGCGCTTTACCATCTTGAGCCCAGCTGATGAGACTATGTCTAGGGGACAGCCTTGCGATAAGTACCTTTAATGTTCTTTTGTTATATGCTCTATAGTATTTTCAAGTTACCATTTTCCTATTTTCTTGGGAGATGAATAAGATGTTGTTTTACTAGGCAGTGTGTTTGTTTTCATAGCTAACCTTATATCATTGTGCTTATCAACAGTAACATTATCAGAGTTTTAATAGACTAGCTAACTATAGGAATAGATAAATGTATACATATATGAAATAAATAGAGGGAATCCGTAACCACCCTTGGAAAATATTTATTTTAGCATCCTATTTCACTCCCCAAGGGTTTAAAGTGTTACTAAACCCACAACAGTAAAATCAGTGCAGTAAAGCATGCTTGTTATACTCACTGTGGAACCTCAAAGGTTAATCCCCCGCATTGTGTAAAAAGGTTGTTTGATCCTGTCTCCTCTGATCCTCCCCTTCTTCCACTGTCCCCAATACATGTCCTGATAAAACGGAGCCTTGAAAGCACTCTGCACATGCTCAGTTTGGTGTGTATTTTATTTATTTTTTGTTCTTGGGAGAGTGCATGTGATCAGCACAGGGCCAATCAGCACTGTCCAGACAAAGTCAGGGGTCCTGCAGCCTCATAAGACACTCAGAGAAAAATGAAAACTTCTCCTACAAGCTTTAAAGAGGTAGTAAAGACTTTTTATTTTACTTGTACCTACAGGTAAGCCTGTAATAAGGCTTACCTGTAGGTACAGTGAATATCTCTTAACCACTTCAGCCCCAGAAGATTTTACCCCCTTCCTGACCAGAGCATTTTTTGTGAGTCGTCACTGCGTCGCTTTAGCTGACTATTGCACGGTCGAGCGACGTTTTACCCAAACAAAATTGACGTCCTTTTTTTCCCACAAATAGAGCTTTCTTTTGGTGGTATTTGAACACCTCTGCGTTGTTTTTTTTTTTGCGCTATAAACAAAAAAAGAGCGACAATTTTGAAAAAAAAGCCAAATTTTTTACTTTTTGCTATAATAAATATCCCCCAAAAAATACATAAAAAACAAGTTTCTTTCTCAGTTTAGGCCTATATGTATTCTTCTACAAACCTTTGGTAAAAAAATTGCAAAAGGCATATATTGATTGGTTTGCGCAAAAGTTATCGCATCTACAAAATAGGGGATAGATTTATGGCATTTTTATTATTATTTTTTTTTATATTAATAATGGCGGCGATCTGTGATTTTTATCGTGACTGCGACATTATGGCGGACACATCGGACACTTTTGACACTATTTTGGGCCCATTGTCATTTATACATCAATCAGTGCTATAAAAATGCACTGATTACTGTGTAAATGACACTGGCAGGGAAGGGGTTAAACACTAGGGGGCAATCAAGGGGTTAGGTGTGTCCTAGGGAGGTGTTCTAACTGTGGGGGGGATGGGCTACCACTGACATGACAGCGATCACTGCTCCCGATGACAGGGAGCAGTAGATCTTTGTCATATTCACAAGGCAGAACAGGAAAATGCCTTTATTTACAAAGGCATCTCCCTGTTCTGCCTCTCCACCCTGCAATCGCGGGCAACCGGCAAACATCGAGTTCCTGGGAACCGAGGCGTGCGGCGGCGCACGCATGCCCGATAGGCTGCAAATTCAAAAGGACATACAGGTACGCCCATTTGCCTGCCTGTGCCATTCTGCCGACGCACATCTGTGTGCGGAGATCGGCAAGCGGTTAAAAATGCACTGTTTGGGAGATATTCACACTGCATGCAGCCAGTGACATCACCGGCGCATGTGACCTGAAGGGACGGCATACCAGTGCCATTCCTTCAGAGCTCCGTGCCGTGGCCGTAACTCCTGCGCCGGGAGTGTCACGTCATTGCGTCTCGCCCAATCAGAAGGCCGGTGCACGCGAATCAGGAAGAAAGACCGGGTGAAGATGGAAGCCTTTTCAGTGGTGACAGCGCGCCACTGGAGAGCTTCGTTCTAAGGTAAGCATTTCATAATGTGCTAGTATGCTATGCGTACTAGCACATTATGCCATTGTCTTCAACCAGTGCTCGGCCAGACACTGAAGTCACAAGAAGTGAAGGAAAATCTCTGCAATGGGACACACAGTTGGTGGAAAAAAATGTGACAGGGGTTAATGGAAAAAAAAGTTTTGCCTATAGTCCTACTTTAGGAGAGTGGATGGAGGTATCTACTGATGGTCTCTCATTCAGCTCACGCGCTCAACTAAAGAAATACAGTTGCGTATGGCTAGTTTTAGCGAAGCTCAATGTTCGGGTTTACATACACTACTTATTATGAATTTGCTGTATCAAGTTGTAAACTAAGAAAATCTTCAGGTCACGTGACCCCTTTGCTTACCCTGGGCCGCGTACAAACCGAGTTGGTGGGCGGGGCTAAAATGACCATGGCGAAATGTTCACTTGACACAGGAGGGATAAATAGACATAGTAAACCATAGAGACGGCATTAGCTTGTATGAAGAAACAGAGCATGTGCAGAGCGGTGGCAATGCTGCAGGCAGAGCCTAGATGAGGTTGCTGATCCTTGCCACCGCTAACCAAGGAGGACAACTCACTGGCAGGATCAAGAGCTATTTCTAAAGAATATCAAATTACATTACAAAATGACAAAAAAAAAAAACAAAGGCGCAGGTGGTTCGAAAATGAAATCGCAAGGCTTTAATGTATTTCCAGGGGGTAAAAAACGCATTAAACAATGAACTTATGAACAGGGCTGGGACAAAGGGTGGGGGAGGGAGGGGCGGTTGCCCTGGGCACAATGGTTTACTGTAGGAATGGCGGCACCTGCTTTCTGTTCCAAGGCTGACAGGAGTAGTGGCAGCGGCAGTGATTTTAACACATGAGTGACTGCTGGGTGTAGGATCTGCTAAGCTTGCACATCATGAATGGGGGAGGGGCGCAGTTTGGCATCTTTGCCCTTGGCGCTGGATGACCTTATTCTGGAACTGTTAATGAATATAGGGGCTGCCTAATTTGCTTTATACAATATCTGCTCAGAGTTCAGCTATATATTATATTTAGTGACCATTCTCATACGCTATGAAGGCATCACCAATAATGTTCCGTTATTTCATACACAGATGCGGTACACGCGAACGGTGTCTGTGTGGCCAGTGGCTTTCGTGGGCGGTCTACGGTTCGAATCCCCGAGGGTCAGTCCGGCAGGCAGAGTGGTCGGCTGGAAGACGGTGTTTGATCCCAACCGCCCGTTTGCCATCGACATGGCCGGCTTCGCCATCAGTCTTCGCCTCATCCTGGAAAGGCCCTATGCCAACTTCAAGCTGGAAGGGGTGAAAGGCGGCTACCAGGAGACCAGCCTACTGAAAGACCTCGTCACCATGGAGGGGCTGGAAGCCAAGGCCGCCAACTGCACTAAGGTCAGTGTGTGGAAAGCAAAACAGAAATACATTCATTGATATTGCTGTAATTAACAAAGATATGTCTCATGTTTTTTTATCCTCCAGGTGCAGATATCTAAAAATACAAAAATATAAGCTTTTATGCAGGCTTTGTGTGTTTGAATAAATTCTTAAAGGGAATCTATAGAATTTAATATATTTGCTTTATTTAGATTGCAATTACTTGCCGAACTACAAAACTTTTTTTTTCTTTTGTTTTGTTTTCTTTTTTTTTTTCTTTTTTCTTTTAATCACCGTGACTTGACTCTCTTCCTGTCCTCATATGACAGTGCTCGCATAGACATGTGCAATTCGTTTCTAATTAGTTTAACTAATTTCGAAAAATTTGTTAATTCTGAGACATTTTTCCAAAATTTCATAAATTCCAAAATTCCTTAATTCGGAACTTTCGGAAATTCGAAAATTCGAAATTCTGAACTATTAACTAACTATTAAATTATAGGTATTGGAATTTCCTTTCAAATTTGGCTGTTAGTGAACGTAACGAGTATGAATTTATCCGAAGTTACGAATTATCCAAAATAACAAATGCCCTATCCAAACGAATGGAACGTAACGCATTATTAATAATAAGAAATAATAATAATGATAAAAACGTTTTATTTTTATTATTTATTATTAATTTGTTCCGTTCCATTTGTTTAGATGTGGCATTCGTTATTTCGGAAATTCCAAAAATTCGTAAAATGCGTAATTTCGGAAATTTGTAAATACGTAAATTTGAAAATCTGAAAATAAGAAAGAAAATTTGAAAGAACGAAATCCAAAAGTTCTAAATAATAACTATCTAATAATAACTATTAAATTATAGGTATCGGAATTTCCTTTCAAATTTGGCTGTTAGTGAACGTAACGAATACGAATTTATCCAAAGTTACGAATTATCCGAAATAATGAATGCCGTATCTGAACAAATGGAATAGAACAAATTAATAATAAAGAATAATAAAAAAAGGTTTTTTATTGTTTTTATTATTGTTTTTTATTATTATTTAAAGCATTACGTTCCATTCGTTTAGATACGGCATTTGTTATTTTGGATAATTCGTAACTTCAGATAAATTCGTATTCGTTACGTTCACTAACAGCCAAATTTGAAAGGAAATTCCAATACTTATAATTTAATAGTTATTATTAGTTAGTTATTATTTAGAATTTTCAGATTTCGTTATTTCGAATTTTCTTTCTTATTTTTAGATTTTCGAATTTACAAATTTTCGAACTTACGGAATTAAGCATTTTACGAAATTTCTAATTTACGAATTGCGATCATAACGAATGACCCGGAAAAAAAAACCAGAATGAAACAAAATCGGACAAATTTTTACGACAGCGCACATGTCTATTGCTATGTGCCTTAGTGGCCAAGCACCAGCGATGTCACGTAGGAGTAAAGAAGGCGAGTTACATGCTTGACCATACCGTACTGCAGTGTTTTATTTATTTATTTTTTACAATAATTTTATTAGACTTCCTTGTTTTGTCAAGAAAACGTTTTTTTTTTTTCAAACATTGACAGAAAAAATAACTTTTTTTACTCTTTGCACAATGATGCCAAAATGGTTACAGCAACGTTTGGAAATGTTACAAAAGGGAGCAAGAGGAGACATAAGTTGGTACAATTGGAAAAAAGATAGTTGAAAAAGAGGTTTCTAAGAGAAGGAGAAAAGGAGGAGAAGGAAATAAGAGGAAAGACAGGGTAAAGTGGATACTTGGGGTACAAGACCAGGAGAGTGCAAGTTCCGCTAAAGATCTAGGGGCTAATAATGTAAGCAATCAAGAATCCGCTCTGGGTAACTGATGGTGGTCTTTCTAAGGGGCAGTTTTATTTTTTACTCCCAAAGTGAACAGAGTAGTGTAGGAACGAATGGTCGGTAACTATGTGCCACTGGTATACCCACCAAATTAAATTGAAGGACCCTGAGAGGGAGGCTGTTGTCTTGCTATTCTTAAAATTGGGCACAAGCTATCTCTACTATTTGGCAATGTTCCGAAAAGGAGGCGAGAGGTTGCACAGGTTGGAAAAAGAAAAATGGTTACTAGGAAAGGAAGACAAAGAGGGAGAAGGAAATAAAATTAAAGACAGGGTAAAGTGGGTGGGGGAAGGGGGGGGGGGGTCCAACCAGGAGAGCACAAATTCTGCAAAAGCTAACTGGTGGGGGTCTTTCTAAAGAGTTTTTTTTTTTTTCGCTCCCAAAGTGGACTGCATGGCTTAAGAACGATTAGACAGGAGGTATGTGCCACTGGTGGGCCCACCATTCAAGTGAACCACCCCGAGAGGCCGTTGTCTTGCTCTTCTTGTAAAAACTACCACCATTATTTGTCAATGTTATGAAAGGGAGTGAGAGGAGCCAAACAGTTGAAAAAAGGGTTACTAGGAAAAAAAGAAAAAAGATGGAGAAAGAAATAAGAAGAAAGACAGGGTAAAGTGGGTGGCGTACGAGGGGGTTGCAACCAAGAGAGCACATGTTCCACCAAGGCTCTTAGGCAGGGATCTCCAAACTATGGCCCTCCAGCTGTTGCGGAACTACATGTCCCATGAGGCATTGTAAAACTCTGACGTTCACAGGCATGATTGTAGTTCCTAAACAACTGGAGGGCCATAGTTTGGAGACCACTGCTCTAAGGGTTGATAGTGTAAGAAATTAAGAATCCGTTGTGGGTAACTGGTGGTGGTCTTTCTAAGGGGTAGTTTTACTTTTTACTTCCAAAGTGAATGCAGTGGCATAAGTACGAATGGGTTGTAAGTATGTGCCAATGGTGGGCCCACCATTAAAGTGTACTAGACGTCTTGCCCTTATGAACAATGCACAGGTTCATTTTTTTTTTTAACCCTATAAACATTCCCCAGTGAAACAAACTTACAGAATACTCGCTATTCCCTCCCCCACTGTTTTTTCCCTATGAGCGAGAGCAGGGCCGAAGCCATTTGGGGAGCCATCTGGATGCTATCAGTAATATAACAGTTGGGAAACCCGCTGGCCCTTGTCTAATTCCAGAAAAATATCATTAGAGCAAAGATGGGATTTTGCAGAAGTGCAT
The DNA here is from genome assembly GCA_037952835.1 of Lithobates septentrionalis. Lineage (NCBI taxonomy): Eukaryota > Metazoa > Chordata > Amphibia > Anura > Ranidae > Lithobates > Lithobates septentrionalis. The sequence goes on from JBBDGP010002390.1 coordinate 130,956, forward strand.
TTGTCACTGTCATTTTATGAGTTATGGAAAATGTCCTGAATAATCATCTCCTTCTTCTGCTAAAACAACACCAACGTAATTTAAAGAATATTTCACATATTTAGGAATATGTTACACAAATGTATCTTAACCACTTAAGGACCAGCCTCGTTTTGGATTTTAGGTGTTTACATGTTTAAAACAGGTTTTTTTGCTAGAAAATTACTTACAACCCCCAAAGATTATATAAGTTTTTTTTTCTAACACCCTAGAGAATAAAATGGCGGTTGTTGCAATACTTTTTTTTGCACCGTATTTGCGCAGCGGTCTTATAAGCGCACTTTTTTCGAAAAAAATTCACTTTTTTGAATAAAAAAAATAAGACAACAGTAAAGTTAGCCCAAATTTTTTTTATATTGTGAAAGATAATGTTACACCAAGTAAATTGATACCCAACATGTCACGCTTCAAAATTGCGCCCGCTCGTGGAATGGCGTCAAACTTTTCCCCTTAAAAATCTCCATAGGCGACGTTTAAAAAATTCTACAGGTTGCATGTTTTGCGTTACAGAGGAGGTCTAGGGCTAGAATTCTTGCTCTCGCTCTACCGGTCACGGCGATACCTCACATGTGTGGTTTGACCACCGTTTTAATATGTGGGCTCTATTCGCGTATGCGTTCGCTTCTGAGCTCATCGGGATGGGGCGTTTTTTAAAAATTTTTTTTTTTTTTTATTATTTATTTTACATTATTTTATTTATTTTTTTCACTGTTTAAAAAAAAAAAAATTGTCACTTTTATTCCTATTATAAGGAATGTAAACATCCCTTGTAATAGATAAAAGTATGACAGGACCTCTTAAATATGAGATCTGGGGTAAAAAAAAACTCAGATCTCATATTTAAACTAAAATGCAATAATAATAAAAAAAAAGTCATTTAAAAAAATCACATTGAAAAAAATATGCCTTTAAGAGGCGTGGACGGAAGTGACGTTTTGACGTCGCTTCCGCCCAGCAGTGTCATGGAAACGAGTGGGCGCCATCTTAGCCTCACTCGTCTCCAGACACAGCACTGACAGGACGCGATCGCCTCCGCCGCTACCGGCTCCGGTAAGCGGCGGAGGGCACCGGATCGCGGCGGGAGCCCCTCTCCCGCCACCGAGAAAAGTGATCTCGCGGCAAATCCGCTGCAGGGATCACTTTTATCAGAAAGCCGACCGCCGCTCGAAAACAGGGATACCGGGGTTATGGCAGCTAGCTGCTGCCATAACAACGGTATCCGCCGCCAAAGTTTGGACGTACATCGTCGTGCGGCTCACGTAGATATACTTCCGCAGGTTGGCAGCCCTGCTTGAACCGCTGTACAGGTACGTCGGCTCCTTTAAGAGCCTTAGCAGGCGCGCTACACGGCGGGGGGGGACCCGATGCGCGTGGCCGGCGGTCGCGATGCCCGCCGGCCACCCACGATCGCAGGCACGAGAGCCAGAACGGGGATCTGTGTGTGTAAACATACAAATCCCGTTTCCGTCAGGGGAGGAGTGACCGATCGTCTGCTCCTAAAGATTAGGAACAGCGATCGGTCTCCTCCTCCAGTGAGTCCTATCTCCCCCACAGTTAGAAACGCCTAGCAGGGAACACATTTAACCCCCTAGTGGGGTTAAATGTGTTTTTCCGAATTTTCAAAAATTCGGAAATTTGCAAATTCGCAAATTGAAAAATTTGGAAATGAATGAATTTGTCAAAATTCGTTAAAAAACTAATTCGGAACTAAACGAATTACACATGTCTAGGGAGTACAATAAAGCTGTCAGATATAAATAACAAAGCTAAGCCCAGGGGGTGTCATGCACCTTGCTGGACTTAACTCATCGTGTGACTTAATTTTTTACAATGGTGCTGAATTCCTGGAATTCAGCTTTAAAAACACATAGACTAAGGAAAGCATCCTCCTGTGTGCAACGGATTCTCCCGGAATGCACCTCTCAGGTAGACCTTGCCTTGTGGCACATTCATGTAATTAGAGCTGAAGGATTTCTATGTAATGATAAAAGCTTTGTATATACTGTGGCTGCAACTTGTCAGGAATGTTTCAGGCATAGTTTAGTTAGCGATAACCAGTTTGCTGGTCTGTACTTTAAAAATGTCTTCTCCTCTCCTGTACAGGTTTTGGTCTGGCACACCAGGACTGAAAGACCTACGTTGGTCAATGAAGGGAAAAGAGGATTTACTGACATGAACATTGAAGTGTAGACATGGAACGTACCACTGTGTAAGTGTTACCACTAAAGCTGTATTTGGAAACCCTGTTTTTGTATTTTATTGAGGGATTAGAAACTTGGATGGGGTTAAGGAATTCATGGGATGCCCATGAAAAAGATTCTTGCATGGTTTGGGAAAATTTAGATACTCTCCTCCTGCACAGCACTTGCTGCAGACTATCTCTCCTTCTCCCTCCAGCACAGTTCTTTAGGCGCAGCTAGCACATGGTTGGGCCCAACTCTGGTTTCAGCCAGGCCTTAGCAAAGGTCCTTATTACAGGCAGGGACTGCAGGTCCCTATAGTGTAGCAAAAGAAAGCTCTGGTGTTAGCTGCCCTCTTTGGTGGACTACTGCTCCCTGTCAGCCCTTTGCAGACCCTGACAGCCCTCCCAGCTGCAGCGGCCCGACTTTACTACCAGTGACATCACAGTCTCTCCCGCTGGCTCTACATCCATCTCAGACTGCACACTCCCATTTCGCTCCGGCATGCCTCTGCCAGCTCTCCCAACTGTGCCTGTCACTCATTGACACCTGATGGATCCCTCCTGGAGACTTGCCCAGCAGTGTTCCCTGCTGTCCTCTCCTGCTCCTGTTCAGGACACCCCTTGGGTTGTGTGGGGTTCCTGTTCAGCTCCGAGCCCCTGGCACAAGGTAACCCCAGACTGGGGGGCTTTCTCCAAGGCCCTGACAGCCTAATACTTCATCTCCAGGTCTTCCACCCAAACAACTCCTCCCCAGCTGGGCTGACTCTAGGTATTTAAGGAGGCCATCCCCCTGCCAATCCAGGTTGGGGATTGGTCAGAGCTTCCTAGAACACCCCAGATAGAACCCCCCCCCCCCCCTCTTCCCCACCTTCCTTCTAGAAGATTCTAGAAGCAGAAGGGAGGTAACCAAAGGATGAAACTAGCTGTGAGCCACCAGTCTACTCTAAACCCACTCCCAGCCCCATATAGATCAAAACAAACAGGCCTAAGCCTGCCTAAATTTGCATGCACTAAAAAAAACTATTTCTAGAATCTGCCTAAGGTAGGGGGTGCTACAAAAGTATAACTAAAGGCAAAACCTTTTTTTAGTTCTGGATTGAGTGGAGAGGAATTAGAACCTCTGTCAGTTTGTATTGCTGTTTGTGCTCCTCTTAAGGAAATCCATCCACTCTCTTTATCCTGTTTACCATTATCATTGAACATGAAAGTAAAAGAAAATCCCACATTTTGGGTTGTCCCCAGAAAAGTAATAGAGGGGGATTCTTTTACAATGGGGACACTAGTTCTGGAAACCTGGGGATCCCCAAGGAATTTCCTTAATTTGCAGGGATCACGTCTTTTTTGGCTATCTGACGGGGGTTATAACTCTTCCTTGCTCTATCCAAAATGAAAAAAAAAGTTTTGCCCGTAGTTCTACTACTTTAAGACATCAGCAAGGCAATTTTTTTATGCAGAGACCCCCCAAGTTAGAAGAAACAGCAGAAACAGATGCAAAATAGTATCAATTACTCGCCCAGAAGAATAATGCCACATACACACGATAGGGTGACCACATTTCCAAACTGTCATTCAGGGACACCCCCCCTAGCCCCCCCCCCCCCGCGCCGCCCAAAAAGGATGGTTTTTGATACTTTTTTTTTGCCAATTTTTGGGGAAAAAAAGCAAACAGTGGTAATCAGTGGGGAAGGGGGGATATCCTGCGTAAGGGTCGGCCATTAAGGAGAGAGTTGCAGTAGTCGAGGTGGGAAATAATCAAGGAGTGAATAAGTTGCTTTGTGGTGTCGTTAGTCAAGAAGGGTCTAATTTTGGAGAGGTTTCGGAGGTTAAGGCGGCAGGATTTAGTCAGCAATTGGATGTGGGGGCTGAAGGAGAGATCAAAGTCAAGGATTACACTCAGCACGCTGACATGTGTGGAGGGACCAATGGTTGTGCTGTTTATATTAATGGTAAAATCATGGGGGGGGGGGGGACCGGGAAGGAGGAAATGTAACAAGCTCAGTTTTAGAAAGACTGAGTTTGAGAAAGTGGTGTGACATCCATACCGATATGTCATTCAGTAAGTTTAGGATCCGTGAGGAGATCGAGGGGGTGAGTTGAGGAGTGGACAGATAGATCTGGGTGGGGGGGGACAGCAGGATGGAGGGGGACACGGAGGAAGAACGGAGGGGGACAGCAGGACGGAGGGGGACAGCAGCAGAACGGTAGGGGACACGGAGGAAGAATGGAGGGGGAGAGCAGGACAGAGGGGGACAGCAGCAGAACGGAGGGGGACACGGAGGAAGAATGGAGGGGGAGAGCAGATTTCAATTTACAAATACTGTACTGGTGACCCCACAATAGGGATAAAACTTTTTCGCAGAAGAGAGTTTAATAAGACTCGTGGCCACTCATTACAATTAGAAGAAAAGAGGTTTAACCTTAAACTACGTAGAGGGTTCTTTACTGTAAGAGCAGCAAGGATGTGGAATTCCCTTCCACAGGCGGTGGTCTCAGCGGGGAGCATTGATAGCTTCAAGAAACTATTAGATAATCACCTGAATGACCGCAACATACAGGGATATACAATGTAATACTGACACATAATCACACACATAGGTTGGACTTGATGGACTTGTGTCTTTTTTCAACCTCACCTACTATGTAACTATGTATGTAACTATGTAACTATGTAGCAGGACAGAGGGGGACAGCAGAATGGAGGGGGACACGGAGGAAGAACGGAGGGGGACACGGAGGAAGAACGGAGGGGGACATGGAGGAAGAACGGAGGGGGACACGGAGGAAGAACGGAGGGGGACACAGAGGAAGAACGGAGGGGGACACAGAGGAAGAACGGAGGGGGACAGCAGCAGAACGGAGGGGGACAGCAGCAGAACAGAGGGGGGACACGGAGGAAGAACAGAGGGGGACACAGAGGAAGAACGGAGGGGGACACAGAGGAAGAACGGAGGGGGACACAGAGGAAGAACAGAGGGGGACACAGAGGAAGAACGGAGGGGGACAGCAGCAGAACGGAGGGGGGACACGAAGGAAGAACGGAGGGGGGACACGGAGGAAGAACAGAGGGGGACACAGAGGAAGAACGGAGGGGGACACAGAGGAAGAACGGAGGGGGACACAGAGTAAGAACGGAGGGGGACACAGAGGAAGAACGGAGGGGGACACAGAGGAAGAATGGAGGGGGACAGCAGCAGAACGGAGGGGGACACGGAGGAAGAACGGAGGGGGACACGGAGGAAGAACGGAGGGGGACACAGAGGAAGAACGGAGGGGGACACAGAGGAAGAACGGAGGGGGACACAGAGGAAGAACGGAGGGGGACACAGAGGAAGAACGGAGGGGGACAGCAGCAGAACGGAGGGGGACACGGAGGAAGAACAGAGGGGGACACGGAGGAAGAACAGAGGGGGACACGGAGGAAGAACAGAGGGGGACACGGAGGAAGAACAGAGGGGGACACGGAGGAAGAAAGGAGGGGGACAGCAGCAGAACGGAGGGGGACACAGAAGAAGAACGGAGGAGGACACAGAGGAAGAACGGAGGGGGACACAGAGGAAGAACGGAGGGGGACACAGAGGAAGAACGGAGGGGGACACAGAGGAAGAACGGAGGGGGACACAGAGGAAGAACGGAGGGGGACAGCAGCAGAACGGAGGGGGACACGGAGGAAGAACAGAGGGGGACACGGAGGAAGAACAGAGGGGGACACAGAGGAAGAACAGAGGGGGACACGGAGGAAGAAAGGAGGGGGACAGCAGCAGAACGGAGGGGGACACAGAAGAAGAACGGAGGGGGACACAGAGGAAGAACGAAGGGGGACACAGAGGAAGAACGGAGGGGGACACAGAGGAAGAACGGAGGGGGACACAGAGGAAGAACGGAGGGGGACACAGAGGAAGAACGGAGGGGGACACAGAGGAAGAACGGAGGGGGACACAGAGGAAGAACGGAGGGGGACACGGAGGAAGAACGGAGGGGGACACGGAGGAAGAATGGAGGGGGACAGCAGCAGAATGGAGGGGGACACGGAGGAAGAACAGAGGGGGACACAGAGGAAGAACGGAAGGGGACAGCAGCAGAATGGAGGGAGACATGGAGGAAAGATGGAGGGGGAGAGCAGCAGAACTGAGGGGGAGTGGCGGGACAGCAGCAGAACTGAGAGGGAGTGTGGGAGACAGCAGCAGATCTGAGGGTGGTGGGGGACAGCAGCAGAACTGAGAGGGAGTGTGGCTGTGTGGGGGACAGCAGCAGAACTGAGGGGGGTGGGGGTCTGGGGACAGCAGCAGAACTGAGGGGGGTGGGGGTCTGGGGACAGCAGCAGAACTGAGGGGGGTGGGGGTCTGGGGACAGCAGCAGATTTGAGAGGGAGTGTGTGCATTGCTCACTAGGTAGTGTGGAAGTTACACTAACCTGAAGTACTCTGGCGCCTGGCGGGCGGACCTCGTGGGCGGGAGGGAGCCGGAGGGAGGACTCGGATCAATCAGGAGGACGACTCACTCTCAGGACGGGCAGCTCGGAGGGTTGCGCTTGCTGGCTGGCAGTGGCAATCAATGTGCGGCTGCACTGTAGTCGGCTCGGCGGCTCCGGGACTGGTCACTGGCAGGCACCATCCACCACTGACTGGGGCTGGGCTGCGCGGCGCGCACAGGGCAGGCTAGTAAGTGGACTCACTGACACTGGCAGGCTGGCAGATGCTCTCTCTCTCAGAGGCGCGCTGCTCAGCCGTAGCGTGTAGAGTGAGTCTAGAGTGCGCCGTCGCCGCCGTGCCGTGCGGGTGCCCAGTGCCCACTGCACTGACTCCAGTCCCACGTGACTGACGGTGCCAGCTGACGTCACTGGTTGCTAGACGCGGGGCGGGCGGCCCTAGCCTAGCAACCAGTTAAGGCACTTGTGTTACTTGTGTATACTGTGATAAGGGTGGCAGTCAGACTCGGAGACGGAGTCGGACTGGTGCCAGCCGCCGGCGGTGTGTTTTTTTTTTTCATTCCGGGACACTGTATTGTCCCAGAATGAAGGTACCCGGGACACGGGACAAATATCTAAAATAAGGGACAATCCCGGGCAATCCAGGACACGTGGCCACCCTAACACACGAGCGGATTTTCCGTCGGAAAAAACTTGGATGGTTTTTCTGACGGAATTCCTCTTAAGCTTGCCTTGCATACACACAGTCACACAAAAGTTCTCTGAACTTTCGACCGGCAAGAACGCGGTGACGTACAACACTACGACAAGCTGAGAAAATGAAGTTCAATGCTTCCGAGCATGCGTCGAATTGTTTCCGAGCATGCGTAGGAATTTTGCACGTTAGAATTTGTACAGACGATCGCATTTTCGGATAGGAACTTTTTCCGACCGAAAAATTGAGAACATGCTCTCAATCTTTTGCTGGCAAAAGTCCGATGGAGCATACACACGGTCGCATTTTCCGACTAAAAGCTCCCATGGATCTTTTGCCAGCCAATTTTCCGATCGTGTGTACGTATGCTGCATAACACTGAAATTTGAACCCATTTTTTGGGCATGTGAATTCATGAAATTTGGTGCAAATCAAACATCCTCTGAATTATGGGATCAACTTTATTCTACACCTGCCCATACTTTTATCGTGGAGGAACAGGTAATAGGGACACAAACACACTCTCTGCATGAGGACCCGGTGTGAAGTTATTGGCAAGACTCAGAAAGCATTTGTAAATATTCAAAGGTCGCTGTTATTGAAAAATAGGTTTAGCCCCCTCCTGGATAGGTGCTAGGCTGTCAGATGTGTTTAGATTTTTGGGCTACTCTGTAATCAGCGGAGCAGTTGCTGATTGCTTTGGACTGATCAGGGTCTCACAGGCTGCAGGCTTGATTTCTTTTTCCCTGCCTTCTGTAAAGCTCACAGAATATAAAGTAGGAATGGTGCAGGACAGATGAGTAGACTGAATATTTATGGTCTCTCAGCCAATCCTTGGGGAGGTGAGCCCAGTAGGTGGCTGCAGAACACATAAATAGTCTGGGGTTGGAGTAGTCTAGGTTCTTGTTCAGGAGGAGAAGTTCTCAGCCTGGAGGCCTGCTGCCCTCTCAGGCAGTCTAGCTGTTACTTGCCGAAAGCTCACTGAGGTCCCAGCTATTCTAAAGCTGGGGGGTCCTACTTTGTAAGATCCTCTGAAGATAAAGAAAGGGAAATTTATTCTAGGGTTCCGTCTGGAGAGTCCACTTGGGGAATGTCTGCTTAACCCAGGAGGGAGGCATCCAAGTACCTAAGGACTTGTGAGTAGAGACCTGAGTGCAGGATCTGGATGACTGTGCTGTTGTTATCCCCAATGCATTAATACTAAAGTTTGCCTTGGAAATCAAATATTCCGCGCTTAGGATCGATAACAAGGAACTGCAGCCCCCCGGGCAAACGGAAAACACCGAAGTGAAATCCACGTACTACAATATGTTCTAATAGGGGAATGACGCTGTTCACAGACAATTAGAATGAAAAAGTGAAAACTGAAAAATAAAAAATAGTAAAAGAGAAAAATAACAATGTGTAAAAAGTGTACACCAAAGTCCACAACAAACTTTGTGAGAAGTCCTGCAAAAATACTGCAACCTATACCATTGCGTATATCATGTAAGATGTGGGTGTGCAAATCACCACCATTGGTAAAAAATGGAAATAAACAAAAAATATGAGAAATAAATAAAGGTGACATTAAAAAATATCAACATTTAAAATTCACACTAACATGCCCAGTGACATAAAAGATATATGTAAATTAGTCCAAGTGACATAAAAAATAATAAATAGTAAGCATCTGTAATTCCTCTAACATGGACTGTGAAAATCAAAAAATGTAAATGCAAACAGAATATGTATATATATTGAATGGATCAATCAAGAAATATTATAAATTGAATAAACTAGTATGTGGATATGTGCAACCAAAAAACGTGAAATAATTAATGTGCACCAATAAAAATAGTCCAATATAAATTGTCCAATAAATGTAAAGGAGATCCCTGTACACAGATGGTATGTATATCCAGCAGGTTTGTAATCCCCAGCAGGTTTTTAATACTGATTTGATCCGTGTTTTGTAGGCCCCCACTTGTGCCCTCACTCACCAGAAAGCCCAACCCCTGCAGGGGTGAAGGGCATAAGTAGATCCTGTGGCCGGAATGCTGGACGTCCGAAATCCCCCTCTCAGGTTCCGTGAACTCCTTTCCTCTTAATCCACTGTGTTCCTTATGATGGTGTCCCCCGGAGTAAATCCATGTATATGCAGAAATAAGGAAGCCTCATAGCGTGATTCCGTAAAACACAAAGTTTTATTAACCAAAAAAATGATAAAGTTAAAAAATAGGAGCTAACACTGCTCCGCTGGCTGGAAGCTGATAGCAGCTGAGGTGGTGTGGTAGCGGCGTGCGTTCCACAGCCTAACTACCGAAACCGGAAGTATACAGAGTCAAACGTAGGAGCGACGTGTGCGTACCATGTGACCACACCTTACGCGTTTCGTCATCAAGACGTCATCTGAAATTTAAACTAGGATTCCGTCTGGAGAGTCCACTTGGGGAATGTCTGCTTAACCCAGGAGGGAGGCATCCAAGTACCTAAGGACTTGTGAGTAGAGACCTGAGTGCAGGATGTGGATGACTGTGCTGTTGTTATCCCCAATGCATTAATACTAAAGTTTGCCTTGCCTGGAACATTGCATATGGTGTTACAGTGCTGGCCATTCCCTGAGTTATGGTTGAAGGGACTGCTTTGAGAAGTAGATGCAGAGTGAAGAGTGTCCTTCTCGCACTGTTTAGCGTTCTGGAGTATCCCTCAGCTCCCTGCCTGATCCAAGTTGTTCAGCAATAAATACAGAAAAAGGCAACCCCTAGACCAGTGATGGCGAACCTTGGCACTCCAGGTGTTTTGGAACTACATTTCCCATGATGCTCAACTACACTGCAGAGTGCATGAGCATCATGGGAAATGTAGTTCCAAAACATCTGGGGTGCCAAGGTTCGCCATCACTGCCCTAGACTATTTATCGAGCCAAAAGAGTGAATGCTGCTGCTGCTGCGCTAGGAGGATCCAGGGACAAATTAGCGACCCTTTCGGGGGTGAGCCCTACATGGGAATGAGCAATGGCCCAGAGCAGCTTCCTAAATAGGCAAAACCGCCAAATAAATTCTAAAGAAAATAATGGCAAAACCGCCGTTCTGACCTTTAATGTTTTTTTTCAGAAATATTTGAGATATCAGAAAAGATGGTCTCACTTTCCACAGTAAAGCATCTAGAAAGTATAGAAAACACAGAAGCAGAGTAGCTAAATAGCAGGAGTTGCATTGTACGGCATGCTTGCCTCTCTGCCCCCCCAGGCTTGGCACATGCTGCCAGTGCGCAGGGTTACTCTGGGGAGTTTTTCAAAGCTTCTAGTCCAGAGGAGCAGAGCATGTTTCTGTAATTAGTCAGAACATTAATTAATGCTGACTAAGCCGTGCCGTGTTTGTTCACAGGAGACACACCAATATTCCAAGACTTTCCCCGAATTCTGTTCTTAAGAGCAACCTGTTCAGAAGATGTATGTGGTCTACCACTGCTGAGCTCTCCTTTAAAAATAAAAGTTAACCACTTAAAGCGGTAGTAAACCCGCTGACTTTTTTTTTTTTTCCCCCTACACCTGTAAGGGAATAGGCATAATGAGCTAGTATGCACCGCATACTAGCTCATTATGAGATACTTACCTTAGAACGAAGCGCCGGCATCTCACCCGGTCCACGCCGAGGGAGCTGACATTTCCCCTCGGCGTGCCTTCCATGTATCGCGGCTCCGGCACTGTGAGTGGCCGGAGGCCGCGATGTCGTCACTCCCACGCCTGCGCGCGGGAGACTTTTTTTCCAGCAAAGTCCGGCGGCTGCCGGGCTTTCAGCCGAGAATCCCCTGTGCGCATGCGCCGATGCAATCAGCGGCACATTGCGAGGGGAATATCTCCTAAACCGTACAGGTTTAGCAGATATTTTTTTTACCTACTGGTAAGCCTTATTATAGGCTTACCTGTAGGTAAAAGTTTAAAAAATAGGTATACAACCGCTTTAAAGACCAAGCCTCTTTTTGAGATTTGTTGTTTACAAGTTAAAATTCTTTTTTTTTGCTAGAAAATTACTTAGAACCCCCAAACATTATATATATTTTTTTCTAACACCCTAGAGTAGAATAAAAAGGCGGTTGTTGCAATACTTTATGTCACACCGTATTTGCGCAGCGTTTTTTGGGAAAAAATACACTTTTTTAAATTAAAAAATAAGACAACAGTAAAGTTTGCCTAATCTTTTTCCATAGTGTTAAAGATGATGTTAAGCCGAGTAAATTGATACCCAACATGTCACGCTTCAAAATTCCTTTGTGGAATGGCGACAAACTTTGGCACTTAAAAATCTCCATTGGCGACCAGTTTTGAGTTACAGAGGAGGTCTAGCGCTAGAATTATTGCTCTCGCTCTAACGATCGCCACTGAACGTTATTTTCATATGCAGGCGCAACTTACGTATGCGCTCGCCTCTGCACGCGAGCTTGGCGGGACAGGACGCTTTAAATCTTTTTTTCTTTTTTTTATTATTTATTTTACATTTTTATTTTTTATTTTTACACTGTCCTTTTAAAAACAAAATTTTGGGTCATTTTTATTCCTATTACAAGGAATGTAAACATCCCTTGTAATAGACAAAAAGCATGATATTCCTGTCTCCGTGTTCCTGTTGTTTTCCAATGAAAACAAGAAGGGCCCAGCCATGTGTCCAGCACTCCGTTGGTAAGAGTTTTAGGTGTGCGCAGCCTATTGCATTAGGGTGTATATGTATATATACATACCCTATATTACCAAAAGTATTGGGACACCTGCCTGTACACGCACATGAAATTTAATGGCATCCCAGTCTTAGTCCGTAGGGTTCAATATTGAGTTGGCCCACCCTTTGCAGCTATAACAGCTTCAACTCTTCTGGGAAGGCTGTCCACAAGGTTTAGGAGTGTGTCTATGGGAATGTTTGACCATTCTTCCAGAAGCGCGTTTGTGAGGTCAGGCACTGATGTTGGAGGAGAAGACCTGGCTCGCAGCCCACTCTAATTCACCCCAAAGGTGTTCTATCAGGTTGAGGTCAGGACTCTGTGCAGGCCAGTCAAGTTCCCCCCCCCCCCCCAAACTCGCTAATCCATGTCTTTATGGACCTTGTTTTGTGCACTGTCAGTCATGAGGATTTTTTTTGGGGGGGGGGGGGGTATTTCTTCTTCATCGTTATTTGACAGTCATCTTCACACTTGGGATCTGGGGCAGGGGGTGAAGTCAGGCAACTGGAAATACATTTTTATTCTGCTTTAAAAAAAAAAAAGAAGAAGAAGAAAAAAAACTAGGTTATTTCACTGCAGCTCTAATCTTTCTTTAATCTTTTTTTTTTTTATATCCTTGAAATAAATAATTCTCATTATGTCAGTCTCCATTACATTTTCAGCTTTTTATTTTCTTGTTTTACTTAACACTAGGGTCGAAACAACTAATCGATTCATCGACAACTAATTGATTATGAAATGAATCGATTACTATTTTCATAGTCGATTAATCGGACAGTGACATAATGGGGTTAAAAAAAAACTAAAATGAGCCCTTTATAGTACAAAGAGAGCAAATAATCGCTACTGTAAATTTTACTTTCACTGTTGCACAGTAAAAAAAAATGAACCCCTTACAGTAGAGATTATTTGCTCTTTTTGTACTATAAAGTGCTCTTTTTTTTTTTTTAACCCCATTATGTTACTAAACGTCTTAGGCCTGGTTCACACTTATGAGTTTTTTGGTGCTTTTTGCAGAAACGCGCTACAGTTCATTTACCGTTCACATCTATGCTTTTTTCAGCTGCTGCGTATTTGGAAAGGGTCAGGGACTTTTTTCAATGCAGTGCTTTTTTGGTTCAATTTACTTCAATGGAGAAGCTGCAGAAAAGCATGTAATGCGTTTTTGCAGCAATTTGTGTTTTTTTTTTTAATCTGCCCAACAACAAATTGGCCCAAAAAAAAGGCATTAAAAAAATGCAAAAACGCAAATCACAGCAAAATCACATGGGCAAAAAATCAAAAACGCACAGCAAAAAGCACTGCAGAAACAGATCAAAAGCAAACTGCATAGGTGTGTACTGAGCCTCATGCTGGTCACACCGATCAATTTTCAGATGAGATTATTTAGATGAGAATTCTTTGTACATTCACTGAATGAAAGAATGTTGTTTGAAATTTTCACTTGTTTTTAATATTCTGTTTTAAAACTAATGTAATTTCTGAACAGAAAAAAGCACATACACTGTCTGAAAATTCCTTTGACCAAGAAGTTTTCTATGATTTCTAAATTTTCCCGTCACTGTGGTTGAAAACAAACACCGATTTGAACCCACTAACGATTAGAAAATCGAACGAACGTTCTTAAAATGAAAATTTTTTTTTTTGATGGAAGACATTGTTTTTGTATGGCCAGCATAACATATATTACAGTTCTGTTTGGAAATCTGCAAAACAGTTCTTTACTTTTTTTTTTCTTTTAAATAAGTAGATGTGATCTCCGAGTGTGATGATATTTACTAGATTCATCCTCTAATAGTATATACAGTAAATTCCCTCTAATAGTATATACAGTATATCTCCTCTAATAGTATATACAGTATATCTCCTCTAATAGTATATACAGTATATATCTCCTCTAATAGTATATACAGTATATATCTCCTCTAATAGTATATACAGTATATCTCCTCTAATAGTACATACAGTATATATCTCCTCTAATAGTATATACAGTATACCTCCTCTAATAGTATATACAGTATATCTCCTCTAATAGTACATGCTGTATATCTCCTTTAATAGTATATACAGTATACCTCCTCTAATAGTATATACAGTATATCTCCTCTAATAGTATATACAGTATATCTCTTCTAATAGTATATACAGTATATCTCCTCTATTAGTATATACAGTATATCTCTTCTAATAGTATATACAGTATATCTCCTCTAATAGTATATACAGTATATCTCCTCTAATAGTATATACAGTATATCTCCTCTAATAGTATATACAGTATATCTCTTCTGTCCATTATTCTTAGAGTGGATTAAAGATTTTACTCCCTAACCATACAGTTGGTTATTTATATTTACCACTGCATAGAGATATTTAAGAATAAATTGTCTTTTTTTTTAAACTTTACATATTAACTAAATTATACACCACAATTTTTTTTAAGGTTATTAACCGATTAATCGAAACAACAATTGGCCAACGAATCTATTATGAAAATAATTGTTAGTTGTATCCCTACTTAACACAAAACTTTGCAAGGATGGATCCATAGTCTGCTTTTTCTGGGTATTTTATATCTGCCTATTGTATGTTTTTTGGGACTATTTGCCACCTATAGGCAATATTCATGCAGAAACAAAATCGTATTAAAGTGACAATAAACTCTGGTTTAAAAAAATAAATAAAAAAATGATTCAAGTTATGTATTCTTAACTCAGAAAAGTAACCTAATGCACATATAGAAAATAAACAGAAGAGGGCGCCACCTTCTAAGTGTAGATGATTTCATCATCACGAAGGCTGATTTGGAACGGGCGGTCTCCGTAATGCGCATCCACCTGCTCAGCATAGGATCCCTCCGCTGATCTCCGCTGAGCAGGCAGATGACAGGACACAGTCCAGCGCTGTTCTCTATGGGTCTGTCAGATGGAAACGGACAACCTGTCTGTTTCCATCCGCTTGTTGTCCGATCCGCCGGATGGATGGGAAATGCATCCCCCATCCGTCTGTTTTTGGCCAACAGGAACAGCAACAAAACACGCTAAAAAAAACACACCGCCAAACGCGCCTGGCCCTGTGCCAAAATGTGATACATGAGCTACTCTAATGTGTTTTTGGAGCGAAGGGAGGCCTATTCAAATGAATGGTGCTGCTCCAAAAAGCACCACAAAAACACACAAAAAACGTGGTCCAGCAGGTGTCAATGGAGCCTTAAATCAGTTTTTCTCAACTCCAGTCCTGAAGGCGCCCCAACAGGTCATTTTTCAGGATTTCCCTCAGATGAAATAGCTGTGGTAAATAATTCATTGAAACAGATCAAATCACCTGTGCAAAATAATGGAAAGCCTGAAAACATGACCTGTTAGGGCGCCTTCTGGACTGAAGTTGAGAAACATTGCCTTAGATGATTGCCTCTTCTGTTTGTTTCCTATATGTGCATATATCGATGAGAGCATTCAAACATTCAAGGTGGACAGGAACATCCAAAAACCCGATATGGGCAAATAACACTCAAACCTGCAATGTTGGTGGGAACAGCCAAACCTCCAAGATGGAAGGGACACTGATGCCTCCAAGCTGGAAGGAACACAGAAGGGAGGGAACTTGTAAACTTCCAAGGTGGGTGGGAATTTGTAAACTGCCAAGGTTGGCTATGTTCATTCTCCATGATCCCACTGTATGTAAGAACGTAGCCATCCTTTCTTGCTCGCTCCCAAGATAGACTATGGAATGTGTAGTGTACACAGAGTAGAGCACATGAAGAAAAGGTTCAGAAGCTCAAGGAGCGCATTACAAGTAGGCAGAAAAACACAGTATTCATGAAAAAAAAGTATCACAGGGCCATTAAGTAGTGGATGTGCACAGATTGTTTTTGGAGAATTTTGATATTGTTTAGTGTTACTTTAAGTGTGCACTAGGGATGAGTGACAGTATTAGCTAAAAAATGTCTTCAAAAACTGGAATATTTGGGTGAAATTTTGCGACACTTTTTGCAAAGTTTAGAAAAAATTTGTGAAATACAATGTTATCAAGTTGGTGGAACTAAACCCATGGTTTAACTGTTATGCCCCGTACACACGGTCGGATTTTCCGATGGAAAATGCCAGATCGGAGCGTGTTGTCGGAAATTCCGACCGTGTGTGGGCTCCATCGGACATTTTCCATCAGATTTTCCGACACACAAAGTTGGAGAGCAGGAGATAAAATTTTCCGACAACAAAATCCGTTGTGGGAAATTCCGATCGTGTGTACACAAATCCGACGGACAAAGTGCCACGCATGCTCAGAATAAATAAAGAGATGAAAGCTATTGGCCACTGCCCCATTTATAGTCCCGACGTACGTGTTTTACGTCACCGCGTTTAGAACGATCGGATTTTCCGACAACTTTGTGCGATCATGTGTAGACAAAACAAGTTTGAGCCAACATCCGTCGGAAAAAATCCTAGGATTTTGTTGTCGGAATGTCCGAACAAAGTCCGACCGTGTGTACGGGGCATTACAGTAACACAGGTGGTAAAAATGTGTGAACTTCCAAGGTGGGTGGGGGGCATTCAAATGTTCAAGGTGGACAGGAACATCTAAAAACCTAAGATGGGCGGAAACACTCAAACCTTCAAGGTGGGCAGGAACAACCAAACCTCCAAGATGGCAGGGGCACCCATGCCTACAAGCTGGCAGGAACAAAGGTGGGTGGGAACTTGTAAACTTCCAAGGTGGGCGGGGGGCGCTCAACTTTCAAGGTGGACAGGAACATTTAAAAGCTCAAGGTGGGTGGGAACACTCCAACGTGCAAGGTGAGTTGGAACTCCCAAACCTCCAAGATGGCGGCGACACTAATACCTCCAAGCTGACAGGAAAACAGGAAAAATTGTAAAAAAAATAAATAAAAAAATAAAAATACTGACACAGTCCACAGTGCCCATCAGTGCCACCTATCAGTGCCCATCAGTGCTGCATATTAGTGCCACTGTCACATGACATTAAAAAAATTTATCGGTACTTCTACTCGTCTTAAAAAAGTTGTATCGGTGTAACCCTAGTCTTAATGGAGGGCTAGAGACAGATGTAGAGTTCTCCTTCAAAGAAACATCAGTCAGTGAGTGTTTGGGTTGAGCAGATTCCATCTTTAAATAAACTTCACTTTTTAATAGATTGACCCTTTAATTATGTGAAGCTAAAAGTTTGTTTGACTTTTGAAAGTTACAAAAAATTTTCTTTTTTTTTTTTTTTTTTACAGGTATTCTGTCCATGTCACTCTGTTTGTATGAAGATTCAGAAGGAAACGTTTACAAAAGACTGATTTTACAGTGTTATTCTTACAAACTAAATATTGTGGATTTTTTTTTTTTTTTTTTTTTGTGGATGCTTCAGTTCGCATTTTTCAAAAAACAAAAGGGAAAAAAAAAAACGTTTTATGTCGGCAGAGAACCGCCTTGCTGCTACTGCCACCCCTGCTCCTAATTAATACGGAATATAAGACATGAAGAGCCAGTAAGGAGGAGGAAGCAGAATAGAAGCCAGCTCTTATCTCTGAGTAAAACATATGTTGGTTCTTCCTCAGACATATGGGTCTCTGTACCAAAGCTAATTAAGATGTTCTCACCGCCTAGCGCGCCATCAAACGTATGACACTTGCTAATCAAGCTTCCATGTGAAGGACCAGAAATTTCTCTGTGTTTTTTCTTTTTTTTTTTTTTTTTTTTAGAAGGATAGGCTTATGTTACATCTGACATAACAGATTTTGCTGACGATAATTAAAAAACATAAAATGGCACACTGAGAACGAAAAAAAGTTTTCCTGTTTTTATTCTGGTGAACTTTCAGATCATCTTTGTTGGTATCTGTCTTTTGGTGCCTTTTAATGAAAGCATATGCTCAGAGATCAATACAGGTGTTTACTAAAACGGTACCTTGGGATCAGTTTAACGGACAAATTCACTTTTGGTAAAGATGTCCTTCAAATATATCCACAGATCTGTTTCAAATGGCACTTTATGCATTGTGCTACAAACACAAAAGATAAATGTGTATGGCCGCCACCCATCACCTAGCTTATCAGTAGAAGTATGGGTATCAGTAGAAGTATGGGTATCAGAAGAAGTATGGGTATCAGTAGAAGTATGGGTATCAGTAGAAGTATGGGTATCAGTAGACGTATGGGTATCAGTAGAAGTATGGGTATCAGTAGAAGTATGGGTATCAGTAGAGGTATGGGTATCAGTAGAGGTATGGGTATCAGTAGAAGTATGGGTATCAGTAGAAGTATGGGTATCAGTAGAAGTATGGGTATCAGTAGACGTATGGGTATCAGTAGAAGTATGGGTATCAGTAGAAGTATGGGTATCAGTAGAAGTATGGGTATCAGTAGACGTATGGGTATCAGTAGAAGTATGGGTGGGTATCAGTAGACGTATGGGTATCAGTAGAGGTATGGGTATCAGTAGAAGTATGGGTATCAGTAGAAGTATGGGTATCAGTAGAAGTATGGGTATCAGTAGAGGTATGGGTATCAGTAGAGGTATGGGTATCAGTAGAAGTATGGGTATCAGTAGAAGTATGGGTATCAGTAGAAGTATGGGTATCAGTAGAAGTATGGGTATCAGTAGAAGTATGGGTATCAGTAGACGTATGGGTATCAGTAGAAGTATGGGTATCAGTAGAAGTATGGGTATCAGTAGAAGTATGGGTATCAGTAGACGTATGGGTATCAGTAGAAGTATGGGTATCAGTAGGAGTATGGGTATCAGTAGAGGTATGGGTATCAGTAGAAGTATGGGTATCAGTAGACGTATGGGTATCAGTAGAAGTATGGGTATCAGTAGAAGTATGGGTATCAGTAGAAGTATGGGTATCAGTAGAAGTATGGGTATCAGTAGACGTATGGGTATCAGTAGAAGTATGGGTATCAGTAGAAGTATGGGTATCAGTAGAAGTATGGGTATCAGTAAAAGTATGGGTATCAGTAGACGTATGGGTATCAGTAGAAGTATGGGTATCAGTAGAAGTATGGGTATCAGTAGAGGTATGGGTATCAGTAGAGGTATGGGTATCAGTAGAGGTATGGGTATCAGTAGAGGTATGGGTATCAGTAGAGGTATGGCCCTTCACACAACAGTTTTTTGGCCCAAAAAATGAAACAAACCACATAACTTATCAAATGTTAAATATGACAGTTCCCAATTGCAAAAAAAATAAAATAAATATCTTTATTAATTCTATTGAAATACATAGACTCCTACAAATAGACAACTAGGCAAACAATGTTAAAATGGCCTGCTGCCCAACCAGACAAAATCGCTCCACCAACTAAGAACGGCCATGCACCAACACCCACAGAATTGAGAGCTATCGATCTGTCAATCAAGTGAAAAAATATATAATCAGTGCAATAATCAATATACGGTAATAATGTGAAATCAATATATGATGTACCGCATTTATCGGCGTATAACACGCGCCGGCGTATAACACGCACCCCAAGTTTAGGAGAGAATTTTAAGGAAAAAAAACTTTTAGGAGGGAAGTTTAAGGAAAAGAAACTTACATTAAAATGCCCATCAATGCAGCCTCATCAGTGTTCATCTGCAGCCTTGTTAGTGTCATTGCAGCCTTTTCAGTGTCAGTGCAGCCTTGACCCAGTGTCCATTGCAGCCTTGACAGTGCAGCTTTGCCCCAGTGCAGCCTTGTCAGTGCAGCTTTGCCCCAGTGCAGCCTTGTCAGTGCAGCTTTGCCCCAGTGCAGCCTTGTCAGTGCAGTCTTGTCAGTGCAGCTTTGCCCCAGTGCAGCCTTGTCAGTGCAGCCTTGCCCAGTGCAGCCTTATCAGTGCAGTCTTGTCAGTGCAGCTTTGTCAGTGCAGCCTTGTCAGTGCAGCCTTGTCAGTGCAGCCTTGCCCAGTGCAGCCTTGACCAGTGCAGCCTTGTCAGTGCAGCCTTGCCCCCAGTGTCCATGCCTACCGCCGCCGCCGACATACACATGTATGTAGTTTTAAATATGGCGCCGCGGAGTTCGGAGGGACTCGGCGCCGGCGGAACTGAACGAACGCCTCCGAGATACACATAGTCGAGTGTATTCGGCTCTTTCCGGCGCCGCTCACAGTCCCGCCCAGTCCCGCCCTATGATGGACATAACACAGGTCCAATGGCGGGACTGGGCGTGACTGTGAGCGGCGCCGGAAAGAGCCGAATACACTCGACTATGTGTATCTCGGCTCTGTGATTTCGGCGGCGCTCTTTCAGCTCCGCCGAGTCCCTCCGAACTCCGCGGCGCCATATTTAAAACTACTCGCTATGTGAATGTCGGGGGCGATCGCCGCCGATAGCTCACAATTAGCGGGGATCGGCGGGGATCGGCGGGGATCGGCGTATAACACGCACCCACGATTTTCCCCTGATTTTAAGGGGAAAAAAGTGTGTGTTATACGCCGATAAATACGGTATTTAGCCTACTAATAGGCTTAACGTGATTGCTGCCCACACCACTAATACAGCGTACACACGGTCGGATTTTCCGGCGGGAAATGTTGGATGTAAGCTTGTTGTCGGAAAGTCCGACCGTGTGTACGCTCCATCGAACACTTGCTGTCGGACTTTCCGCCAACAAATGTTGGCTAGCAGTACGTAGAGAAGTCCGCGCTTAGGACAGTGTGAGAGCTGCTGCCTATTCCTAATTGGTACCCCAAGAGGTCCAATATGACAGAAAATAAAATGATAAGGGAATACAGACGGCGCTGCCCTCAATGTGGTTGGGTGAAGTAAACTGAAATAATAAGTGAACCCAAGCTATGTATTCGTGATGTAATCTACTGCATGTGCAAACGTGGTCCAAAAAATTCAAACAGATCAACAAACACAGGGCGGTAGCCGTAGTGCATACGACACTACTGCTAAAATAAAGAAAAAAATTAATTAAAGTGCTCGCAGTGAATAAAATATACTCTAATGTGAAGGACTATAAGTGGTTTACAAATCAGAAAAAAATATATATATATAATATTTCCTCAGAACTCAAAAGTTTTGGGACAAAATGGCGCCAGGGGTGGTGATAAATATTATACTAGAAAATAATTAATACATGTGTGTAAGATAATTCTGTGGTCCCGTGTATCGATACCATATGTGTATAGGATGATTCCTACAATTTCCAAAAGTATTGGGACACCATAACATATGTGAACCACAGCAACTTATTGTGAATCATGAAAAACTGATTATTGACACCCTGTTGACACGCTCCTTGTGGGTTAACTGTCAGTTATATGAAAAAGAGCATGCAGCAGCCATAAATCCACATAAGCAACAATCATTAGTTCATAAAAAGTCCATACAAGGGGTCATCCATTAACGACCAGATAGGGAAGACAAAGTTCAAACACTCTAAATGCTGTTGATTATATCCTTGGGGACACACTGCAGTAACTTCCGTGCTTAACACTCCAACAGTGACTTTCAGGTGCTTACCCCCCTATGATACCCCACTCACCAGAGATGAACACCCCTACAGGGGTACCGAGCGACAGAGTGGGTTTCCCGGGGCAGGTAATATTCACTCCAAGTCTCCTTACGTTCCTCCACAGCGTTCAATCCTCACTGCTACTCCAGGGAACGGGTGTGCTCTCAGGATACTGCAACGTATTGCCACCTTCAGCTCTCCAGTGTACCAAAGGAAAAAACACAAGGGGGCCTCCTTGGTGAAGTACGTTGTGTCCGATTTATTAAAAGAGTCCCATTGCACATAGATGTACAAGCCAAAAAACAGATTTTAAAAAATTTTTTAAAAAACAAGCGCCGCTATATGCAGGGTTGGAACCAGCAGCGAATGAAGAGCGTGCGTTCCACCGTGCGTTCCAGCCAGCACTTCCGGGTATGACGTGTGAGCGTGGCCCCGCCTTACGCGTTTCGTCATAGGACGTTCTCAAAGACGGTGCCGACGCCTACGCTTCACACTCTAATATAGTTCCACAATACGCATAACCACTCCCCTTGTTATGGTAATGCCGCTCGGGGGGAGGGTGTAATCCGGCTAATAGATGTCAGTTGTATATTCATGTCTAGGCAGGATGAGGTAGTAACCTATTCCTTGCCTGATCATTCACCGCTGATAACAATCCAATCATGCATTGCTGCATCAGCCTCCAGCATAAAGCACTACACATAGACCAGTGGTATATGGTCTCAGGGGGACAGCGTTCCTTAACCCATGTGTGTGTATTGAGGCCGCTGACAGTGAATTATTGTATTGAAAGTAAATAGTGAAATATAGGTAAAAATATTAATAATATAATTTTGGGCCGCCTTTGTGGAGCTATATTTTTGATATTAAAATAAAATCCATATATGTTTATAAAAAACTACATATAAGTCATAACCTAATAAGGTCATCACAATAAACATAATATAATATAAAATAATCAGCAAGAGGATTATTATTACAGCTAAATGCATTTATCTTGCGATCCACCAAGTTTATTAAGCATATTAAAATCTCTATATTATATCAACCCATATTCAGTATGTACCCTTATCTCAGCATAGATAATAATTAAAATTAAAAAATTATAATTAATTTAAAAAATATAATTAAAAATGTATATATATGGAAGAGGTAATGGTGAGCTAGTAAATGGGTGTGTACTAGATTTAATTTATACAAATATTATTATATTGTTATTAAACAGATATAGGACCTTCCACGGCATGGGTGACCCACCCATATTACAAACTATGGATAGGTCCCTTGAAGTTGTATTATCTTTCTCTGCACTATTCAAAAGTATCGGGACAAACCCATACACCAGATATGATTGAAAGCAGATGTTAAAAACAGATTTACTAGCTCACCATTACCTCTTCCATATATATACATTTTTAATTATATTTTTTAAATTAATTATAATTTTTTAATTTTAATTATTATCTATGCTGAGATAAGGGTACATACTGAATATGGGTTGATATAATATAGAGATTTTAATATGCTTAACTTGGTGGATCGCAAGATAAATGCATTTAGCTGTAATAATAATCCTCTTGCTGATTATTTTATATTATATTATGTTTATTGTGATGACCTTATTAGGTTATGACTTATATGTAGTTTTTTATAAACATATATGGATTTTATTTTAATATCAAAAATATAGCTCCACAAAGGCGGCCCAAAATTATATTATTAATATTTTTACCTATATTTCACTATTTACTTTCAATACAATAATTCACTGTCAGCGGCCTCAATACACACACATGGGTTAAGGAACGCTGTCCCCCTGAGACCATATACCACTGGTCTATGTGTAGTGCTTTATGCTGGAGGCTGATGCAGCAATGCATGATTGGATTGTTATCAGCGGTGAATGATCAGGCAAGGAATAGGTTACTACCTCATCCTGCCTAGACATGAATATACAACTGACATCTATTAGCCGGATTACACCCTCCCCCCGAGCGGCATTACCATAACAAGGGGAGTGGTTATGCGTATTGTGGAACTATATTAGAGTGTGAAGCGTAGGCGTCGGCACCGTCTTTGAGAACGTCCTATGACGAAACGCGTAAGGCGGGGCCACGCTCACACGTCATACCCGGAAGTGCTGGCTGGAACGCACGGTGGAACGCGCGCTCTTCATTCGCTGCTGGTTCCAACCCTGCATATAGCGGCGCTTGTTTTTTAAAAAAAATTTTAAAATCTGTTTTTTGGCTTGTACATCTATGTGCAATGGGACTCTTTTAATAAATCGGACACAATGTACTTCACCAAGGAGGCCCCCTTGTGTTTTTTCCTTTGGTACACTGGAGAGCTGAAGGTGGCAATACGTTGCAGTATCCTGAGAGCACACCCGTTCCCTGGAGTAGCAGTGAGGATTGAACGCTGTGGAGGAACGTAAGGAGACTTGGAGTGAATATTACCTGCCCCGGGAAACCCACTCTGTCGCTCGGTACCCCTGTAGGGGTGTTCATCTCTGGTGAGTGGGGTATCATAGGGGGGTAAGCACCTGAAAGTCACTGTTGGAGTGTTAAGCACGGAAGTTACTGCAGTGTGTCCCCAAGGATATAATCAACAGCATTTAGAGTGTTTGAACTTTGTCTTCCCTATCTGGACGTTAATGGATGACCCCTTGTATGGACTTTTTATGAACTAATGATTGTTGCTTATGTGGATTTATGGCTGCTGCATGCTCTTTTTCATATAACTGACAGTTAACCCACAAGGAGCGTGTCAACAGGGTGTCAATAATAAGTTTTTCATGATTCACAATAAGTTGCTGTGGTTCACATATGTTATGGTGTCCCAATACTTTTGGAAATTGTAGGAATCATCCTATACACATATGGTATCGATACACGGGACCACAGAATTATCTTACACACATGTATTAATTATTTTCTAGTATAATATTTATCACCACCCCTGGCGCCATTTTGTCCCAAAACTTTTGAGTTCTGAGGAAATATTATATATATATATATTTTTTTCTGATTTGTAAACCACTTATAGTCCTTCACATTAGAGTATATTTTATTCACTGCGAGCACTTTAATTTATTTTTTTCTTTATTTTAGCAGTAGTGTCGTATGCACTACGGCTACCGCCCTGTGTTTGTTGATCTGTTTGAATTTTTTGGACCACGTTTGCACATGCAGTAGATTACATCACGAATACATAGCTTGGGTTCACTTATTATTTCAGTTTACTTCACCCAACCAAATGTTGGCTAGCAGGTTCTCAAATTTTCCGTCAACAAAACGTTGTTGTCGAAAATTCCGATCGTGTGTACACAAGTCCGTCGGACAAAAGTCCATGCATGCTCAGAAGCAGAAGCGTTTGTAAACTAGCGTTCGTAATGGAGAATTAACATTCGTAACGTGGCAAATTATGAAATCTCCAAATGCAGCGCACAATTCTCTTCTTCTTTAATGGGATAATAATGAAGCTGCTTTGCTGGTGATACTGATGGAGTTATGGCAAACGTATTTTCAAAGGCTTTTTTTTTTCAAGTGATATCAAGAATAATAATAGTAATAATAATAGCAAAAAGAAAAGCGCGAATCAACACTCACCAAACTTCTACTAACACGAAATTAGCAGAAGAAGCCCAAAGGGTGGCGCTAAAGAGCTGAAAAACCACGTAGTACGTCTAGTACGTCACTACGTTCGTAATTGTTGGCCAACATTCGTGTGACTGTGTGTATGCAAGACAAGTTTGAGCCAACAACCTTCGAACAAAAATCCACGGTTTTGTTGGCGGAAAGTACGATCGTGTGTACGGGGCATTAGAGTGATCCACATGTGACTCTTAATATATCAAACAAAACAAAATAATAGTGTAGCGCTACCAAAAACAAATACAAATAAAACAAGTCCAAATATAACAAACTTCCACCGTTGTGCAACTTTCAGTGACAGTTCATAAATTTCCAGTGACTTCAGTGACCACCACCTCTAGTTTGGAATGCCTGCTCACCTCCAAAGGTTGACCCCACTACAGAGTCACACATGCCTGTGATTATATCTCTCAGGATGCCTTAGGAAAACAACTCCTCCTCCCGGTGTTCCTGGACAAGACAGACCTCCTCCACACGCTTAGTGTAATATCTCTCAGGATTTTTCGGGAACACGAATCCTCATCACAGTGCACCTAGAAAGCTCAGACCTCCTCCCGGGATCTCATTCATTCATGTGTGGCCATATAAAACAAACTAAAACCATAGTGCTCTCTGCTAATAACATTTATTAAAACTGTAACTTAGCGATAAAATACTGACATACAAATGTGAAAAACATTCATATCATCAATCATGATGTGAACGGTAAAAAAGTGTCCTGAATGGCGACACCTCACACCTATACGTGTTACGCTCTCTGATGAGCTTCTTCAGCAGGTGAGGAGCCGTCAGAAAGGAGAGGAATAAATAAACTTCTACCTTAGCATCAATCATCACACAAGTGCGGACACCTGTACACTCAGCTGAGGGGGATCATCATGAGTGACCTGGTCACTCATGATGACCCCCCTCAGCTGAGCGTACAGGTAGAAGTTTATTTATTCCTCTTGTAGCGAGGTCCCGGGCCTCCTTCGTTCTAATGAGAACCTCCATCCCCCTCATAAAAGTTGAGTATATGGAAGGGGGAACCTTAGAATTATAATGTTCATCAATAGGGGTGGCAATGTTGTATACCTTAAATACCTTTAGGAATGTCATGTACAATGTTTTCTGTAATGTGAAGGTTTTGAATTTTTTTGTATGTCGAGACTTTTTATTGTTATGTATTATGTTTGTCTTTTTCTAAAAAATAATTTAAAATAATGAGAAGGCCAGAGATAGCTGACATCCTTCTGTGTATAGTGGGTTGTGAGGCATGGTGGGTGCAAGATGATTAAAGTCATTGGGCGCCAGACACTTCTTGAATGCAAAAGAGAGTTTATTTCTCTTAACAAACTTTTGGAAAGAGGGTTAGGGCCACGACACCCTTAGGTAGGTGCAAGTTCAATTGGCAGACTCTGAGACTTTAACAGGAGGACAGCCATGCAGGGAAAGGCATCCAGCAAGATGCCATTTCTGCATGTGCAGGATTGCTGTCTCCTATGGCAACAGTCTTTAACAGTTCCTAACACAAACGCAACAGTTCCTTTCTCTTTCACTACAATCACTCCTTGTAGTTCTTCAGCCCACTGCGCTCCCGGTCTTTCACTAGACCCTCTGATTCACTGTCACTGAATCCCTTGAGCTCCTCCAATCTTTACCTTCCTCAAGCGTCACCCCCACTTCTCTGCTGGGTCCCTAGCTTGGCACTCCAGATACTTCTCAAGCTTCACCCCACTGGCCTGCTCGATCCTTGGCTTAACACACAAAGCTGCTCTGCAAGCGTCACCTCCGCTGGCTGGGTCCCTGGCTTGATACCCACTGAAGTTTCCAGATTCTTCACCGTCCCCGGTTGGTTAGAATACTGCTCCGGAAACTTGCTTCAGTTACTCACTGTGGTCCCTGGTAATAGGGTGTTTGGTCCCTTAGTAGCGACAGCTTCTCTTCTACCTCCAACCACCACAGGTTCTCCGGCCAGCAGAACCGTCACGTCTGGTTGGACTGCAAGACAGCTGTCCAGGTGGCACAGAACATGGATCACCTGACTGCACCCGAATAAATAGGCTCTCCCAGCAGGCCAAGGGATTCAAGAAAACCCCCGCCCATTGTCTGAGATACCCCATATACCCATAACCTGACCTAAGGTTACACCTTCTCGTATCTAGTACCGCCAAGTACCCGGCCACCTAGTGGTAGAAGAGAAAAGTGCAACAAGGCCAAACTTAGGGAGAAATCAATAGATCCCTAACATTCAACCAGGATAGTTATTCCTGGCAACTAAATTTGTGAGGAGCAACCCTGCCTAAACTCCAGGGTGCTACACTGTCATTTCTGACGGCTCCTCACCTGCTGAAGAAGCTCATCAGAGAATGTGAAGCGTACAGGTGTGAGGTGTCGCCATTTAGGATGTTTTCTCCATTCACATCATGAATGATGATATGAATGTTTTTCACATTTGTATGTGAGTATTTTATCCTTAAGTTACAGTTTTAATAAATGTTATTAGCAGAGAGCACTATGGTTTGCCTTTGTTTTATATGGCCACACATGAACGAATGAGATCCCGGGAGGCGGTCTGAGCTGTCTAGATGCACTGTGAAGAGGATTCACGTTCCTGAAAAATGTTGAGAGATATTACACCAGGCGTGGGTGACTCTGCAGTGGGGTCTACATAGTGAGAACCTGGGAGGAGGTCTGTCTCGGTCAACTTTTGGAGGTGAGCAGGCATTCCAGCTGGAGGTGGTGGTCACTGAAGTCACTGGAAATTTATGAACTGTCACTGAAAGTTGCACATTGGTGCAATTTTGTTATATTTAGACTTGTTTTATTTGTTTTTGGTTGCGCTACACTATATTTTGGTTTGATCGGTCAATCTATTCCGTGTCTGGGCCTGGTGAGGTTTCCCGTTGAGACTCATCCATGCTGACAAATTACGCGACCCCCGGTGTATACTGAAGTACGTTGCTATAAATATCTGTGAGAGGGAGGTGACCAAGGGTTACCAACATGGACATTCTTTAATGCCTTTGGGCTTGTTTTTCCCCCTCCCCTCTGTGTTGCCTCCTCTGGACCAGTTTTGTGAACTTACCTGCATCACCATGGAGTCTAGTATTCATATGTTGCATTCTTGAATGAGGATAAAAATGGTGTTTGTTTCCAAAGATTTCATGTGTGCTTCAAGACTACACAGCCAAGGACACGTGAATGATATGTAATTGCTAATAGAAATATATTGTACCTACAGGACAAATACTAACATATCCATTTCAATTTGCTCATACTTGGGGTTCTGAGACCAAATACATCTTGTGTAAAAGTGATGGCATGTTTGAATCTCAACTCATGATGGTGCTACAGTGTAAAATACTGTATTCCCATATAACACTTCACTGGAAGCTCAATTATTATACCCCATTATTATATCCGGTGGTTCTCTGGTGGCCATCTATACCTTATGATACAGTGCCTTGAAAAAGTATTCATACCCCTTGACATTTTCCACATTTGGCCATGTTACAATCAAAAAAGTAAATGTATTTTATTGGGATTTTATGTGATAGACCAACACAAAGTGGCACATAATTGTGAAGTGGAAGGAAAATGATAAATGGTTTTCCAAATCTTTTTACAAATAAATATGTGAAAAGTGTGGGGTACATTTGTATTCAGCCCCCTTTACTCTGATACCCCTAACTAAAATCTAGTGGAACCAATAACCTTCAGAAGAAATACTAAATAGAGTCCACCTGTGTGTAATTTATTCTCAGTATAAATACAGCTGTTCTGTGAAGCCCTCAGAGGTTTGTTAGAGAACTTAAGTGAACAAATATCATCATGAAGGCCAAGGAACACACCAGACCGGTCAGGGATAAAGTTGTGGAGAAGTTTAAAGCAGGGTCTGTCTTTATGGCCTTTATGGAACAGTGGCAAGAAGAAAGCCATTGTTGAAAGAAAGCCATAAGAAGTCCCATTTGCAGTTTGAAAAGCCATGTGGGGGACACAGCAAACACGGAAGAAGGTGCTCTGGTCAGATGAGACCAAATTTGAACTTTTTGGCCTAAAAGCAAAACGCTTTGTGTGGTAGAAAACTAACACGGCACATCACCCTGAACACACCATCCCCACCGTGAAACATGGTGGTGGCAGCATAATGTTGTGGGGATGCTTTTCTTCAGCAGGGTCAGGGAAGCTGGTCAGAGTTGATGGGAAGATGGATGGAGCCAAATACAGGGCAATCTTAGAAGAAAACATGTTAGAGTCTGCAAAAGACTTGAGACTGGGGCGGAGGTTCACCTTCCAGCAGGACAACGACCCTAAACATACAGCCAGAGCTACAATGGAATGGTTTAGATCAAAGCATATTCATGTGTTAGAATGGCCCAGTCAAAGTCCAGACCTAAATCCAATTGAGAATCTGTGGCAAGACTTGAAAATTGATGTTCACAGACGCTCTCCATCCAATCTGACAGAGCTTGAGATATTCTGCAAAGAAGAATGGGCAAAAATGTCCCTCTCTAGATGTGCAAAGCTGGTAGAGACATCCCCAAAAAGATTTGCAGCTGTAATTGCAGTGAAAGGCAGTTCTACAAAGTGTTGACTCAGGAGGGTTGAATGTACCCCACACTTTTCACATATTTATTTGTAAAAAATGTTCAAAACCAATTATCATTTTTCTTCCACTTCACAATTATGTGCCACTTTGTGTTGGTCAGGGGTAGGCAACCCCCGGCACGGGTGCCGAGAGCAGCATGCAAAGCCTCTTTTGTCGGCACTCGACTCCCTCCCCATCAACAGAGCAGTGCAGGGAAGTGTCAGTGAGACAATAATGCATTCCAATTTCAGAATTCCCCACACCACAGCTGCACTGAGGGGGACACACTTGTGCCCCCACACATTGTAAAAGATGGGGAACATTGTTTGGTTCTCTAACTTTGCTGTAGCTGCGATCGTCAGCTTATGTGATGGGGACGAGATTGGGTGCAGTTCTGCTGGGGTGGGGGGGGTGGGGCGGTCCCTGTTTCCAGGAGGAGGAGGACTGTCATTGGCCACTGCTAAAGCCAATCACAGTCCTGCTAGCACTGTCCACCATCTGGAGGAAGATGACTCGCTTGGTTGCCACTAACAATGTCAGAAAGAAGAGATTTCACTGTGATTGAGAAAACCACAATCAGGTGACAGTTTATGAAATTACTGTTGAGCTTCTGGGAACTTTGTTGAAATTATTCCTGAACCTGAGCAGTGTAGATCAGAAGCCCCCAACCTACTTGATGCCTGTTTGACCACTCGTACTCACCCCACCCCTTAACGTTACCTAAATTAACGAGACCACACATGAAAATGGAGTACAAATGGCCATAGCAGCCTTTTATTAACAAGATTATTTAAATTAACATTCTTTAACACGTAAACATCTGAAAACAAAACTAATGCCGCGTACACACGAGCGGACTTTAAGGCAGACTTTGCCCGGTGGACTGGATTTTCGTCAGACAATTTGATCGTGTGTGGGCTCCAGCGGACTTTGTTTTCTCAAAAGTTGGACGGACTTAGATTTAAAACATGTTTTAAATTAATCAGTCGAAATCGAGTCCAGTCGAAAAGTCCGCTCGTCTGTATGCTAGTTCGACGGACAAAAAGCCACGCTAGGGCAGCTATTGGCTACTGGCTATGAACTTCCTTGTTTTAGTCCGGTCGTACGTCATCACGTACGAATTCGACAGACTTTGGTGGATTGTGTGTAGGCAAGTCCGTTCATTCAGAAAGTCCCTCGGAAAGTACATAGAAAAGTCCGCCGGGCAAAGTCCGCCGTAAAGTCCGACCGTGTGTACGCGGCATTACAGTCACTCAGCCTGTTGGTCTTTGACGGCAACCCAAAATTAACATATGTTCCACTTCTACACTGCGGGACCTTTTACCATGATAGGCCTCCAGCTGTCACACACCAGCTTGGAGACAACCCACTCCCGCAGTGCAACCATTACCATATTCCAGCTAAACCGTGTTAACTGCAATACACCAGAGGGGCACATACCACCGATGAGTCCCCAACACTTTCATCTCGTATAGGTATTTTCTTACACCATCAAAGACCAACCACCGCCACCCGATCAGCTGCCATGACATAACCTGCTCACACTGCTCCTGTAAATAGAGAAAAAACAGACAAACAACACAAAGAGGTTGGATGGGTGGTTTGTCACAGCTGCCCCTCCACTGGTGCCCGGGAGACCCGCCTCTCCCTTAAATAAACAAACCTCTCCCTCCCCTGCTGTTCCCAGCCAATCCTACCTTCTCCTTTCTATTTGCACCTTTCACTTCCTTTTAACCCTATAATTGTCTCCCCTTCTCACCCTGTCATGCCAGCCCTCCACTATTTTCCTTTTCTTTCCTCTCGCTCCGGGCCTCACTTGACCAGTGTAGATCAGATGTCCCCAACCTTCTTGATGCCTGCCCGACCACTTGTACTCAACCCACCTTTTAATGTTACCTAAATTAAGGAGACCACACGTGAAAATGGAGTACAAATGGCCATAGCAGCCTTTTATTAACAAGATTATTTAAATTAACATTCTTTAATACATAAACATTTGAAAACAAAACTAACAGTCACTCAGCCTGTTGGTCTTTGATGGCAACCCAAAATTAACATATGTTCCACTACTACACTGCAGGACCTTTTACCATGATAGACCTCCAGCCGTGACACACCAGTTCGGAGACAACCCACTCCCGCAGTGCAACCATTACCATATTCCAGCTAAACCATGTTAACTGGAATACACCAGAGGGGCACATACCACCGATGAGTACCCAACACTTAAAACTCATAGGTATTTTCTTACACCATCAAAGACCAACCACCGCCACTGCCCACAGGGGTAACACCTTACCCTTGAGGGCCCCTCCACACCTGCAAAGCACACTGAATCCCATACTGTAGCCCCAGGGACCATAAATCGATACCCACCGCAGATAAGTAGACACCATCCCCCCTGAGGTA
Source organism: Lithobates septentrionalis (assembly GCA_037952835.1). NCBI lineage: Eukaryota > Metazoa > Chordata > Amphibia > Anura > Ranidae > Lithobates > Lithobates septentrionalis. The sequence continues at coordinate 163,076 of JBBDGP010002390.1, forward strand.
CAGCCTGGTATCTGACTCCAATTCCATATGGCGGATGGCCATACCCCCATTACGAATAAAAAAATCAGCCCACCACCTTTTTGACCTTTATACAGGCCTTGTTGAGCCTTGCCACTGACCTCACCAGGCACCAAGTTGCCACAATGTCGGACCACAATACCAGCGTGACGGGAAAGGCTGTGCGGAGCCACGGGAAATCAAACTTGACATCCATAATGAGCTTTCTAATGGAACTAATCCTCAGATCATTCCTGCCAACATGGAGTACCAGAATGTCAGTCGGCCTGTCAAGGCGTGCAAAACTATGCACCTTCGGCACGACCCTGCTCCACATCATCCCTGGTACCCCCAACCAACGAACACTTGCCTCCCACCTAGAAATCCCCAGCTGCCTGCCATCAGGCCTAAAGTCAGCTCGCCCGGCCCCCCAAAACCTATATGAGTGGCCAATGATCCAGACGAGGTGTAGCTGCACTCCATCTGAACAAAACATCACATAGAAATATGCACCTGCTACTCCTCCCCCCTCCCCCATCATCGACTAATCAGCCAAAAAATGCGGGCGAATGCAGGTACGGAATCTCCTGGAGTCCCATCTACCAATCCACTTAACAGCTGCCTCGTCCAGCCCACATCGAGCGGCCTCTGTGGCTGCCCCGATACGGAAGGAGTGCGAGGCCTACTGTTTGTCTTCTAAACCTGCTGCCTTAAGACTCTTCCAGAAATAAACGGAAACAAACCAAAACCTAGACAACAGAGACCCATTCTCATGTAACAAAAATGGTCCCCCCCATGACCAGGCGAATCTCTAAGAACTCCCATACCACCCCCACGGGCACACAGGGGAAACAGCTGCACCCGCGTGCCCTTGACCGCCTGGTCTGTCTTGGACCTGTGCAGCAATAACTGTACCCTGTCCTCCCTGCAAATCACATCCCGCACCAATATTACCCGTGGAACCCTCTTAGATGGACTGACCAGTTCGCTAATCCGAAACACTCCAAAAAAGGCCAGAAAAGACGCTTTAAATAGGGAGACCTCGTACCTTGATGTACATAATGAACACAGCTGATTGAAAATGGCTTGTAAATTAGCAAAGGACATGGGCCGCCTAGCATCCTTGTGCGTATGCGACCTACGATACCCTTTTAAAACTTGGCGAACCCAAAAAACTTTCGTAAAATCCACACAGCCCTGTAATTTAAAGAAAAACACCAAGCCAGCCAGTTTCCGCTCAATGGCAGACACCAACACACCCTGCTCCAGGTTCCTGGAAACAAAGTAAAGGACCATCAGCCTTACCTCTGGACCTTCCTGATTAATCCTGGCTTGTCGAACCATCCCTAACCATTCCTGCCATACCTTGGGATAGGCTGCTAACGCGGCCTCACTCACCGACCGTCTGATCCATCCAGCGACGACTCCAAGGCAATCTCCCACAGCCAACCAGGACAAGGAACCCCCCGCTGCTCTGCCACTGGTGCCAGCTCTCGGAACCTGTCCCACTGAACGCAAGACAAGGAGTCCGCCAAAGTATTGTCGATCCCAGGGAGGTGGGCAGCATACAGAAAAATATTCAACTGCAAACAACGTAGCACCATGTGACGCAGCAACTGTATGACAGGTTTAAATTTACTGTTTACAAAAGAAGGGGCAATTAACAGCAATGGAGGTACATATGTTGCCTGCCATACACTTCTTCAGGCAGAAGAGGGCACTGTTTACCCACAAGGCAATTTCCAAAAGTAATATCTCAGGCACTTACAGACCACAGAATGCCAGAGGAGCACTTCCCTGAGGGGGGGCTATGATATTGCTTGTTTACACTCCGATCCCCAAATCCCCTGCAGCTTTCTCGGTGCCAGGGGGAGAATGTCCCAGGAAGTTGACGAAGAAGACACCCTGAAAGGGGAAACCTACTCTTTCCCTCCTGGACAGGACAGCGTCCAGCAGTCCCTATCCCTGTCCTTATCTTACTCACATCACCAAATGATATTTATGAAATTCAAGTCAAGATGGCTGCTTAAAGTGGTCCTTGATAGACATGTGCAGAATGAAAAAAATGGTTTCGTTTTGTTTCATTTCGGTTCGCTATTTACATAAGTTTGTTAAATTCGTTTTTGGAATTTGTTTTGATTTTTCAAATTCGAATCAATTGAATTTTTCACATTACACTTGAATTCAAATCAAATTCCATTTCAAAACAAATTTATTCTATTGGAAATTTGAATTTTGAAAGATGGTTCTATTCTTCCTATTCCATTCTATTCTATTGTTTTTTTTCTATTCTATTCTTCTATTTTCTATTATATTCTATTCTATTTGAATTCAAATTTAATCTATTCAAAATTCAAACTTCAGAAAACAATTTTTAGTTATATATTCTTTCTATTCTATTGTTTTATATTGCTTATTCTATTCTAATATATTATTTTCCATTCTATTCAAATCTGAATATATTTTATTGGAAATTTGGGAATTGGTTATATTCTTTTATTTTTGTATTATTTTCTATTCTATTTTATTTGAATTCAAATTTCAGAACTTGGTTATATTCTTTCTATTTCATCCTATTCTAATTGTATTCTATTCTATTCCTTTAATTTCTATTCTATTTCATCTGTTCTTTTATCTTCCATTCAATTTTTTTTTCTATTCTATTCTGTTTTACTCTATTAAATTGTATTCTTTTATTTTGTATTATATTCTTTTCTATTCTATTCCCTTATTTTCTATTCCATTTTATTCCCTTCAGAAATTCTAATTTGATTCAAAAACAATTTGAGTTAGAAAAAGATTCAAATTTGATTAGAAAACTCTTCAAATTTGAATTTCGTCCAAAATTGTGTCTAGTTTTTGTTGGATTTGTTTAAATTCCTTACTATTGTAATTCGGAAATTTGGATACATCTAAATTTCTGAATAACAAAATATTTGTCCGAATTTCAATTTGGAACAAAAAGTATCGCACACGTCTAGTCGTTCACTAGTCGCCAAGATCTGAAGAGAGAAGGAAAAGGAAATCTCAGGGCTTCCATGCAATTAAAGGACATAGACTGAATCTCAAATTTGCATTAAAATGTTGGAGGCTTCATTGATATGCACCCTTTGAGGGCCGTGTTGCAGGATATAATTTTTTTTTTGAGAAGGCATCCTTTGTAGTGGCTGGGAATCAAGCAGGTTGGGGAGCTGCAAGCTATTAGTGCCCAATGCCTCCCCTCAGTGTCTGATGCCTCCCCTCGGTGCCTGATGCCTCCCCTTGGTGCCTGAGGCCTCCCTTCGGTGTCTGATGCCTCCCCTTGGTGCCTGATACCTCTCTTTGGTGCCTGATGCCTCCCCTTGGTGCCTAATGTCTCCCTTCGGTGCCCTAATGCCTCCCTTCCCGAAACAGAAATAGAGGGGAACCTTCCAATGGGGACACTAGTTCTAGTGATCTGGGGGGACCCAATGGATTCCCTTAATTTACAGGAATTTCCTTTCACTTCCTGTTTTAGTTATAGGACAGGAAGTGAAGGTAAATCTCCCCAATGGGACACAGATGGTAAAAAAAAAAAAACTGACAGTGGTTATAGTCTCCCTTACTCTATCCAAAATAAATAAAAAAGTTTTTTCTATAGTTTTTCTTTACGCCATGCCTATCAGTTTTTGGATAGCACTAATACATTTTTTTCTTAGTACCCCAACCTAAAAGTTTTTTTTTAAAGTGAATGTATGCGATAACATCAAGGCGTTGTGGGGGGCGGTTATTGGGCATTTTAGGGTGAAAAACAAACAAACTAGGATTTGGTATCCAATAGGACCACTGTCCTTCCCAAGGTGGCTGCCTGGGGCCCCACAGCAGGGGACAATTGGTCCTCAAAGTGTCTACAACAGGGGTCTCCAAACTTTGTAAACAAAGGGCCAGCTTACTGTCCTTCAGATTTTAGGGGGGCCAGACTAGGGCCAGTGGAAGTAGAAAATGTCCTGGCGTCCAGTGGAAGTAAACAATGCTCTATCATTGTGTCCATGGAAAGACTAGTGCCTCATTGTTGATGTCAATGGAAGGAATAGTGCCCCATCAGTGGCGTCAGTTGGAGGCATAGTGCCTCATCATTGGTGTCAATAGGAAGTATAGTGCCCCATTGTTGGTGTCAGTGGGAAGAATGATGGCCCACCATTGGTATTAATGGAAGGAATTGTGAGCCATTGTTGGTATTGTAGCAATATGGACCACAATCGTAAAGTACCATGCCCTCCGGTTTTTCAAAGCATTTCCTGTCCCTCTATTGATCAGTGTATCCGGTGACATCATATACAGTGGCTTGCGAAAGTATTCAGCCCCCTTGAACTTTTCAGCCTTTTGCCACATTTCAGGCTTCAAACATAAAGATATAAAATTTTAAATTTTTGTGAAGAATCACCAACAAGTGGGACACAATTGTGAAGTGGAACGAAATCTATTGGATATTTTAAACTTTTTTAGCAATTAAAAAACTGAAAAGTGGTGCGTGCAAAATTATTCGGCCCCTTTACTTTCAGTGCAGCAAACTCACTCCAGAAGTTCAGCGAGGATCTCTGAATGATCCAATGTTGTCCTAAATGACTGATGGTGATAAATAGAATCCACCTGTGTGTAATCAAGTCTCTGTGTAAATGCACCTGCTCTGTGATAGTCTCAGGGTTCTGTTGAAAGCGCAGAGAGCATCATGAAGACCAAGGAACACACCAGGCAGGTCCGTAATACTGTTGTGGAGAAGTTTAAAGCTGAATTTGGTTACAAAAAGATTTCCCAAGCTTTAAACATCCCAAGGAGCACTGTGCAAGCGATCATTTTGAAATGGAAGGAGTATCAGACCACTGCAAATCTACCAAGACCTGGCTGTCCCTCTAAACTTTCAGCTCAGACAAGGAGAAGACTGATCAGAGATGCAGCCAAGAGGCCCATGATCACTCTGGATGAACTGCAGAGAACTACAGCTGAGGTGGGAGAGTCTGTCCATAGGACAACAATCAGTCGTACACTGCACAAATCTGCCCTTTATGGAAGAGTGGCAAGAAGAAAGCCATTTCTCAAAGATATCCATAAAAAGTCTCGTCTAAAGTTTGCCACAAGCCACCTGGGAGACACACCAAACATGTGGAAGAAGGTGCTCTGGTCCGATGAAACCAAAATCGAACTTTTTGGCCACAATGCAAAACGATATGTTTGGCGTAAAAGCAACACAGCTCATCACACTCAACACACCATCCCCACTGTCAAACATGGTGGTGGCAGCATCATGGTTTGGGCCTGCTTTTCTTCAGCTGGGACAGGGAAGATGGTTAAAATTGAGGGGAAGATGGATGCAGCCAAATACAGGACCATTCTGGATGAAAACCTGTTGGAGTCTGCAAAAGACCTGAAACTGGGACGGAGATTTATCTTCCAACAAGACAATGATCCCAAACATACAGCAAAATCTACAAAGGAATGGTTCACAAATAAACGTATCCAGGTGTTAGAATGGCCAAGTCAAAGTCCAGACCTGAATCCAATCGAGAATCTGTGGAAAGAGCCAGGGCCGGACTGGGAATAAAAACCAGCCCTGGAAATAATTTCATACCAGCCCCAGGGACGTAGCGTGGGTTGTCAGCACCCAAGGTAGGCAAGTAAATTGCACCCTAACCGGCGGACATTTAGTGCTCCCCAAGTCTCTTCCACTCATACTGTATTAAACCCCTTATGGTACATTTTAGGATGTACCACTCCTCTTTGTTCTCCTTTCTTTCCCCTTTATTTCTCTCTATCATAATTTCTTGTTTTTTTTTCCCCCATCTCTCTCTCTCCATCCATCTTTCTTGTTCTCTCTCTTATTATGTCTCTCCCCCCCTTTTCCATGCATTCTCTCTTTTTTCCCCCTCTCTCATTTCCTTTCTTGCCCCCTTTCCTCTCCCTCTTTCCGGAAAGTAAATGGCTACGAGAGAGAGAGAGAGAGAGAGAGAGAGAGAGAGAGAGAGAGAGAGAGAGAGAGAGAGAGAGAGAGAGAGAGAGAGAGAGAGAGAGAGATCATACACACACACACACAATGTGAGTTCTGTATGTGTAAAAAAACAAAATCATACTTGGGGGGCACACCCTACAATGCGTTTACATTCAAGATGGTGCTGATAAGACCAACAAACAGTAAAAATATTACAGCGCACACATACAAAAATGACATTAAAATCCTGCAAGGATATTTAAAAAAAACCGAACATATTCAAAAAAAATGGGGATTTGGTCACACTATATGGCAGCCCACTTACTGCATCAAAGTACCCCATTATTAGTGGGTCCTACACTAATAAAAGAATGAAAGATCCTGCGTCTCAACCATTGGAGATACACTCCTCTTTATGGGAGAACTCCACCCCCCCCCCCCCCCCATTACCTCTTATTAGTGTCCACCAGTTCATAGGAGGAGTCTCTTCAGTTCTCCCATAAAAGAGGAGTGCATCTCCCATGGTTGAGACGCAGGACCTTTCATTCTTTTACTAGTGTAGGACCCACTAATTAAGGGGGACTTTGACACAGTAAGTGGGCTGCCATATAGTGTGACCAAATCCCCATATTTTTTGAATATGTTCAGGTATTTTTAAATAGCCTTGCAGGAATTAAATGTCATTTTTGTATGTGTGTAAGACACACTACAATAGATGGTCAGAGATTGTGAACATGATACAAGAGATGGTCAGAGACTGCAGACATGATACAGGAGATGGTCAGAGACTGCAGACATGATACAGGAGATGGTCAGAGACTGCAGACATGATACAGGAGATGGTCAGAGACTGCAGACATGATACAGGAGATGGTCAGAGACTGCAGACATGATACAAGAGATGGTCAGAGACTGCAGACATGATACAAGAGATGGTCAGAGACTGCAGACATGATACAAGAGATGGTCAGAGACTGCAGACATGATACAAGAGATGGTCAGAGACTGCAGACATGATACAAGAGATGGTCAGAGACTGCAGACATGATACAAGAGATGGTTAAGAGACTGCAGACATGATACAAGAGATGGTTAAGAGACTGCAGACATGATACAAGAGATGGTCAGAGACTGCAGACATGATACAAGAGATGGTCAGAGACTGCAGACATGATACAGGAGATGGTCAGAGACTGCAGACATGATACAGGAGATGGTCAGAGACTGCAGACATGATACAGGAGATGGTCAGAGACTGCAGACATGATACAGGAGATGGTCAGAGACTGCAGACATGATACAGGAGATGGTCAGAGACTGCAGACATGATACAGGAGATGGTCAGAGACTGCAGACATGACACAGGAGATGGTCAGAGACTGCAGACACGATACAGGAGATGGTCAGAGAATGTGGACACATTAGAGGAGATGGTCAGAGACTGCAAACTAAGGATGAGCTCCGGCGTGTTTGCACAGCCCATGTGCAGAGCCCGCCAGGAAGTCAGCATTGCGCTGTGCTAATCACAGTCAGTAAGACATTTCCCGATCTCTGCAGCCGCACACTGTGATTAGCGCAGCGCCGACTTTCTGGCGGGCTCTGCACGTGGGCTGTGCGAACACACTGGAGCTCATCCTTACTGCAGACATGATACAGGGGATGGTCAGAGACTGCAGACATGATACAAGAAATGGTCAGAGACTGCAGACATGATACAAGAGATGGTCAGAGACTGCAGACATGATACAAGAGATGGTCAGAGACTGCAGACATGATACAAGAGATGGTCAGAGACTGCAGACATGATACAAGAGATGGTCAGAGACTGCAGACATGATACAAGAGATGGTCAGAGACTGCAGACATGATACAAGAGATGGTCAGAGACTGCAGACATGATACAAGAGATGGTCAGAGACTGCAGACATGATACAAGAGATGGTCAGAGACTGCAGACATGATACAAGAGATGGTCAGAGACTGCAGACATGATACAAGAGATGGTCAGAGACTGCAGATATGATACAAGAGATGGTCAGAGACAGCAGACATGATACAAGAGATGGTCAGAGACTGCAGACATGATACAGGAGATGGTCAGAGACTGCAGACATGATACAGGAGATGGTCAGAGACTGCAGACATGATACAGGAGATGGTCAGAGAATGTGGACACATTAGAGGAGATGGTCAGAGACTGCAAACTAAAGATGAGCTCTGGCGTGTTTGCACAGCCCATGTGCAGAGCCCGCCAGGAAGTCGGCATTGCGCTGTGCTAATCACAGGCAGTAAGACATTTCCCGATCTCTGCAGCCGCACACTGTGATTAGCGCAGCGCCGACTTTCTGGCGGGCTCTGCACGTGGGCTGTGTGAACACACCAGAGCTCATCCTTACTGCAGACATGATACAGGGGATGGTCAGAGACTGCAGACATGATACAAGAAATGGTCAGAGACTGCAGACTTGATACAAGAGATGGTCAGAGACTGCAGACATGATACAAGAGATGGTCAGAGACTGCAGACATGATACAAGAGATGGTCAGAGACTGCAGACATGATACAAGAGATGGTCAGAGACTGCAGACATGATACAAGAGATGGTCAGAGACTGCAGACATGATACAAGAGATGGTCAGAGACTGCAGACATGATACAAGAGATGGTCAGAGACTGCAGACATGATACAAGAGATGGTCAGAGACTGCAGACATGATACAGGAGATGGTCAGAGAATGTGAACACATTAGAGGAGATGGTCAGAGACTGCAAACTAAGGATGAGCTCTGGCGTGTTTGCACAGCCCATGTGCAGAGCCCGCCAGGAAGTCGGCATTGCGCTGTGCTAATCACAGGCAGTAAGACATTTCCCGATCTCTGCAGCCGCACACTGTGATTAGCGCAGCGCCGACTTTCTGGCGGGCTCTGCACGTGGGCTGTGCGAACACACTGGAGCTCATCCTTACTGCAGACATGATACAGGGGATGGTCAGAGACTGCAGACATGATACAAGAGATGGTCAGAGACTGCAGACATGATACAAGAGATGGTCAGAGACTGCAGACATGATACAGGAGATGGTCAGAGACTGCAGACATGATACAGGAGATGGTCAGAGACTGCAGACATGATACAGGAGATGGTCAGAGACTGCAGACATGATACAGGAGATGGTCAGAGAATGTGGACACATTAGAGGAGATGGTCAGAGACTGCAAACTAAGGATGAGCTCTGGCGTGTTTGCACAGCCCATGTGCAGAGCCCGCCAGGAAGTCGGCATTGCGCTGTGCTAATCACAGGCAGTAAGACATTTCCCGATCTCTGCAGCCGCACACTGTGATTAGCGCAGCACCGACTTTCTGGCGGGCTCTGCACGTGGGCTGTGCGAACACACCGGAGCTCATCCTTACTGCAGACATGATACAGGGGATGGTCAGAGACTGCAGACATGATACAAGAAATGGTCAGAGACTGCAGACATGATACAAGAGATTGTCAGAGACTGCAGACATGATACAAGAGATGGTCAGAGACTGCAGACATGATACAAGAGATGGTCAGAGACTGCAGACATGATACAAGAGATGGTCAGAGACTGCAGACATGATACAAGAGATGGTCAGAGACTGCAGACATGATACAGGAGATGGTCAGAGAATGTGGACACATTAGAGGAGATGGTCAGAGACTGCAAACTAAGGATGAGCTCTGCCGTGTTTGCACAGCCCATGTGCAGAGCCCGCCAGGAAGTCGGCATTGCGCTGTGCTAATCACAGGCAGTAAGACATTTCCCGATCTCTGCAGCCGCACACTGTGATTAGCGCAGTGCCGACTTTCTGGCGGGCTCTGCACGTGGGCTGTGCGAACACACCGGAGCTCATCCTTACTGCAGACATGATACAGGGGATGGTCAGAGACTGCAGACATGATACAAGAGATGGTCAGAGACTGCAGACATGATACAAGAGATGGTCAGAGACTGCAGACATGATACAAGAGATGGTCAGAGACTGCAGACATGATACAGGAGATGGTCAGAGACTGCAGACATGATACAGGAGATGGTCAGAGACTGCAGACATGATACAAGAGATGGTCAGAGACTGCAGACATGATACAAGAGATGGTCAGAGACTGCAGACATGATACAAGAGATGGTCAGAGACTGCAGACATGATACAAGAGATGGTCAGAGACTGCAGACATGATACAAGAGATGGTCAGAGACTGCAGACATGATACAAGAGATGATCAGAGACTGCAGACATGATACAAGAGATGGTCAGAGACTGCAGACATGATACAGGAGATGGTCAGAGAATGTGGACACATTAGAGGAGATGGTCAGAGACTGCAAACTAAGGATGAGCTCTGGCGTGTTTGCACAGCCCATGTGCAGAGCCCGCCAGGAAGTCGGCATTGCGCTGTGCTAATCACAGGCAGTAAGACATTTCCCGATCTCTGCAGCCGCACACTGTGATTAGCGCAGCGCCGACTTTCTGGCGGGCTCTGCACGTGGGCTGTGCGAGCACACCGGAGCTCATCCTTACTGCAGACATAGTACAGGAGATGGGCAGGGAATGCAGACATAGTACAGGAGATGGGCAGGGAATGCAGACATAGTACAGGAGATGGGCAGGGAATGCATGTATGGCTGAACTCAGTGTAAAAGCATATAGTAGGGCTGCGCCACTCTACTTAAATCAGCTCTTCAAGATCAAGTTAGTAATCCTCCTTTTAAAGTACAACTAAGTGCCAGAAGACAGCAACACATCCAATTTCCAAAATTCTAATTGTCTTACAATGAACTGGTCAGGATTAGTGGAGAATAGTAAACAGTTAATGAGTCTGTGAAGCTTCCAGCCTGAATCAGCAGTAAATCATCCAAAAAAAACATCAAACTGTGCAGAACACACAGAGCTCTGGCTAAATAGCTGAGCTGAAATGGTTAACAGATAGCCATGTGTGACCCCTCACTGGACACAGAATGCTGGCTGCAGAGTCTCCCAGAGATCTTAGTGTGCAGATTAGGAAGCTAAAACAAAAAGAGTACAGGGCCAGACAGGAGGGAGGGGAGGCTGATAGTAACCTGCACACTGCCCGAAGGCAGAGATTTCTGGATGACACCGGCCAGCATTACATCTGACATTGCTCTTGTTTCCATTCAGCCAGAGCTCTTGTGTGCTGCAGGATTCCTTTGGCTGTGGCTGTGGTCATACCTTCCTCTATCTCCTCTCAGCTTCAGGTACTGTGTATCTCCCTCCCGACGGCCCCATTCATCCCTGATGCAGCACCTCGGCACATTTAAATGTGGCGGGCTGGAGAGGGAGGGGGGTACACTGTCTGCTGCACGATGGTTCCTCGCTCCTCCCCCCCTCCCTGCTACATATTTCCTCAGCCAGCCCCGCCTCCTGATCACAGCACAGCCGCTTCTCTCTCAGCTGAGTCAGCTGTTCTTAAAAAAAAAAAGTTACAGAGCTCCCAGCTGACAGCGACCTCAGAGCAGGCAGCCTACCGGGATATTTCCCGCTATCCCGGTAGGCCAGTCCGGCCCTGGAAAGAGCTGAAAACTGCTGTTCACAAACGCTCTCCATCCAACCTCACTGAGCTCGAGCTGTTTTGCAAGGAAGAATGGGCAAGAATTTCAGTCTCTCGATGTGCAAAACTGATAGAGACATACCCCAAGTGACTTGCAGCTGTAATCACAGCAAAAGGTGGCTCTACAAAGTATTAACGCAAAGGGGCCGAATAATTTTGCACGCCCCACTTTTCATTTTTTTATTAGTTAAAAAAGTTTCAAAAATCCAAAAGATTTCGTTCCACTTCATAATTGTGTCCCACTTGTTGGTGATTCTTCACAAAAAATAAAAATTTTATATCTTTATGTTTGAAGCCTGAAATGTGGCAAAAGGTTGAAAAGTTCAAGGGGGCCGAATACTTTCGCAAGCCACTGTATATGTGCCAAACAAAAGGGATTGTGGGATGAGTAGTTCTCCCTTCTGATAATTGCTTTGCATGATTATGTGCCTGGATTACACATCCCAGGGATCTTTGCTGCCATTAGGAAGATTGCTGGGAATAGCTATAAAAGAAGATAGAGAGGTTGTGACCTACCACACGGAACACCACCTTCTAAGCCATACCTGAGGGGCCTAGCGCTGCCGTTTGAAGTCGGACATCCATCCAGCACCACTCTGGTCACCTGCCAGTTGGTGTACCAAGCTTCACATCGGGAGATTGAGACGGCAGATCCACTGCACGAGTGTCGCTACACGAGTTACCATCTGGAAGACATTGTAACGCTCTGGTCGTTGGTCAACGCTCTGGTCGCCCAACCTTTACCCATCCTTTGTCATAGTTTCACTGGAACACTTTGCACAGATATATTTACCCTAGAAATACTTTACTTAATCTATTGAACACTGTGCTTAAACATCCTTAGCCTTCCTCACTACAAGAAATATATTGCTTCCTACCACACCTAATTGGATTACAGTTAACGCGCTCCTACGTACCGGTGAGGACCATCAGATCTGCAACGGCGACATTGATGCTAGTGCTGATACAAGAGTCTTTACATTATTGTTACTAGACCAACACTCTCTCCTTAGGGTAACAGCATAGGCTGGCCAGGTTCCATCCTCTGTATAGTGTCATTATAATCTGCTAGCATAAAACATCCTTTAAGGGGGGTAGCATTATTTCTTCAAAGAATTGTATATATATATATATATATATATATATATATATATATATATATATATATATATATATATATATATATATATATATATCATATTGTCATTTGTTAATATTTGCCTTGTGTCTTTCGGAGGAATTCCTTTGCTGAGTTGGCACTGTTGCCTAAAACTCAGCAGATCTATTACCTCCTTTTTGTGACAACATCTCCTTCAATTTGTTCCAGTAAATATTCTCAGAACATAAATATGCAGAGTTGTCTGATTTATTACTCTACAGTGATAAAAGGATGTCTGAACCCAGAGTGTCAGGTGGGTTGGAATGTTCACCAGGTCATGGCCATGCAGATGAGCAGTCCTTTAGGGGGCCGTGCTACAGTATCAATGGAAGAAATTGTGCCCCATTGTTGGTGTCAGTGAGAAGACTAGTGTCCTAAGGGCCGGATAAAGGCAAGCAAAGGGCCACAGGTCTACAAGATAGCAAGAAAACAAGTTAGGCCATGCCTATCAGTCTTTGGATGGTACGAATGCATTTTTTCTTAGTACCTCAACCTGGAAGTTTTCTTTGAAGTGAATCTATAAAATAACATCAAGGAGTTGTGTGGGGCGGTTATTGGGAATCTTAGGGATTGAAAACAAATAAGTGTGAAATCCTCCCTGTTGGGTCGCCTGTGGAGCCAAAGCCTTAGATTGCCTCCACGTTATATATAGTCTTCCGGCAACAGACTGTATTTCTCTATGAAAGTACAACAGTGGCATGGCTGGAGACGTCAGTTCATGCTAATAATTCCCAGGAATGGGAGATATTTACTGCCAAGTCACATCTAATTATCTTTTTTTATCACATTTGTCAGGCCTTGTCAGCGTTTTAGAGGCAGATTATCAGGTCAGGTTCCTCTTGGCAGGGAGTACGCGAAGTCATAAACAGGAGAAAAAGAGTGAATCATTCTGCAAGGACATGTCCCGTCTTTATGAGAGGTGATTATGTTCCTGCCTTGGGTTGTCTAACAGTTCAGAGCAATTTCACTGTATTAGCCCATCATGTGCGCTGGTTGCTTCTGTGGGCAATAAAGAGGACCTGTAGTTCAGAACACAGGGAACAGCTTATTATTCGATTGTAAACGCCAAATTAAAGTGTATTTATGGTCAAAATGTAAAATTATATATTCATTTCCACATTGTTTTTCAATTACTTATAGTCTACTCCTATTAATCTGAATGATCTTGAAGTTTGTAAACTTTGTGAAGATTCCAACGCATTTACTTCCTGGAATTCTGTGAGCTGTTATTAGAAGCTAGGTTTCACCTATTTATATGCTAATTAACTTGTTGGACTGGTTCGCGAAGCGGTGTTGGCAGGAAGTAGGGGGAGGGAAAAGCACTTGAACACGGCCATGTCCTGTAAGTAGACACTGCTGTGTCACATATTGTACAGAGCCTGCCTTCTAAACTACAGAGATGCTGAGAGGAGGAGTTTCAGGAGGCGGAGTCATTATAGTAATCATAGTTTACAGGCAATGTGTTGCTATGGCTATTTTAGTGATTTTTAAAGGACTAATATATGGAACAACATTTTAACCACTTGAGCCCCGGACCTTTATGCTGCCTAAGGACCAGAGGTCTTTTTCCAATTTGGCACTGCGTCGCTTTAACTGCTAATTGCGCGGTCATGCAATGCTGTACCCAAACGAAATTTGCGTCCTTTTCTTCCCACAAATAGAGCTTTCTTTTGATGGTATTTGATCACCTCTGCGGTTTTTATTTTTTGCGCTATAAACGGAAAAAGACCGAAAATTTTGAAAAAAAATGATATTTTCTACTTTTTGTTCTAAAAAAAATCCAATAAACTAAATTTTAGTCATACATTTAGGCCAAAATGTATTCGGCCACATGTCTTTGGTAAAAAAAATGTCAATAAGCGTATATTTATTGGTTTGCGCAAAAGTTATAGCGTCTACAAACTAGGGTACATTTTCTGGAATTTACACAGCTTTTAGTTTATGACTGCCTATGTCATTTCTTGAGGTGCTAAAATGGCAGGGCAGTACAAAAGCCCCCCAAATGACCCCATTTTGGAAAGTAGACACCCCAAGGAAATTGCTGAGAGGCATGTTGAACCCATTGAATATTTATTTTTTTTGTCCCAAGTGATTGAAAAATGACAAAAAAAAAAAAAAAAAAAAATATTTACAAAAAGTGGTCACTAAATGATATATTGCTCACACAGGCCATGGGCCTATGTGGAATTGCACCCCAAAATACATTTAGCTGCTTCTCCTGAGTATGGGGATACCACATGTGTGGGACTTTTTGGGAGCCTAGCCGCGTACGGGGCCCCGAAAACCAATCACCGCCTTCAGGATTTCTAAGGGTGTAAATTTTTGCTTTCACTCTTCACTGCCTATCACAGTTTCGGAGGCCATGGAATGCCAAGATGGCACAAAACCCCCCAAAATGACCCCATTTTGGAAAGTAGACACCCCAAGCTATTTGCTGAGAGGCATATTGAGTCCATGGAATATTTTATATTTTGACACAAGTTGCGGGAAAGTGACACTTTTATTTTTTTATTTTTTTTTTTTTTCATAAAGTTGTCACTAAATGATATATTGCTCACACAGGCCATGGGCATATGTGGAATTGCACCCCAAAATACATTTAGCTGCTTCTCCTGAGTATGGGGATACCACATGTGTGGGACTTTTTGGGAGCCTAGCCGCGTACTGGACCCCGAAAACCAATCACCGCCTTCAGGATTTCTAAGGGTGAAAATTTTTGATTTCACTCTTTACTGCCTATCACAGTTTCGGAGGCCATGGAATGCCCAGGTGGCACAAAACCCCCCCAAATGACCCCATTTTGGAAAGTAGACACCCCAAGCTATTTGCTGAAAGGCATGGTGAGTATTTTGCAGCTCTCATTTGTTTTTGAAAATGAAGAAAGACAAGAAAAAACATTTTTTTTTTTCTTTTTTCAATTTTCAAAACTTTGTGACAAAAAGTGAGGTCTGCAAAATACTCACTATACCTCTCAGCAAATAGCTTGGGGTGTCTACTTTCCAAAATGGGGTCATTTGGGGGGGTTTTGTGCCACCTGGGCATTCCATGGCCTCCGAAACTGTGATAGGCAGTGAAGAGTGAAATCAAAAATTCACGCCCTTAGAAAGCCTGAAGGCGGTGCTTGGTTTTCGGGGTCCCGTACGCGGCTAGGCTCCCAAAAAGTCTCACGCATGTGGTATCCCCGTACTCAGGAGAAGCAGCAGAATGTATTTTGGGGTGTAATTTCACATATTTCCATGGCATGTTTGAGCAATATATCATTTAGTGACAACTTTGTGCAAAAAAAAAAAAAAAAAAAAAAAATTTGTCTCTTTCCCGCAACTTGTGTCGCAATATAAAATATTCCATGGACTCGACATGCCTCTCAGCAAATAGCTTGGGGTGTCTACTTTCCAAAATGGGGTCATTTGGGGGGGTTTTGAACTGTCCTGGCATTTTATGCACAACATTTAGAAGCTTATGTCACACATCACCCACTCTTCTAACCACTTGAAGACAAAGCCCTTTCTGACACTTATTGTTTACATGAAAAAGTTTTTTTTTTTGCAAAAAAATTACTTTGAACCCCCAAACATTATATATTTTTTTAAAGCAAATGCCCTACAGATTAAAATGGTGGGTGTTTCATTTTTTTTTTTCACACAGTAATTGCGCAGCGATTTTTCAAACGCATTTTTTGGGGAAAAAACACACTTTTTTTAATTTTAATGCACTAAAACACGCTATATTGCCCAAATGTTTGATGAAATAAAAAAGATGATCTTAGGCCGAGTACATGGATACCAAACATGACATGCTTTAAAATTGCGCACAAACGTGCAGTGGCAACAAAATAAATACATGTTTAAAAGCCTTCAAAAGCCTTTACAGGTTACCACTTTAGATTTACAGAGGAGGTCTACTGGAAAAATTACTGCACTCGATCTGGCCTTCGCGGTGATACCTCACATGCATGGTGCAATTGCTGTTTACGTTTGACGACAGACCGCCGCTTGCGTTCGCCTTAGCGCGAGAGCAGGGGGCGACAGGGGTGTTTTTTTTTTTTTTTTTTCTTTATTATTTTTTTGCTTTTTTAATCTTACTTTTAAACTGTTCCTTTCATATTTTTTTTTTTAATCATTTTTATTGTTATCTCGGGGAATGTAAATATCCCCTATGATAGCAATAGGTAGTGACAGGTACTCTTTTTTGAAAAAATTGTGGTCTATTAGACCCTAGATCTCTCCTCTGCCCTCAAAGCATCTGACCACACCAAGATCGGTGTGATAAAATGCTTCCCCAATTTCCCAATGGCGCTATTTACATCCGGCGAAATCTAAGTCATGAAATACTCGTAGCTTCCGGTTTCTTAGGCCATAGAGATGTTTGGAGCCACTCTGGTCTCTGATCAGCTCTATGGTCAGCTGGCTGAATCACCGGCTGCATTCTCAGGTTCCCTGTTGAGACAGGAGAGCCAGAGAAAAACACGGAAGACGGTGGGGGGGGGGGCATTCCCTCCCACGGCTTGTAAAAGCAGTCTAGAGGCTAATTAGCCGCTAGGATTGCTTTTACATGAAAGCCGACCGCTGGCTGAAAAGGATGATACCAAGATGATACCTAAACCTGCAGGCATCATTCTGGTATAACCCCTCAAAGTCGTGAATGGCGTACCTGAAGACAAAAAAATGGTTAACAATAAAGCACAGTAAACGGTAAAGTATAAAAAATTGCATACCTGAAAAGCAAACATGATAAAACATAATAACAATAAAACATTGCAGAATAGAATACAGTAAAAAAGAGCAGAACAATAGAGAGAGAGAATAGAGAGAGAGAACAATAAAACGACAACTATTTTTTTTTATTTTTGTTTGTGTTTTTTTTTTTTTTTACACTTTTTTTTTGTAACTGTAACTTTTATAACTGTAACCGGTTCCAGGTTCGGGTCTCTCAAAATGCGATGGCATCTTGGGAGACCCTGTGAAAGTGTGCCTAGTCTGTGCAATGCTGTACCCTACGCTAATACTCAACTAGTGAATGGTAGCGTTCAAAACATTCACCAATGCAAAGACCAGGATTGTCAGGACAGGAGGGACAATAATAGTGAGTGTCACGCCTATATCCGCGCTTGCTGCAGACACAACATCTTTTTTGGGGGGGGTTCGTTGGGTAGGGGTACTTGGGAGGATATATAAATGCCTCTCATGCAGCCGACTGCATTTGGTTGGGGATGTGAATGGGGGAAGTACGGGCGCTGCAGAAGCGGTGGGTTCCCAATTAGGATTGGCGAATGCAGCAGGAAGGGCACTATGGGCACGACGGGCCTGTGTTTGTCTTTTTGGTGGCAGCGGGACACTACTTGTGCTTGCCACCTCACCAGCTTGAACTGCACTTATGGGACTCGCCACGTCACCAAGTGTTACTGCAGTGCTGGTTTGACTACGACCGGGGTGTACTAGGCCGCTGGTGCTTGCCAGTTCACCAAAACGCTACAAAAAAAAGTGACAGTGATCGATCGATACTGCACTTGGGTGGGCTGGGCTGGGCCGGGCGGAGGGGCAAAATGCAGGTGCTAGCAGGTATCTGGGCTGATCCCGCTAACACTGCGTTTTTGGGAACCCTAAACTGCTGGGGACGCTAGTATAGATCTGATCGGATCAGATATTGATGCGTTCAGATACTATACCACTAAGGGAGGTGTACGGTGCGTGTACGGTGCGTGCGTGTTCGCGGTACTGGCGCTAATCTGACGCTGCCTAGGGCGACGCATATCACCGCCGGGCGATCAGGGGGCTAAACCTTTTTTTGGTAATAAACGGCGGGTGCCCTGACACTATAAAAAATAAACGAACTAACCAGCGTCACCCGTAACGGTTATACGGTGATCAGTGGTGAAAGGGTTAACTAGGGGCAATCAAGGGGTTAAAACATTTATTAGGTAGTATATGGGGATCCCTGTCACTATAAAACGCTGACGGCGAACCTAAATATTTACCTCCCTAACTAGCGTCACCAGCGACACTAATACAGCGATCAGAAAAATGATCGCTTAGTGACACTGGTGAGGGGGGGTGATCAAGGGGTTAAAACTTTATTAGGGGGGGTAAGGGGGGTACCCTAGACCTACAGGGGGGTAACAGTCACTGTCCTAACACTGCTAACTGTCACAAACTGACACTATGCAGAAATCAGGAAAAAAAAAAAAAAAAAAACCTGCTTGGTGTCAGTTTGTGACAGGGGGGGGGGGGGTGATTGGGGGGGGATCGGGGGGCGATCGGGGGGGGGGATCGGGGGTGTTTTATGTGCCTGGCATGTTCTACTGTGTGTGTGTGTGTGTTGGTGCACTTACATGTCATCTCATGTGTGGGACTTTTTGGGAGCCTAGCCGCGCACGGGACCCCGAAAACCAAGCACCGCCTTCAGGCTTTCTAAGGCCGTAAATTTTTGATTTCACTCTTCACTGCCTATCACAGTTTCGGAGGCCATGGAATGCCCAGGTGGCACAAACCCCCCACCCAAATTACCCCATTTTGGAAAGTAGACACCCCAAGCTATTTGCTGAGAGGTATAGTGAGTATTTTGCAGACCTCACTTTTTGTCACAAAGTTTTGAAAATTGAAAAAAGAAAAAAAAAAATTTTTTTTCTGGTCTTTCTTCATTTTCAAAAACAAATGAGAGCTGCAAAATACTCACCATGCCTCTCAGCAAATAGCTTGGGGTGTCTACTTTCCAAAATGGGGTCATTTGGGGGGGGGTTGTGCCATCTTGGCATTTTATGGCCTTCAAAACTGTGATAGGTAGTGAGGAGTAAAATCAAAAATGTATGCCCTTAGAAATCCTGAAGGTGGTGCTGGGTTTTCGGGGCCCCGTACGCGGCTAGGCTCCCAAAAAGTGCCACACATGTGGTATCCCCGTACTCAGGAGAAGCAGCTGAATGTATTTTGGGGTGCAATTCCACATATGCCCATGGCCTGTGTGAGCAATATATCATTTAGTGACAACTTTTTGTAAATTTTTTTTTTTTTTTTTTGTCATTATTCAATCACTTGGGACAAAAAAAAAAAATATTCAATGGGTTCAACATGCCTCTCAGCAATTTCCTTGGGGTGTCTACTTTCCAAAATGGGGTCATTTGGGGGGGTTTTGTACTGCCCTGCCATTTTAGCACCTCGAGAAATGACATAGGCAGTCATAAACTAAAAGCTGTGTAAATTCCAGAAAATGTACCCTAGTTTGTAGACGCTATAACTTTTGCGCAAACCAATAAATATACGCTTATTGACATTTTTTTTACCAAAGACATGTGGCCGAATACATTTTGGCCTAAATGTATGACTAAAATTTAGTTTATTGGATTTTTTTTATAACAAAAAGTAGAAAATATCATTTTTTTTCAAAATTTTCAGTCTTTTTCCGTTTATAGCGCAAAAAATAAAAACGGCAGAGGTGATCAAATACCATCAAAAGAAAGCTCTATTTGTGGGAAGAAAAGGACGCAAATTTCGTTTGGGTAGAGCATTGCATGACCGCGCAATTAGCAGTTAAAGCGACGCAGTGCCGAATTGTAAAAAGTGCTCTGGTCAGGAAGGGGGTAAATCCTTCCGGGGCTGAAGTGGTTAAAGTCGTCCAGCTCACTTGATCTCTGCCTTCGCTTTTGTTCCTGTTGAAGACTTGCTCGGCTGACGTTCCTTCTGGCTGGGTAATTAAGTAACCAATATGTATTGTCAATATGTAGTACATACTGTATATAAAAATCAAAGAATGATGTGCATGTGTGACTTGGCAGTTATCCCTAAATAGTCCCCCATAAGATACCAATAGTTAAGACGTACAATTTGGTCTGCATGTCATTATGTGAATTAGGTATGGACAATGCTGACCTGAAGATGGAAGGTGCTATATAAGTATAAGTACAAAATACAGTTAGTTTGTCCATGAGGATAAGATTTTAACAAAATATATGAGTTACAAACTTAGGCGGCGGCCCCGAAAACAATCATATAGCCATCCCTTAATTGAGATCTATTGGGATCATACAAGATGCCCACCTATTGTTCTTGTTATATATTAATGATGTCTGATACATCATTGGAGCGAGGATAAAAAAGGAAAGGAGCCCCGGGCTGTGTTGCACAGAAAAAATTATAACGCACAACAAAATACCCAAAGTTACAAATACATACAGCCACACATAATAATGAGGGACTAGACTAGCAAGCACAGAAACATCTGATGAAAGATACCTAAGCATTGTTCTCCTAAAAAAAAAAATAGAGGAGAGATTTGCAAGAGTGTTGATGGTAGTGGGCTGCTACTTTTCCATTCCTCCTGAAGAAAAACCCTCTAGGAAGGGTTTGAAGCAGACAGCCTCATTCAAACCCGAGGGCTGGGTAGCCCTAAGGGTATAGATCCACCGGAGTTCCAGCTGGAGGAGAACCTTGTTCCAGTCCATGCCCCTGGAGCTCGGGTGGACCCGATCAAGGTTGAGATACTTGATTTTAGAGAACTGTCCATAATGTACTGTTTTGGTATGACGGCCCAGAGGCAGATCAGGGTTGCTGACTTGCATACTCCTGATGTGCCTGTAGGCCCTTTTCCAAAATCCTAATTTAGTCTTGCCAATGTAGAAACATCCGCAGTCGCACATTAACATGTAAATGACTCCAGGTGTCCCACAATTGGCGAAATGTTTAGGTCTGAAAAGTTGTCCATTTGGAAGTATGGGTTTCTTTGTAACATACATGAATTTGCAATATCCGCAGGATCCGCACATGTATGTGCCCCTGTATTTACAGGGGTCCTTTCCAAAATTGCCCTTAAACTCACTTTTAACCAGTCTGTCCCTCAATGAGGTAGCTTTTCTAAAGGTGAAAAGAGGAGTATTGGGGACAAAACGACCCAACGATGGGTCCATTGTAAGTGTGTGCCAACATTTCCCTATGATCTTTTTAACCTGCTGATGTTGGTTCGAATATTTTGTGATGATCCTTAATGGGTTCTCCAGATCCTTAGGTTTATGTGAGTATAAAAGATCATGATGAGTATGTGAAGTAGCTCGTTTGAATGCTTTTTTGAGGGAGGTGTGGGAATAGCCCATGAGCAGCAGTCTGTCACGTAACATGCCAGCCTCCTGTGCGTGTAAATGCAGTGTCCCAATAATTTTGATAATATAGTGTATATATGCAGCGTAGTGGCTTAGTAGTTAAACCTCCTGCCTTGTACCACCAGGGTCCTTGGTTTGAATCCCAACTGGGACAATGCCTGCATGGAGTTTGCATGTTCTCCCTGTGCTTGTGTAGGTTTTCCACTCACACTCCAATGACATGCTGGTGCGTTAATAACACTTTCTAAATTGGCTCTAGTATGTGTACGTATGCATGTGGGATAGAGAACTTAGTGTCAGGACCTGTATTACCTACTGATGGCACTGTGGTTCCCTGGGTGGAGGGTTGTAATTCCGGTGTCCACCAGCTGGTGCCTCCCAGCCGACCCCAGTAATCAGTTTCCACCTGATGCTGGCTGCTCGGAGGGTATTTAGGTCCTCCCCTTATCATGTTTCTCACTCCAGTGTTCTGCTTGCTGTTTCCCTGTAAATAAATCCCAATTAAATCATATACGGTACAGTCTGGGCCCAGTCTCCTGAGTGTAGCCACACAGATCTGGCCATCCTTGCTGCTGATTCCCGACACTTAAATTATGAGCTCCTTGAGGGCAGGAACTAATGTACATGAATAGTATGCAAAGTTCAGAGTTGAATGTTAGCACTAGGGATGCACCGATACTACTTTTTTTTAGCAACGAGTATGAGTACCGATACTTTTTTTTAAGTACTCACTGATACCAATTACCGATACCTATTTCTGGTATTTACGGAGATCAGGGCCGATCCTAGGGTCACCGGCGCCTGGGTGCAGAAATATTTCTGGCGCCCCCACATGGGCGTGGTCATCTTACCAACTCCTCCCCTTTACAAATGTTTCTATGGCAACGACCCAAACACAGAGATGCTCCCCTAAGAAGTCTTTGTTACCCTGGGATCCTCCTGTGATCTTTTAATAAAGAAAATACAGGAAGAGGGTACACTAATGAGACCTGGAGGGGAGTCTCTCTGATGCACACAGAGAGGGCTTCTGTTAGAGAGTCTGTTAGAAAGAGCCCCCAGACATAGTACAGGAGATGGTCAGAGACTGCAGACATAGTACAGGAGATGGTCAGAGACTGCAGACATAATACAGGAGATGATCAGAGACTGCAGACATAGTACAGGAGATGATCAGAGACTGCAGACATAATACAGGAGATGATCAGAGACTGCAGACATAGTACAGGAGATGATCAGAGACTGCAGACATAGTACAGGAGATGATCAGAGACTGCAGACATAGTACAGGAGATGATCAGAGACTGCAGACATAGTACAGGAGATGATCAGAGACTGCAGACATAGTACAGGAGATGATCAGAGACTGCAGACATAGTACAGGAGATGATCAGAGACTGCAGACATAATACAGGAGATGATCAGAGACTGCAGACATAATAGAGGAGATGATCAGAGACTGCAGACATAGTACAGGAGATGATCAGAGACTGCAGACATAATACAGGAGATGATCAGAGACTGCAGACATAGTACAGGAGATGATCAGAGACTGCAGACATAGTACAGGAGATGATCAGAGACTGCAGACATAGTACAGGAGATGATCAGAGACTGCAGACATAATACAGGAGATGATCAGAGACTGCAGACATAGTACAGGAGATGGTCAGAGACTGCAGACATAGTAAAGGAGATGATCAGAGACTGCAGACATAATACAGGAGATGATCAGAGACTGCAGACATAATACAGGAGATGATCAGAGACTGCAGACATAATACAGGAGATGATCAGAGAATGCAGACATAATACAGGAGATGGTCAGAGACTGCAGACATAACACAGGAGATGATCAGAGACTGCAGACATAGTACAGGAGATGATCAGAGACAGCAGACATAGTACAGGAGATGATCAGAGACTGCAGACATAGTACAGGAGATGATCAGAGACTGCAGACATAGTACAGGAGATGATCAGAGACTGCAGACATAATACAGGAGATGATCAGAGACTGCATTTCCTATGAACGTTAGTAGATAATGGCCGATCGGCCCTCTCACCTGACCCAGCGATACAGCGATGGTTCCTCTGATCAGGAGTCAGCTCACTCTGAATTGCCCGTGGCGACTCCGCTGGGTAGAGCCCAGATCTATATTCCGGCAGTGACTCCATTCCTTTCTCTGCCAGGGATGGCGCTAGGCTGTGTGGCTTTCCCTCTGGTGGCGCAGGTCAGCAGGGTTCTCTCTCTGATGGTGTTCCCTCAGCACTGTCCTCTCCCTCTGGAGTCCTGGGTGTACTTCCCTAAAAGCTTTCCCGGCTCCTGGCTCTCTTTCTCTCTCTCTCTCTCCCCCATTTAGCTGAGCATGCTGTGTGAGCTGCAGTTTCCGTGTTACAGTGGGGCTGCCAGTCCTCGGGACTACATGTCCCACAATCCTCTTCTCTGCTCCTTTTTCTATTCTGTTTCTTCCCTGGGTATATGAAGGCAGGGGAAGATACATAGTGGGCAGCTGTGCTGGCAAGCGCTGCTCACTAGTACAGCAGCGTGCGCAAGAGGGAGAGGGAGGGGGGAGAGGGAAGGGGGAAAGAAGAGCCCGCAGCTGCATTGGCATCACTAGGGTTGGGGTCACCCCCCCTTCCACCAACTATAGTCGCCCCTCAGTACAGACCCCCCTCCACTAACTATAGACCCCCTCCATCAGTGCAGAACCCGCACTAAGTATAAACCCCTCCCTCAGTACAGACCTTACTCAGAGCAGACCCCCCAGGAAAACCCCCCTCCATTAGTACAGACCCCCCCAGGACAGACCCCACCCTCCATTAGTACAGACCCCCCAGGACAGACCCCCCTCCATTAGTAACGACCCCCAGGACAGACCCCCCTCCATTAGTATAGACCCCCCCAAGACAGACCCCCCTCCATTAGTACAGACCCCCCAGGACAGAGCCCCCCTCCATTACTACAGACCCCCCAGGACAGACCCCCCTCCAATAGTACAGACGCCCCCAGGACAGAGCCCCCCCTCCATTAGTACAGACCCCCCAGGACAGAGCCCCCTCCATTAGTACAGACCCCCCAGGACAGACCCCCCCTCCAATAGTACAGACACCCCCAGGACAGAGCCCCCCCTCCATTAGTACAGACCCCCCAGGACAGAGCCCCCTCCATTAGTACAGACCCCCCAGGACAGAGCCCCCCTCCATTACTACAGACCCCCCAGGACAGAGCCCCCCTCCATTACTACAGACCCCCCAGGACAGAGCCCCCTCCATTACTACAGACCCCCCAGGACAGAGCCCCCTCCATTACTACAGACCCCCCAGGACAGACCCCCCTCCATTACTACAGACCCCCCAGGACAGACCCCCCTCCATTACTACAGACCCCCCAGGACAGACCCCCCTCCATTACTACAGACCCCCCAGGACAGACCCCCCTCCATTACTACAGACCCCCCAGGACAGAGCCCCCCTCCATTACTACAGACCCCCCAGGGCAGGACCCCCCCTCCATTAGTACAGACCCCGCCAGGACAGAGCCCCCCTCCATTACTACAGACCCCCCAGGACAGACCCCCCTCCATTACTACAGACCCCCCAGGACAGAGCCCCCTCCATTACTACAGACCCCCCAGGACAGACCCCTCCTCCATTACTACAGACCCCCCCCAGGACAGACCCCCCTCCATTACTACAGAGCCCCCCTCCATTACTAGACCCCCCAGGACAGAGCCCCCCTCCATTACTACAGACCCCCCAGGACAGACCCCCCTCCATTACTACAGACCCCCCAGGACAGAGCCCCCCTCCATTACTACAGACCCCCCAGGACAGGACCCCCCTCCATTAGTACAGACCCCCCCAGGACAGAGCCATCTCCATTACTACAGACCCCCCAGGATAGAGCCCCCCTCCATTACTACAGACCCCCCAGGATAGAGCCCCCCTCTATTACTACAGACCCCCCAGGACAGAGCCCCCTCCATTACTACAGACCCCCCAGGATAGAGCCCCCCTCCATTACTACAGACCCCCCAGGGCAGGACCCCCCTCCATTAGTACAGACCCCCCCAGGACAGAGCCCCCCCTCCATTACTACAGACCCCCCAGGATAGAGCCCCCCTCCATTACTACAGACCCCCCAGGGCAGGACCCCCCTCCATTAGTACAGACCCCCCAGGACAGAGCCCCCCCTCCATTACTACAGACCCCCAGGACAGAGCCCCCTCCATTACTACAGACCCCCCAGGACAGAGCCCCATCCATTACTACAGACCCCCCAGGGCAGGACCCCCCTCCATTAGTACAGACCCCCCCCCCAGGACAGAGCCCCCCCCTCCATTACTACAGACCCCCCAGGCAGAGCCCCCCTCTATTAGTAATGACCCCCCAGGGCAGGACCCCCCCTCCATTACCACAGACCCCCCCCTCCATTAGGGTACAGTACATAAAAACACCAGGGCGGCAGCTGGAGAGGAGAGTGTGCAGCCGCGCCGCCCGGGTGGAGAACAGAAGAGTACACAGCAGGATTGAGAGACACAGAGAGGAGGAGGAGAATGTGTCAGCACGGACAGGACCGCTCCGCTCCCCCTCCCCCCCCCCCCGCGCGCGCGACATCACTCACTGCACGGCTGGTCTCTCTCCACACAGAGACCAGCCGCTCTGCCTCCCTTCTCATCTTTGGCTGGCTGAAGGAGGGAGGGGCTTGAGAACTGAATAGAGCAGTGCCTTTTTTCTTAGAACACCAGCGGAGAGGCGCCGCAGGACACAAACAAGAGGAGGAGGAGGGAAGGGAGCACTCTGGCGCTACAGCGCCCCCACCTCTCTGGCGCTGGGGTGCACTGCACCCCGTGCACCCCGTCTGGGACCGGCCCTGACGGAGATAAAGATGAGGAGGAGCAGGGAGGGGGGTCTCCATCATCCAGGCCCGGATTGGCCATAGGGCAAACCGGGCAAATGCCCGGTGGGCCGGGGCCGCCGGGCTGCATGTTCTTGCCTGCAGGGCCAAGGCAGGCTGCTCTTTAAGCCTGCGCCAGTCCCCCAACCTTTCCGCGGCCGCCCGGCTGCCAATTCAGCTCAGGCTCAGCCATCGGCAACAGGGGGACGGAAACATGAAGGGGGGAGGAGCTAGAGGAGACATCTCTCCACGCCCGCCAGTATAGTTCAGCCGTTGGTGCCGGGGGGCGTGACCACGAAGGGGAGAGGAGTCTGCTGCAGCCGGATCAGAGAGAACGTAGGTAAGTGTGGCGCCCTGTAACCTGAATAGGAGGAGCGGTGGGGGCAGCTGCATATAGAAGAATTATTCTCTCCATCTTCCTCCCGCAGTCTCTGAATGCCTGCCTCTGCTCCTCTCCCTCTCGCAGGCTGTCAGGTACTGCGGGAGGAAGATGGAGAGAATAATTCTTCTATATGCAGCCACCCCCACCGCTCCTCCTGTCCTGCTTATCTCTGCTGCCCCCACAGTGTTCTCTACCCCCCACAGTGCTCTCCACCTCCCCCATGCTCTCTGCTGCCCCTCTGTGCCCTCTGCCTCTCTCCATGTGCTCTCCACCTCCCACCCTGTGATATCTACCTCCCCCATGCTCTCCACTGCCCCCTGTGCCCTCCACTTCTCCCCCAGTGCTATCCAGCCCCCCTGTGCTCTCCACCTCCCCCCATGCTCTACGCTGCCCCCCTGTGCCCTCCGCCTCTCCCCCTGTGCTCTTCACCTCCCCCAATGCTCTCCTTCTCCCCATTGCTCTCCAGCCCCCCCAGTGCTCTCCACCTCCCTTCTGTGCTCTCCACCTCCCCCCATGCTCTATGCTGCCCCCCTGTGCCCTCTGTCTCTCCCCCTGTGCTCTCCACTACCCCCCTGTGCCCTCCGTCTCTCCCCCTGTGCTCTCCACTGCCCCCTGTGCTCTCCACCTCCCCCCTGTGATATCCACCTCCCCCATGCTCTCCGCTGCCCCCCTGTGCCCTCCACTTCTCCCCCAGTGCTCTCCACCTCCACCCAGTGCTCTCCACCTCCACCCAGTGCTCTCCACCTCCACCCAGTGCTCTCTAGCCCCCTGTTCTATCCAGCCCCTGTGCTCTCCTCCTCCCTTCTGTGCTCTTAACATCCCCCATGCCCTATGCTGCCCCCCTGTGCTTTTCACCTCCCCCCATGCTCTACGCTGCCCCCTGTGCCCTCTGCCTCTCCCCCTGTGCTCTCCACCTCCCCCTGGGCTCTTCACCTCCCCCCAATGCTCTCCAGCCCCCCCAGTGCTCTCCAGCCCCCTTGTTCTCTCCACCTCCCTCCTGTGCTCTCCACCTCCCCCATGCTCTCTGATGCCCCCCTGTGCCCTCCACTTCTCCCCCAGTGCTCTCCAGCCCACCCAGTGCCCTCTAGCTCCCCCGTGGTATCTAGCCCCCCTGTCTCTCCTCCTCCCTTCTGTGCTCTCCACATCCCCCATGCTCTATGCTGCCCCCCTGTGTCCTCTGCCTCTCCCCCTGTGCTTTTTCACCTCCTCCCATGCTCTACACTGCCCCCCTGTGCCCTCTGTCTCCCCCCCTGTGCTCCCCACCTCCCCCATGCTCTATGCTGCCCCCCTGTGCCCTCTGCCTCTCCCACAGTGCTCTCTAGCCCTCCCAGTGCTCTCCAGCCCCCCCTGTGATCTCCACCTCCCCCATGCTCTACTCTACCCCCCTGTGCCCTATGCCTCTCCCCCAGTGCTCTCCAGCCCCCCCATTGATCTCCGCCTACCCCCTGTGCTCTCCACCTCCTCCCATGCTCTCTGCTGCCCCCCTGTACCCTCCGCCTCCCCCCAGTGCTCTACAGCCCCCCCAGTGATCTCCACCTCCCCCCTGTGCTCTCCACCTCCCCCCTGTGCTCTCCGCCCCATGCTCTCCTGCCCTCCCTGTGCTCTACGCCCCACCCTGTGTTTTTGCTTCCCCCTGTGCTCTCCAACCCCCCACCCCCTGTGCTCTCCAGCCCCCTTGTGCTCTCCTCTTCCTCCCTGTGTTCTCTGCCTCTCCCCTGTACTCTCTGACCCCCCATGCTCTCCGCCTCCCCCCACAGTGCTCTCCAGCCCCCCTGTGGTCTCGCCCCACCCCATGTTCTCAAAGTTCTTCCCTGTGCTCTCTGCCCCCCCTGCTCTTTCCCTGTCCCCCTCGCCCCCGCACCTTTGCCGGGTTTCCCCCTCCCCTCTCCCGGGGGATCCGTCAGGATGGAGAGTGGGGAAGGGGCCAGTTAAGATGTCATGGGCTGCTCATTCCAAAATGCCCGGGCCTATTTTTTGTCCCAGTCCGGGCCTGCCATCATCCATCAGTGTGCAGTGTAATATTACCATCTGGATGAGACCAAGTGATGAAGAAACACAGCACTCCCAACACTCAGCATTGTTGGCCCCACAACTACCTGGATCATGCTGTCATCCTATGTCCTCCTCCTCCTCTAATCCCATTGACAACAGAGCCAGAAGGTATCGGTTTTAAGTATCGGTGCATTTTTACGAGTACCGATACTTGCGTAAATGCCTAGTATCGGCACCGATACCACTATTGATATCGGTGCAACCCTAGTTAGTGCTATGTAAATTCCTTAAATAAATATAGGAGGTCTATGTATAAAATCTTTGCTGTGCAGAAGTGACAAACATCTGCACAAGGAGAATGAAAAATCACTGTATTTTTTCTAATATGTGTAGTTCCTATATCGTCGGTGCCATCTAGTGGCCATAATGTGTTTTTTTTACTGATTAAAATGGTGTTCCGGCCGAAATTATACTTTTTAAATAAAAATACCCCTATAATACACAAGTTTAATGTATTCTAGTAAAGTTAGTCTGTAAAGTAAGGTCTGTTTTGTTAGTTTATAGCAGTAGTTTGTTATTTTATAAACTTACAGCAGGCCGTGGCCATCTTCAGTGTGGGCATCTGAAGCCAGACTGTATTTCTTCCTGGATCTCATCATTCCAGATCTCGCACATGCTCAGTGCAGCACAAGCAGTGTAATAGGTTTCGGGTCAGGTTTCCATAGCAACGGCAGTTTCACAGGAAGTTACCACCCCTTCCCAGAAGGCATTGCAAACAGGAAATGATGCGATGGGCCGCGGCCAGGGAGGAGGAAGTGAAAAATGAATACAGCAGATATACAGTAGGTGCTGAGAAAAAAATAAAAAAATATCCAATTTGTTTACAGTGCACAGTTTAGTGAGGGATGCTGAAGAGTTGTAAAAGTGGGTGGAACTCCACTTTAAGTTATTTTTTGGGGGGGGAAGTTATTATGGCCACTAGTGGGCGCTGATGTTATTACATGTATTAGAGAAAATACTGCAGATTTGGTTTCCACTGTGCGGATGTTTGTCACATCTGCATAGAGAAAGTTTTAGCAACTATACATTGGGGGACAGGGGCCCACTCTCAAATAATTGTGCTGAGGCCTAGAAGAGTCCAGCTATACCACTTAGTCCCAGGAATTAATTAAAAGTTCCCCGGGCCCCATCAATTCAGCAGCAGGGGCCAGGTACCGGGAGGAGACTATTCATTTTTTGGTGCGGGTCAGTGGTGAAACTACCAGGGTCGCAAAGGTTGCCCCTGCAGCTTGCCATGGGGGGGACCCCAAGACAGTCAGAAGGGGGCTGCTGCAGAACATGTGAAAGGGTCCCGCTGCGGGACCATAAGCTCGGTTCATACTGCTAGACATGTGCAATTTGTTTCGTTCCGAATTAGTTTTTGTGTCAAAATTCAGCATATTCGTTCATTCTGAACCATCCGAATGAACAAAAAGCTATTTTATGAATTTTTTCAAAAACATTTTCTAAAAGAACGAAAATTCCAAAGAACGAAAATCCGAAAATCTGAAAGATCGAAAATAAAAACGAAAATCTGAAAATAACGATAATCCGAACATCCAACAGAACGAAAAACATTTGGATAATTTAGTTTTTTGTATTTTCTAATATAATTAGATTATTAACCATTATTATAGTTTTTTAAATCATTATTACTATGTATTAACCGATTGCCGACCAGCCCCTGCAGTTTTAATGCGGCAGAATGGCATGGCTGGGCGAAACGACGTTACCTTACATCGCTTTGCCTTTTTTCCACTAGGGGCGCGCGCATGCCCACAGCGTGTGCCCGGAGCCGATGAGAGTGCCCGGCCGGAGCGATGACCGCCAGACTCCCGCGATCGCTCGTGACAGAGCGAGAACCAGGATCTGTGTGTATGAACACACAGATCACGGTTCTTTCAGGGGAGTAGAGACAGATTATGTGTTCATACTATGTATGAACACCAATCTTTCTCCTCCCCTAGTCAGTCCCATCCCCCCTACAGTTAGAACACACACTAGGGAACAGAGTTAACCCCTTGATCGCCCCCCTGGTGTTAATCCCTTCCCTGCCAGTGACATTTATACAGTAATCAGTGCATTTTAATAGCACTGATCTCTGTATAATTGTCAATGGTCCCAAAAAATGTGTCAAAAGTGTCCAAGTGTAAACTGTTGGCACTATATAAATCCTGTATAATAATAATAATAATAATTTGTCCGCCGTAATATCGCAGTCCCGATAAAAATCACAGATCGCCGCCATTACTAGCAAAAACAAAAATGAATACACGACCGCGCAATTGTCAGTTAAAGCGACGCAGTGCCGTATCGCAAAAAATGGCCTGGTCATTGAGCAGCCAAATCTTCCGGGGCTGAAGTGGTTAATAATAGAAAATAATAATAATATTATTATAAATAACTATAGTAATGGTTATAAACTATTAAATTATAGGTATTGGAATTTCCTTTCAAATTTGGCTAACTATTAGTTAACATAACGAATACGAATTTATCCGAAATAACGAATGCCGCATCTAAACTAAATGCAACGTAAGGAATACAAATGCATCCGAAGTTACGAATGATCCGAAGTAATGAATGCTGATCCTAACAAATGATCGGTTAAACGAGAAAAAAAACCATATGAAACCACGACAAAAAAAAAAAATTTCGGTCATGCACATGTCTCTACACACTGCTGCGACCCCAAAGTCGTGCAACTTGCTTGTGATTTCCTTGCTTGCGACTTTTGTGATTTAACATGGCAGTATATAGGGCTCAAATCGCACCAAAGTCGCAGAAAAGGAATGAAAGTACTTTTTTTTTTTTGTAGCTGATTAAGATGGCACCCACTGAAATGAATGTGTATTTGACTTGTCATCCAACTTTGTGTGTGTAAAGGGCCCCCAAGATCAGTGGAAAGGGCCCCGATTCTGGAGAGAAGGGCTCGGAGGGAAGGCCCCGGGGACTGATGGAAAGGGCCCCCGGCAGTCGGGGGGGGGGCCCCTTCAGGGTCCTGGAGGTTCTAGTTGAGCCCCTGGAGCAGGTGGTGCGCGCGACTCCCAAAAATGAAATTAACATTGCGGTCTTTACTTCTACATCAGTCCACTGGGGCAGGTCGCTAGCCGTGCCACGGAGGATTACTATGCATGATCCCGAAAATGAGTAAATAGTCCCCTCCCTGCCCCTTATTGCGCATGTGCAATAAGGTGTTTAAAGGCAGGGACTGTCAGACGTGGGCCCTATCAGTATGGGGCCCCGTGATTTCCAATGGCCCAGCACATGCAGTTCTCAGTGTGACCCAAAAGCAGCTATTCCTAGAATTAATACAATACAATACAATTAATACATACAAAACCTCATATATACAGTAACAGCTTATTTGAGTGCAACACTTTAAAGTAATAGAGAAACGGATGTTTCATTTAAGGCAACATGGGGGGAAAAAAAAAATCAAAAAGAATCGAGAACCTTTTTATCTGTTAGATCTTAATTTTCCATAGCGTTGCCAATTTTGGTGAATATTAATGGTTTTCCCGTTATCTATTGGGCTATATTCGCTTCAGAAGGCGACTCTCTAGCGCCATCATGTGTCAGTAAAAAAGAAGACGGCTTAAAGGGTTTTAAAGGGCAACGTAGAATAGGTGCTTCGAATCTGGTTTTCTAATCAAATTGGATTAAAGGTTCACACCTTCCAACACTGTTTTTTTCAATGTTGGGAAGATGTTAGAAATTGATATCACCAAACCGATTCTCATGTCTCTAGATTGGAAGTTCTCATGTCTGCACAACTCAGAGATGGCACCATGTGGACACATAGGGATGTGGCGCCTTTTCAAAATGAGTTGCATGCCCCCCCCCCCCCCCCCCCCCCGGCATATTCTGCATATCGGATTATGTCATTATTTAGTCGATAGACAGTGAAAATTGAAAAATTGAATCTTTTTTTTTTTTTTTCCACTGGGTGTGAGCGACTTCTGAGCTCCTTTTGTCCATTTACAAACAATAGGTATTGGATAAGGATTCTATAGACCAGGGGTAGGCAACCCCGGCCCTTCAGCTGTTTTGAAACTACAAGTCCCATGAGACATTGCAAGACCCCGACAATCACAGGCATGACTCCTAGAGGGAGAGGCATGATGGGATTTGTAGTTTCACCACAGCTGGAGGGCCGAGGTTGCCCACCCCTACTATAGAAAATGCCCACCTTTTACTCTGGGCTGACTACAAAAATGAAATTGCTCACCCATTGGTGTGCGCAGCCTATTGCATTAGACGCAGGGATCTTAAACTGGTGGCCCTCCAGCTGTTGCAAAACTACAAGTCCCATGAGGCATTGCAAGGCTGACAGTAACAAGCATGACTCCCATAGGCAAAGGCATGATGGGACTTGTAGTTCCACAACAGCTGGAGGGCCACCAGTTTGAGACCCCTGCATTAGAGTGTGCACTCCAGAGCATAAACACACATGCGTGTATATCAACAGAGCAGTGGACGGTGTCCACTATATATATATACTTTTTTTTTTTTTTTTTTAAGCAGAGACCCTAAAGAATAAAATGGTGGGTATTGCAATTTTTTATGTCATACGGTATTTATGCAGCGTTTTTTTAAAAGCAATTTTTTTGGAAAAAAAAAACACTTTGACAAATTAAAGAAAAACACTAGTGTTAGCCCATTTTTTTTTCGTATAATGTGAAAGATGATGTTACACCGAGTAAATAGATACCTAACATGTCACGCTTTAAAATTGCGTCTGCCTGTAGAATGGCGGCAAATTACAGTGCTTAGAATTCTCCATACGCTTTTAACGCCTTTAACAGGTTACCAGTTTAGGGATACATGAGAGGTCTGGTGCTAGAATTATTGCTCTCGCTCTGACGTTCCTCACATCCATGTGAATACCTCGCATGTGTGGTGCGAACACCGTTTACATACGCGTGCAGAAGTAACGCATGCGTTCGCATTTGCACGTAAGCATGGTGGGACGAGGCGCTTTAAAAAAAATTTTTATATTATTTATTTATGTAATTTATACAAAAAAAAAAAACTAATTCCACTTTTCTTTTTTTTTTTTACTAACTTTAGTGCTAATCCGGGGCAGCTTTTAATGGCATTGACAGGACATCCATGTTCTCTGGAGGAATGCTTCTGCCAAACATGCATTATTTTTTGTAAGTGTGAGCTCTATGATGAACAAATGCACATTTATAGGTATGGATTTGCATTGATGTTTTACTAATATGGGCTGTTTTTTCAGAAGTGGTATTATTCCCTGAAGAAGATTCATAACATAATTTTGAAACGCGTTGGATATCCCTCTCTGCGGCATTCCTTATTAGAACAGTAAGAAGAAAGTAGAAAGTAAAGGGAGCAGCAAGTAAACTGGGACTACCACTTTATGGTTTAAAATAGTCTATGTGCAATGTCTGCAATTTTTATTCGTTCAGTGTGCTATGTTTTACAATATTTCAATGATGTGTTGTAATTTCAACAAAAAGAGAATATTTTTTAACAATATTCTATAAATAAATACATCTTTTGCATACATTTATGTATATTTTTTATTGCCCATAAAATCCCACTTTTTGAGGTTATTTATATACCGCCAACAACAAAAAAACCTCTCCAGCAACATTAGAGACCATAGATTCCCCCAGCAGGTGCCGGAACTGCGTTCCCCAGCGTTCCCGCTGGAAAAAAGCTCTGTATTTAAGTAGGTGAAAGTTCACAGCTAGCTACAGTATGCTGTGTATATATATATATATATATATATATATATATATACACACACAATATCTATAAACCATTGTAACTATTTGGCCGTAAACTAATATGATGAATTTGATTAATCTAAAGCAGGGGTCTTCAAACTATGGCCCTCCAGGTGTTCAGGAACTACAATTCCCATCATGCCTAGTCATGTCTGTGAATGTCAGAGGTTTACAATGCCTCATGGGATGTGTAGTTCTGCAACAGCTGGAGGGCCGTAGTTTGAGGATCCCTGATCTAAAGCCTCATACACACGATCGGACTTTGTACAAACTTTCCCGTGGAGTTTTGTACAAAGGGCGTTGGCCGTAAACGAATTAAGCATACACACGGCGGGACTTTTTCGGCAACAAACACGAACGTAGTGATGTTTTAACCAGTGTTGCCAACCGCCCGTGTTTTTACGGGCAGCCCGTAAAAACGGGGCTATTTTTTCATGCCCGTGAAAATCCATGAAAAAAAAAACTTGCCCGTAAAAAATGACGGTCCCGGCTCGGAACTGCGCATGTGCAGTTCCGAAGCATGCCGAGAGTCTCCGATCATTCCCGATGATCTCTCTGACACTGCTCACTGCTGCGCCTGCTTACTTGTGTGTCCTGTACCCTCCCCCTTCCTTCCACAGCGCGCCTTATTCGATTCTGCACAGGAGATGCTGGGAGGGGGAGGGGTGGAGTCAGCCTGCAGTGGAACAGGACGGACTGTAGTGTCTTCAGCTTAGCAGAGGAGGGTAAGCTACTGATTAGCTAAATCAATGTCTCTCATTGCCTTGTGGTCTTAGTGGGCAGGAGGAGGGGGGCAGAGAATGGGCTGTATACAGTAGATGATCGTTTTTTGTGTCAGATCTTTTAGACCTTTGTTTCTAAAACTGATTAGGGAGGATTTTTTCTGAGATCTCCCCCAATCTCTAAGTATTACCTGCACTGCTCACCAGTCCAGCCCAGGCACAGCCTCTTCAGTCATCTCCAGAGTTACCACCTCATGTGTCTCCGGCACTACAAATCCCAGCATGCCAGGAGGGGAGGCAGCAGCAGCAGCAATATGATTTAGCTGATTTTCTGATGAAAAGTGCTGCTGTATATTGTGTCTGTATAGTGTGTGTACTGTTTGCTCATAATATAATTGATTATGTATTGTGCTTAATGGTCTTGAGGTGTTTATTCCTATATTTTTTATCTAAATAAGAAGTAGTGAGCATATTTGGTCTCCTGTATTATATCCGCAGCATCTGACCGTCTCCTGTATTATATCCGCAGTCTCTGACCGTCTCCTGTATTATATCCGCAGCATCTGACCGTCTCCTGTATTATATCCGCAGCATCTGACCGTCTCCTGTATTATATCCGCAGTCTCTGACCGTCTCCTGTATTATATCCGCAGTCTCTGACCGTCTCCTGTATCATATCCGCAGTCTCTGACCGTCTCCTGTATTATATCAGCAGCATCTGACCGTCTCCTGTATTATATCCGCAGCATCTGACCGTCTCCTGTATTATATCCGCAGCATCTGACCGTCTCCTGTATTATATCCGCAGTCTCTGACCGTCTCCTGTATTATATCCGCAGTCTCTGACCGTCTCCTGTATCATATCCGCAGTCTCTGACCGTCTCCTGTATCATATCAGCAGTCTGTGACCGTCTCCTGTATTATATCCGCAGTCTCTGACCGTCTCCTGTATTATATCCGCAGTCTCTGACCGTCTCCTGTATTATATCCGCAGTCTCTGACCGTCTCCTGTATTATATCCGCAGTCTCTGACCGTCTCCTGTATTATATCCGCAGTCTCTGACCGTCTCCTGTATTATATCCGCAGTCTCTGACCGTCTCCTGTATTATATCCGCAGTCTCTGACCGTCTCCTGTATTATATCCGCAGTCTCTGACCGTCTCCTGTATTATATCCGCAGTCTCTGACCGTCTCCTGTATTATATCCGCAGTCTCTGACCGTCTCCTGTATTATATCCGCAGTCTCTGACCGTCTCCTGTATTATATCCGCAGCATCTGACCGTCTCCTGTAGGATAAAACCCACCCAGAGCCACCAAGCTGGAGCCTTTTGACTGATTCCTGCACGGTGCAACTGAGAGGACGTCAGTGACAGCTCCGCCAGGCCAGTCTGAGGGGGGATCACTGATGTAAGGGGGGAGTGAATACAATAATGTAAGGGGGCACTGATATAAAGGTTTCCACCTATATTAGTAACTCCCCTTACCTTCACTCTATTCACTCTACGTAAGGTGGTCTTTGGTCACCAGAGTGCCCCCACATCAGCGTTCCTGGCATTCCCCTTTACATCAGTCAGCAGGATTCCCCCTTACAGTGCAAGGGGGAACTCAATCTGCGGACCCTGATGTAATTGGGAACTCTGATGTAAAGGGAACACAGTGGACTCTGATATAAGGTGGTCTCTGGTCACCAAAGCCCCCCCTCTACACCAGAGTTCCACCTTAGATCATGATTTGCAGCGTTCCCCTTTACATAAGAGTTTTGTTTCACTGTAAGGGGAAATCCTGCAGACTCTGATGTAAGGGGGAACTCTGTGCTGACTGGATTCTAGTACCCTAACTTAAACACATTGCTAATAGCACTAGGTATGTGTTTATAGTTTAAATATTGATATTTGCACTGTTTAGCACTGAAAACTGTAATTTTAGGTACTTTTTTGCAATGCCAGTAAATTTCATGATTATTCGCCAGTAAAAAATTGGTGCTGTTTGTAAATGTTGGTGTCCTGCCAGTAAATTTTGCTTCGTAGGGTTGGCAACACTGGTTTTAACGTACTGACGACACTTAAAAAAAAGGACATTCAATCCTCCGGCGCCACCCTTTGGTCAACTTCTATATTGTTGTCTGATCTTTTGCATCGGTTCTGAGCATGCGTGTTTGTAGTTTGTACAAAAGTCCGAAGGTTTTGTGTACACACGATCGGACTTTGGTCCATCGGACTTTGTTGCCGGAAAGTTTGTCCGTTCGCACAGCCAACAGAAGTCCGATGAAAAACGAAAAAGTTTGTCCGATGGAGCGTACACACGGTCGAATGTTGCCTTAAAACAGCTAATTTGCATGTTTGTTGTCAAAAAGTCCGATCGTGTGTACGGGCCTTAACAATTGTTGACATCAAAGTTTGATTTACTTATGAACAGCAGTGCCCATATAGACCCTTATGCCCCCGTACACAGGATCGGACATTCCGACAACAAAATCCATGGATTTATTTCCGACGGATGTTGGCTCAAACTTGTCTCGCATACACACGGTCACACAAATGTTGTTGGAAATTCCAAACATCAAGAACGCGGTGACGTACAACACGTACAACGAGCCGAGAAAAATGAAGTTCAATAGCCAGTGCGGCTCTTCTGCTTGATTCCGAGCATGCGTGGAACTTTGTGCGTTGGAACTGTGTACACACAATCGGAATTTCCGACAACGGATTTTATTGTTGGAAAATTTGAAACCCAGGTCTCAAGTTTTGTGCGACGGAAATTCCGATGGAAAATGTCCAATGGAGCCTACACATGGTCGGAATTTCCGACAACAAGCTCACATCGAACATTTTTCGTTGGAAAATCCGACCGTGTCTACACGGCGTTAGAGATTTCTGCCCGAGGCAAACTAGGGGGGGATGTCCATTTACTAAAGACAAATAACCTGTTTACTTTACAGGGGAAATTGCACTTTGCAAGTGAATTTCCCCAGAGCTTGGTGAATGTAGCCAAATTTCACTTTGCAAAGAATGCCCAACCACAAGCAAGGGGGAAAAAAAAATATATATATATATATATATATATTAATTTTGCTTGCACGTGATTGGATGGTGGAAGTCAGCAGAGCTTCACCTCATTTCCTAAGCTCTGGGGCAAATTCCCATGCAAAGTGCAACTTCTCTTGCAAAGCGAACAAACAAACAAAATCACGCCGTGATTGGGGTGCCATTGAATGTAACGGGGATCGCAAGGGTATCCCGTGACTTGCGGCGATTAGGAATCACAGGCAGAATCGCAGGAAATTCCGCCCGCGATCCGGAACGCCATGGTGTGAATAAAGCCTAATGCCGCGTACACACGGTCGGACTTTTCGTCTACAAAAGTCAGACAGCCTGTCCGACAGACTTCCGGCAGACTTTCGGCGGACTTGCGGCGGACTTGCGGCATACTTTCTAACGAACGGACTTGCCTACACACGACCACACAAAAGTCCGACGGATTCGTACGTGATGACGTACACCGGACTAAAATAAGGAAGTTCATAGCCAGTAGCCAATAGCTGCCCTAGCGTGGCTTTTTGTCCGTCGGACTAGCACACAGACGAGCGGATTTCGGGGTCCGTCGTAGTTACGACGTAAAGATTTGAAGCATGTTTCAAATCTAAAGTACGTCGGATTTGAGGCTAAAAAAGTACGTTGAAAGTCCGGAGAAGCCCACACACGATCGGATTACCAGCCAGCTTTAGTCCGTCAGCGTCCGTTGGACTTTTGTAGACGAAAAGTCCGACCGTGTGTACGCGGCATTAGACTTTAGTGGTGCCAGACTTCGGCCAGTGGGAGTAGAAAATAGGCTTTGTGGTCAATGAGAGTAGGTAAATTACATAGTGCTCCATTGTTGGTGTCAGTCTGAGAAATAGTGCCCCATTAATGGTGTCAGTCAGAGAAATAGTGCCCCATCATTGGTGTCAGTGGGAGGAATAGTGCCCCATCATTGGTGTCAGTCGGAGGAATAGTGCCCCATAATTGGTATCAGTGGGAGGAATAGTGCCCCATCATTGGTGTCAGTGGGAGGAATAGT
The DNA here is from genome assembly GCA_037952835.1 of Lithobates septentrionalis. Taxonomy (NCBI): domain Eukaryota; kingdom Metazoa; phylum Chordata; class Amphibia; order Anura; family Ranidae; genus Lithobates; species Lithobates septentrionalis. The sequence goes on from JBBDGP010002390.1 coordinate 202,703, forward strand.
GTCCCATCATTGGTGTCAGTGGGAGGAATAGTGCCCCATCATTAGTGTCAGTGGGAGGAATAGTGCCCCATAATTGGTATCAGTGGGAGGAATAGTGCCCCATCATTCGTGTCAGTGGGAGGAATAGTGCCCCATCATTTGTGTCAGTGGGAGGAATAGTGCCCTATTGTTGGTGCCAGTGGGAGGAATAGTGCCCCATCATTGGTGTCAGTGGGAGAACTAATGCCCTATAGGACTCCCGGCCAATCCAAGTTCTGGGAGGACGTCAATAGACCTCGCCCCCTGCACGAATCCTGCGGTGTGCAGCGGGTGCGCTCTGTAGATCACAGATCAGGGTAAAGGGTCAATCACAGTGGCCCTTTACCATGTGATCCGTTGTGTCCAATCATATCTGATCACATGTAAACAGACTTGCTGGGTATTGGCAGTCCTTTCCTCCCATGCTTTGTCTGTAGGAGGAAAGGTGAGCCGTTAACTGTCAGCACATCGTTTACACTGATAATGACTGCTCATCAGTGCCCTCATTATCAATGCAGCCCCATCAGTGCCCATCAGTGCAGCCTATCAGTGCTCATCAGTGCCTCCTCATCAGTGTCCATCAATGCCTCCTCATCAGTGCTCATCAGTGCCCTGATTATCAGTGCTGCCCCATCATTGTCCATCAGTGCCTCCTAATCAGTGCCACCTATCAGTACTCATCAGTGCCTCCTTATCAGTGTCCATCAGTGCAGTCTCATCAATGTCCATCAGTGCCTCCTCATCAGTGTCCATCAGTGCAGCCTATCGGTGCCCCCTCATCAGTGCCCATCAGGGCCGCTTAACAGTACCCATCAGTGTCGCCTCATCATTGCCTCCTCATCAGTGTTCATCAGTGCCGCCTCATCAGTGTTCATCAGTGCAGCCTATCAGTGCCCCCTCATCAGTGCCCATCAGTGTCCAACAGTGCCCCCTGATCAGTGCCCATCAGTGCAGCCTATCAGTACCTCCCCATCAGTGCCCATCAGTACAGCCTATCAGAGCCCCCTCATCAGTGTCCATCAGCGCCCCCTCATCAGTACAGCATATCAGTGCCCCCTCATCAGTGCCCGTCAGTGCAGCCTATCAGAGCCCCCTCAACAGTGTCCAACAGTGCCCGCTCATCAGTGCAGCATTTCAGTGCCCCCTCTACTGTGCCCATCAGTGCCGCCTATCAGTGCCACCTAGCAAACAATAAAAAAACCCAGTGATGATTTAATACTACCAAAAGAAATCTCTATTTATCTAAAAAAAAATGATAAATATGAGTACAGTGTAGCATGACCGTGCAATTGTTATTCAAAGTGTGACAGCTCTGAAAGCTGAAAATTGGCCTGGGCAGGAAGGGGGTGAAAGTGCCTGGTAGGCAAGTGGTTCATTCATTTTTAATATTTAAAGCAAACTCCCCCATCCATCCATGTCTCCATGCTTTATTTGGCTGAGAAATCACTTTGAACTACCCCCCCCCCCCCCTAGCATTTCTGTCCGTTGCCATCTTAAGTAAGTACAAATGATTCATGTAACACTCACTTCCTGGAATCCTGGAATCCATCTGCCCTTAGCTCAGTCATTCATGAAGGAGAGTGCGCTTAGCTGAGAAAACCCCTCCTCCCCTCCTGAAGACTTCTGGGATGTATGACATCATTTGCCTAGGCAAGAAACAAGGAAGAAACTGAAATAATGTAATTTAAAAAAAAGTTTAAAACAAGTAAATATTATATACATTCCTATCTATCTTTTGAAAAATGTCTTGTAAAATCTGATGGGAACATGAGATTAAAGATGCTCAGTTTGGATAATATTTTAAATAGATTTCTTCTTCACCATCTGACAGCCAACCCAATGCCAGCCCAGCCAATCTTGTCCAACAAGTTCCTGAAGTATTGTGTGGAGTAAGAATAGGACAAATATAGAAATAAAGGTGTAGACTATACTTTCAGAATGACTCAAAGTATCATCCAGACGGGGGGATTATATTGGGAGCAGCTGCATTAATATTCTATTCTGTCTGGTGCTGCAATATGGGAAAGTCCAATTAAGGTTGGGTTCGAATTAAGAGCTAAAGGTTAGTGTTATATCATAGGTCATAGGTTACATTTCAGGGCTAGGTTAAGGGTTAAGTGGTACCTGTAAGGGGGAGGTCAGGTGAGGGTTAGGGGTCCGTTTTAGAGTTTAGGTTAAGGTTTAGAGGTTGGGTATGGGGGTCAGTCTAAGGGTTCACTTAACGTTTCGAGTTTTTTGATTTTGATCCCCTCTGCATTTTTTTATTTTTTGTGCTGTAAACAAAAAAAGACAGACAATTAAAAAATTAAATAAAATAAAATATATCTATCTATCTATCTATCTATCTATCTATCTATCTATCTATCTAAATTTTTTTATTTTACTTTTTTTTACTTTATGCTATAAAACACATCCGATAAAAAAATTTTAAAACATCAATTTTTTTCATAAATTTGGGCCAATATGTATTCTGCTAAATATTTTTGGTAAAAAAAAAAAAATCACAATAAGCGTATATTGATTGGTTTGCGCAAAAGATATAGCGTCTACAAACTATGGGATATTGGGATATTTATCTTTATTTTTATACTAGTAATGGCGGTGATCAGCAACTTATGGTGGGACTGCCGGCTCTAACACTGAGAACCGAGCGATCAAACACCACTGATTGCTCGGTTTCCACAGCTCCATGAGCAGATCGCTGGTGACTGTCAGTCAGCATCTCTCTGCTCAACCCCTTCCCAATTTAAAAAAAAAAGCATTTCCTTGATTCAGTGCAGAGAGTTCTCACAAGTGGCTGCATATGGTGGGCACAGTGGCTGCATTTGATGCGCACAGTGAGGCTGCAATTGGTGGGGGGGTTCAGTATTTTTCAGTTTGTTTGCCCCCCCCCCCAAAAAAAATTTTGAGCACCAGCCGCCATTGGTCCAATGTAAAGGCAAGTCTTAATGAATTGTCATACAATATGGATAGTAACGAAAGAAAGCAATGGTAATGACACAATTTGACATAAAATAAAATCAGTAGCAAGCAGCAGGTATATGACACTTTCTTTTAGATCAGTGTAAACAGTGCAAGGTCACCAAAGAGCAGCAATGGACAGTAATGGAGCCTAACTGCTTGCCGACCGTATGACCTAGTTATACGACGGCAGAGCGGCTCAACTGCACCGGATCACGTACCTAGTATGTGATCCAGCACTTCTGTGTAGGGGGCGCGTGCGTGTGCCGTCAGCTGTTGTGATTAGACACTATTACTATGTGTGCAGTAAAAGTAGCACACACAGTACACACAAACACTGGCTATGCACACACTCTGAAAGTGGAGTTCCACTCGTTTTTGTGTTTATGAAAAGTCAGGAGCTACAAAAAGTGTATCTGCTGACTTTTAATAAACACGCACTACCTGTCCCATGGTCCAGCGACGCGGCCGCCTGAACCCTCGCTTCTCTCCTTCGCTTCTCCCCTTCGCTTCTCCCCTTCGCTTCTCCCCCTTGCTTCTCCTCTTCGCTTCTCTCCCTCACTTCTCTCCCTTGCTTCTCCCCTCGCTTCTCCCCTCGCTTCTCTCCTTCGCTCCTCCCCCTTGCTTATCTCTCTCGCTTCTCTCCTTAGCTTCTCTCCCTCGATTCTCTCCTTCTCTTCTCTCCCTCGCTTCTCTCCCTCGCTTCTCTCTCTCGCTTCTCTCCTTCGCTTCTCTCCCTCGATTCTCTCCTTCTCTTCTCTCCCTCGCTTCTCTTCCTCGCTTCTCTCCCTCGCTTCTCCCCTTCGCTTCTCTCCTTCTTTTCTCTCCCTCGCTTCTCTTCTTTGCTTCTCTCCCTCACTTCTCTCCCTCGCTTCTCTCCCTTGCTTCTCTCCCTCGCTTCTCTCCTTCTCTTCTCTCCCTCGCTTCTCTTCTTTGCTTCTCTCCCTCGCTTCTCTTCTTTGCTTCTATACCTAGCTTCTCTTCTTTGCTTCTATACCTAGCTTCTCTCGCTCACTTCTCCCCTTCGCTTCTCCCCTTCGCTTCTCTCCTTCTCTTCTCTCCCTCGCTTCTCTTCTTTGCTTCTCTCCCTCACTTCTCTCCCTCGCTTCTCTCCCTTGCTTCTCTCCCTCGCTTCTCTTCTTTGCTTCTCTCCCTCGCTTCTCTTCTTTGCTTCTCTCCCTCGCTTCTCTTCTTTGCTTCTCTCCCTCGCTTCTCTTCTTTGCTTCTCTCCCTCGCTTCTCTCCCTCGCTTCTCTCCTTCTCTTCTCTCCCTCGCTTCTCTTCTTTGCTTCTCTCCCTCGCTTCTCTTCTTTGCTTCTATACCTAGCTTCTCTTCTTTGCTTCTATACCTAGCTTCTCTCGCTCACTTCTCCCCTTCGCTTCTCCCCTTCGCTTCTCTCCTTCTCTTCTCTCCCTCGCTTCTCTTCTTTGCTTCTCCTCTTCGCTTCTCTCCCTCACTTCTCTCCCTTGCTTCTCCCCTCGCTTCTCCCCTCGCTTCTCTCCTTCGCTCCTCCCCCTTGCTTATCTCTCTCGCTTCTCTCCTTAGCTTCTCTCCCTCGATTCTCTCCTTCTCTTCTCTCCCTCGCTTCTCTCCCTCGCTTCTCTCTCTCGCTTCTCTCCTTCGCTTCTCTCCCTTGCTTCTCTCCCTCGCTTCTCTCCTTCTCTTCTCTCCCTCGCTTCTCTTCTTTGCTTCTCTCCCTCGCTTCTCTTCTTTGCTTCTATACCTAGCTTCTCTTCTTTGCTTCTATACCTAGCTTCTCTCGCTCACTTCTCCCCTTCGCTTCTCCCCTTCGCTTCTCTCCTTCTCTTCTCTCCCTCGCTTCTCTTCTTTGCTTCTCTCCCTCACTTCTCTCCCTCGCTTCTCTCCCTTGCTTCTCTCCCTCGCTTCTCTTCTTTGCTTCTCTCCCTCGCTTCTCTTCTTTGCTTCTCTCCCTCGCTTCTCTTCTTTGCTTCTCTCCCTCGCTTCTCTTCTTTGCTTCTCTCCCTCGCTTCTCTCCCTCACTTCTCCCCCTCGCTTCTCTCCTTCTCTTCTCTCCCTCGCTTCTCTTCTTTGCTTCTCCCCCTCGCTTCTCTCCCTCACTTCTCCCCCTCGCTTCTCTCCTTCTCTTCTCTCCCTCGCTTCTCTCCTTCTCTTCTCTCCCTTGCTTCTCTCCTTCTCTTCTCTCCCTCGCTTCTCTTCTTTGCTTCTCTCCCTCGCTTCTCTTCTTTGCTTCTCTCCCTCGCTTCTCTCCCTCACTTCTCCCCCTCGCTTCTCTCCTTCTCTTCTCTCCCTCGCTTCTCTTCTTTGCTTCTCTCCCTCGCTTCTCTTCCTCGCTTCTCTCCCTCGCTTCTCCCCTTCGCTTCTCTCCTTCTTTTCTCTCCCTCGCTTCTCTTCTTTGCTTCTCTCCCTCACTTCTCTCCCTCGCTTCTCTCCCTTGCTTCTCTCCCTCGCTTCTCTCCTTCTCTTCTCTCCCTCGCTTCTCTTCTTTGCTTCTCTCCCTCGCTTCTCTTCTTTGCTTCTATACCTAGCTTCTCTTCTTTGCTTCTATACCTAGCTTCTCTCGCTCACTTCTCCCCTTCGCTTCTCTCCTTCGCTTCTCTCCCTTGCTTCTCTCCTTCTCTTCTCTCCCTCGCTTCTCTTCTTTGCTTCTCTCGCTCGCTTCTCTCCCTCGCTTCTCTCCCTCGCTTCTCTTCTTTGCTTCTCTCCCTCGCTTCTCTTCTTTGCTTCTCTCCCTCGCTTCTCTTCTTTGCTTCTCTCCCTCGCTTCTCTTCTTTGCTTCTCCCCCTCGCTTCTCTCCTTCTCTTCTCTCCCTCGCTTCTCTTCTTTGCTTCTCCCCCTCGCTTCTCTCCCTCACTTCTCCCCCTCGCTTCTCTCCTTCTCTTCTCTCCCTCGCTTCTCTCCTTCTCTTCTCTCCCTTGCTTCTCTCCTTCTCTTCTCTCCCTCGCTTCTCTTCTTTGCTTCTCTCCCTCGCTTCTCTTCTTTGCTTCTCTCCCTCGCTTCTCTCCCTCACTTCTCCCCCTCGCTTCTCTCCTTCTCTTCTCTCCCTCGCTTCTCTTCTTTGCTTCTCTCCCTCGCTTCTCTCCCTCACTTCTCCCCCTCGCTTCTCTCCTTCTCTTCTCTCCCTCGCTTCTCTCCTTCTCTTCTCTCCCTTGCTTCTCTCCTTCTCTTCTCTCCCTCGCTTCTCTTCTTTGCTTCTCTCCCTCGCTTCTCTCCCTCGCTTCTCTCCCTCGCTTCTCTCCTTCTCTTCTCTCCCTCGCTTCTCTTCTTTGCTTCTCTCCCTCACTTCTCTCTCTCGCTTCTCCCCTTCGCTTCTCTCCTTCTCTTCTCTCCTTCTCTTCTCTCCCTCGCTTCTCTTCTTTGATTCTCTCCCTCACTTCTCTCCCTTGCTTCTCTCCCTTGCTTCTCTCCCTTGCTTCTCTCCCTCGCTTCTCTCCTTCTCTTCTCTCCCTCGCTTCTCTTCTTTGCTTCTCTCCCTCGCCTCTCTCTCTCGCTTCTCTCCCTCGCTTCTCTCCTTCTCTTCTCTCCCTCGCTTCTCTTCTTTGATTCTCTCCCTCACTTCTCTCCCTCGCTTCTCTCCCTTGCTTCTCCCCCTCGCTTCTCTCCCTCGCTTCTCTCCTTCTCTTCTCTCCCTTGCTTCTCTTCTTTGCCTCTCTCTCTCGCTTCTCTCCCTCGCCTCTCTCTCTCGCCTCTCTCTCTCGCTTCTCTCTCTCGCTTCTCTCTCTCGCTTCTCTCCCTCACTTCTCTCCTTCTCTTCTCTCCCTCGCTTCTCTTCTTTGCTTCTCTCCCTCGCTTCTCTCTCTCGCTTCTCTCCCTCGCTTCTCTCCCTCGCTTCTCCCCTTCGCTTCTCCCCTTCGCTTCTCTCCTTCTCTTCTCTCCTTCTCTTCTCTCCCTCGCTTCTCTTCTTTGATTCTCTCCCTCACTTCTCTCCCTCGCTTCTCTCCCTTGCTTCTCTCCCTCGCTTCTTCCCCTTGCTTCTCTCCTTCTCTTCTCTCCCTCGCTTCTCTTCTTTGCTTCTCTCCCTCGCTTCTCTTCTTTGCTTCTCTCCCTCGCTTCTCTTCTTTGCTTCTCTCCCTCACTTCTCCCCTTCGCTTCTCTCCCTCACTTCTCCCCTTCGCTTCTCTCCTTCGCTTCTCTCCCTTGCTTCTCTCCTTCTCTTCTCTCCCTCGCTTCTCTTCTTTGCTTCTCTCCCTCGCTTCTCTCCCTCGCTTCTCCCCTTCGCTTATAAACTTCTCTTCTCTCCCTCGCTTCTCTTCTTTGCTTCTCTCCCTTGCTTCTCTCCCTCACTTCTCCCCTTCGCTTCTCTCCCTCACTTCTCTCCCTCGCTTCTCTTCTTTGCTTCTCTCCCTCGCTTCTGTCCCTCGCTTCTCTCCCTCATTTCTCCCCCTCGCTTCTCTCCTTCTCTTCTCTCCCTCGCTTCTCTTCTTTGCTCCTCTCCCTCGCTTCTCTTCTTTGCTCCTCTCCCTCGCTTCTCTCCTTCGCTTCTCTCCCTCGCTTCTCTCCTTCTCTTCTCTCCCTCTCTTCTCTTCTTTGCTTCTCTCCCTCGCTTCTCTACCTCACTTCTCCCCCTCGCTTCTCTCCTTCTCTTCTCTCCCTCGCTTCTCTTCTTTGCTCCTCTCCCTTGCTTCTCTCCTTCGCTTCTCTCCCTCGCTTCTCTCCCTCGCTTCTCTCCCTCGCTTCTCTCCCTCGCTTCTCTCCCTCGCTTCTCTCCCTCGCTTCTCCTCCTCGCTTCTCTCCTTCGCTTTTCTCCCTTGGTTCCCTCCTTCGTTTATCTCCTTCGCTTCTCTCCAGCGCTGGTATCACAAGTGTGACCACCCGGCTGTGACAGCTTGCGACTTCACAGCCGGGTGCGCATGCGCAAGTTGCTCTGCGCCTCCTCAATTCCCAGGCAATCTTCTGGGACTTGTGACGTGTCCCAGAAGATTGCAGGGAAGGAGGGGGGATAGGAGAACTTTCACTCGAGTCGCCTAAGCGGCCAGAGTGGAAGTGGGAGCGGGTACCTCTGAAAAGTAGGTACCCGCTCCACCCCCAAAAAAAAAAAATAGAATGCCAAATGTGGCATAGAAGGGGGTGAGGAGGCCTTAAAGCGGAAGTTCCACTTTTGGGTGGGACTCCACTTTAACCCTTTGATCTCCCTAGATGTTTAACCCCTTCCCAGCCAGTGTCAGTAGCACAGTCACAGTGTATGTTTTTAGCACTGATCACACAAAGTGTCAAAAGTATCAGTTAGGGTTAGTTTACACTTGCTTCAAAACAAGGCTTCGGACAGGCTTTGTTAAAGCTCTCTGAACGCCAGTCAAAGCTCCTGTCACTAAATAAAATGGTTAGCTTACAGTCCTGTTTACACCTTGCTTTTGCTTGGTGCTTCGATGAGGCTTCGGTGGAGCTTCGATGAAGATTTGGTGAGGCTTCACGGGGCTTCGGTGGGGCTTCAAGTGAGCTTTGCCATAGACTTCTATGGGGGCTTTGAAGACGCTTTGAAGCACCACTAAAGCGACATGGGGTATAATTTTTGAAGCAAAGCCGAAGCAAAGCAAAACAAAAGCAAGGTGTAAACAGGACTGTAAGCTAACCATTTTATTTAGTGACAGGAGCTTTGACTGGCGTTCAGAGAGCTTTAACAAAGCCTGTCCGAAGCCTTGTTTTGAAGCAAGTGTAAACTAACCCTAAATGTCAGAATGTCTGCTGCAATAACGCAGTCCTGCTATAAGTTGCTGATCGGCGCCATTACTGGCATTAAAATAAATGAAAAAAAATTGCAGTATATATATTTTTGTGCACACCAATCAATATACGCTAATTGGGGTTTGTTTTCCCAAAAACATGTAGCAGAATACATATTGGCCTAAATTTATGAAGAAATTCGATTTTTTAATTTTTTTTTATTGGGTATGTTTTATAGCAGAAAGTAAAAAATATTTTTTTTTTCTTTAAATTGTCGGTGTTTTTTTGTTTATAGCGCAAAAAATAAAACCGCAGAGGTGATTAAATACCACCGAAAGAAAGCTCAATTTGTGGGAAAAAATATGACATACATTTTATTTGGGTCCATCTTTTCATGACCGCGCAATTGTCAGTTAACCACTTCAGCCTCGGAAGGTTTTACCCCCTTAATGACCAGGCCATTTTTTGAGATTCGGCACTGCGTCTCTTTACCTGACAAATGCGCGGTCGTGCGACGTTGTGCCCAAACAAAATTGATGTCCTTTTTTTCCCACAAACAGAGTTTTCTTTTGGTGGTATTTGATCACCTCTGCAGTTTTTATTTTTTGCGCTATAAACAAAACTAAAGCGTCAATTTTGAAAAAAAAAAAAAACGATTTTTTTTTTTACTTTCTGCTATAATACATATCCAAAAAAAAAAAAAAAAAAATATGTATTCATCAGTTTAGGTCAATATATATTCTTCTACATATTTTTATTAAAAAAAAAAAAAAAATCGCAATACGTGTATATTGATTGGTTTGCGCGAAAGTTATAGCATCTACAAACTATGGGAAAGATTTATGGAATTGTATTTATTTATTTAATGTTTTTACTGGTAGGTTATGGCAGCGATCTGCGGTTTTTAGCAGGACTGCCACATTGCGGTGGACAAATCTGACCATAATGCCGCGTACACACGAGCGGACTTTACGGCAGACTTGGTCCAGGGGACCGGACTCTGTCGGACAATTTGATCGTGTGTGGTCTCCAGCGGACTTTTTTTCCCCAAAAGTTGGACGGACCTAGAAATAGAACATGTTTCAAATCTTTCCGACGGACTAGAGTCCGGTCGAAAAATCCGCTCGTCTGTATGCTAGTCCGACGGACAAAAACCGACGCTAGGGCAGCTATTGGCTACTGGCTATGAACTTCCTTGTTTTAGTCCGGTGGACGTCATCACGTACGAATCCGTCGGACTTTGGTTGATCGTGTGTAGGCAAGTCCGTTCCTTCGAAAGTCTGTTGGAAAGTCAGTCGAAAAGTCCACTGGACCTAGTCCATCGAAAAGTTTGCCCGTGTGTACACGGCATAAGTGACACTTTTTGCTGACCAGTGACATCATTGCCTTGATCAGTGCTAAAATAATGCACTGATCAATGTATAAATTACACTGGCAGGGAAGGGGTCAACACTAGGGGGCGATCAAGGGGTTAACTGTGTTCCCTGGTTGTGTTCTAACTGTGTGGGGGATGGGCTCACTGGGACATGACAGAGATCGCTGTTCCCGATCACTGGGAACAGCAGCTCTCCATGATGTCTCCTGTCAGAATGGGGATCTGCCTTATTTACATAGGCAGATCCCCGTTCTGCCTCTGAGTACTGCGAACGCAGGTAGATCGCGGGACCCGCGGCGTGCAGCGGGCGTGCGCGCCCACAGTGTCGCATGCACGGACCGTCAAGTGGTTAATTAACTGCATTCAGGAGACTATACTTCCGAGGTGCCTTACTGGTGACTATGCTTGGCCTAGGCTCACTGGGCGGAAGTACCCGTTAAATGAATAATGAGTAGGGGTTAGTACAGGGGTAGGCAATCTCGGCCCTCCAGCTGTGGTGAAACTACAAATCCCATCATGCCTCTGCCTTTAGGAGTCATGCCTGTGATTGTCAGAGTCTTGCAATGTCTCATGGGACATGTAGTTACACCACAGCTGGAGGGCCGAGGTTGCCTACCCCTGGGTTAGTAGAATGGTTAGGTAGGACAGTAATGGACAATTAGACAACAGTGGACCACGCCTGTGTAATGTGGGGGCAAAAGAGCCACTTGTAGCCTCCCTTGGAAGCCCATGTGACAAGGTGACAACGCAGGAAACCAATTAGGAACCAGGGACAGAGCAAAAGATGAAAAAATCTTGAAAAACTCTATCATTTCCTTCGAATTGCATAGAAAGTTCTTTTTTGCAGAACAGCAAAACGTATCCTACAACCAGCAATGGAATAGATGGACGGAGAGATCTTCTTACAGTCATAACCCAGCAATGTGACATGGGATCATTACAAGGCACGTTCCCACTGTAATCATATATGTCCAGCACCTGAGCTGCACCTTGCAACAATGCAATATCAACTTACATCACGGGTGGTAGAAGTCAGGGTGTCACCGTTCATTGTCTTCGTGTTCCATACTCCTTTGCATCATGATTATCCCTAAAGGCTCCATTCACATTTGTACCACTTCAAAGTTGCGCCGACTTTGGAGTGCAACTTTGACGCAGCTTTGGATGGGTGCAACTTGGATATAACTTTGGCTTTTACCAGTGATAATGGACAACTGTTTCATTGTATAACATTCAAGTACGACTTTCATGCAACTTTTGAGGGTTAACATTGAAATCTACGGCCCTACAGTTGCATGAAAGTCTGATCAAAGTAGTGCATGAACTACTTTGAAGTCGCTGCAACTTTAAGTCGCACAGATATGAATGGTTATCATTGCTAAACGTGAGGAACGACTTGTCATGTGACTTTAATGTCCAAAGTTGCATGACAAGTCGCACAAGTGTGATTGGAACCTTAAGCGAAAGTTTATTCTCCTTATATTTTGCCTTGTCTTGATACCCCCCCCCTTCCCCTCCCATCAACACACTTATGAGATCTTAACCACTTTAGCCCCGGAAGGATTTACAGTGAGGGAAAAAAGTATTTGACCCCCTGCTGATTTTGTACGTTTGCCCATTAGATAAAGAAATGATCAGTCTATAATTTTAATGGTCAGTGAGAGACAGAATAACAAAAATATCCAGAAAAACACATTTCAAAAAAGTTGTAAATTGATTTGCATTTTAATGAGTGAAATAAGTATTTGGCCCCTTCGCAAAGCATGACTTCGTACTTAGTGGCAAAACCCTTGTTGGTAATCACAGAGGTCAGACAATTCTTGTAGTTGGCCACCAGGTTTGCACACATCTCAGGAGGGATTTTGTCCCACTCCTCTTTGCAGATCCTCTCCAAGTCATTAAGGTTTGGAGGCTGACATTTGGTAACTCGAACCTTCAGCTCCCTCCACATATTTTCTATGAGATTAAGGTCTGGAGACTGGCTAGGCCACTCCAAGACCTTAATGTGCTTCTTCTTGAGCCACTCCTTTGTTGCCTTGGCTGCGTGATGTTTCATACTGGAATACCCATCCACAACCTATTTTCAATGCCCTAGCTGAGGGATGGAGGTTCTCAACCAAGGTTTGACGGTACATGGCCCAGTCCATCATCCCTTTGATGCAGTGAAGTTGTCCTGTCCCTCAGAAAAACACCCCCAAAGCAAAATGTTTCCACCTCCATGTTTGACGGTGGGGATGGTGTTCTTGGGGTCATAGGTGGCATTCCTCCTCCTCCAAACACGGCAAGTTAAGTTGATGCCAAAGAGCTTGATTTTGGTCTCATCTGACCAAAACATTTTCACCCAGTTCTCCTCTGAATCAGTCAGAAGCAAACTTCCGACGGGCCTGTACATGTGCTTTCTTGAGCAGGGGGACCTTGCCGGTAAGGATGGGCGAACAGTTCGGCCCGAGCATAAGATCGGGCCGAACGTTTGTTGTTCGGTCTTTCGGCGAACATCCGAACAAACGGGACGTTCGATGCATTGCAGTGCTGAACAGATCATTGCAAGCCCTGATTGGCTGAAGCAGTGAAAGCTTCAGCCAATCAGGGCACAGAGCACTGTCAGAGTCATGATTGGACACTGTCATCATGACTTCATCCAATCATGGCTCATTCCCACCCCACAGTATAAAAGTATTCTTTCAATGGCAGCCATTTTCAGTGTGATTTTGGCGGAGAGAGATAGAACAGGGCTCTGTTCGGTGCTATCAGTTAGTTAGTGTGCTATACTGTGCTATTTTGCTTCAATTGTCAGTGTAGAGTATTAGTTTAGTGTCAGTCTAGGGATCTTGTGAGTGTAGTGAGGAGGACCATCATTCAGCTTTGCAGCTAGAGTAGGGACAGCTCAGATAGTTTCTGTTGTGTTACACTATGTGATTTATTATGCTCTGTGTCTTTAAGATTTGTTCCCTCTGTCTATCTGAACTCTTTCTCTCACCGTAGTTCTGTATATTCTCCTCCCCTTCCTCTCTCTGATTCATTGTGCACAGTATACCTCATTGCTGTAACATCTTACATGTGGCTTACAACTGCAACGTTTTTCTATCTATGAATATCCATCATTAAACGGAACATTCGAGAGGATTCATCGTCTGTCTTTCCATACAGTGAGTTATTCATTGAGTTAAGCTGCCTGAATTGATGCAAGGGATAAATAGATCACCAGGTCATGTAAGCTCTATGTGAAGCTGAAGATAACATTTATAGCCTTGTAGTTGAGTCAGAACAGTAGAAAAACGGAGCTCCACAGCCTAATTACAAGATTTCTGCATATAGTACTGTTACAGACAAGATTTACTGCCCTCATTGCAAGAAAGAATGAGACAGCAGCACATGGAATCTTCATAACCTGAGACTAGGCTGCAGGGTATCCTATTACAGCACACAGATCCTGCCTGCTTATCACTGAGACATTGTCTGCCTGTGTCAGCCATGAGTCACCACAGCTCTCAATGTGAATATACAGCCACTCCAACACAAGACACTGAGCCAACTGACTTACCCAAACGCTCAGTCAAACCCACCTGGAAAGTGATGGAGAATTATGAAGCCTTAAGAACTGAATTGTTTAATAGCTTGAAGCTAATTTGGGACAGGATTGCCTTTGAATCAAATACAGTGTCTGTTGAAGGTGAATTACTGACACTAGAGGGCGCCATTAAACAACTCTCTATCTCTTATGAGCTCTATCAGCTTACCAGTGACAAGTTCATTAATGTCTTACAAAATATGGACACAGAACTTTCACTCGAGGAATTAAAGAATTTCAAGGCTCTTAATCTGGAAAGAGACAGTTTTATCCAGCAAACCAAATTAAAGGCAGAAGCAAAGTTAAAGCTGATACAGGACACTGCATCTCACAGATCTGTTTCCACCAGACATTCTAAAAGGTCATCTAGAAGTCATAGTTCAAGATACTCAACACTCAGTGAGCGACTTATTAGTGCCCGCGCTGAAGCGGAAGCCAGCAAGGTGCAGGTCGCATATGCAGAAAAAAGAGCAGAGTTGGAAACGGAGTCAGTGCTTCAGACCGCACGTCAAAGAGCAACTATAGAAATCTTAAATGAACAGTGTAAACATGACGCAGCTATGGCAAGGCTAATGCCGCGTACACACGGTGGGACTTTTCAGCTACAAAAGTCCGACAGCCTGTCCGACAGACTTTCGACGGACTTTCGACGGACTTTCGACGGACTTTTGGCGGACTTTCGACGGACTTTTGGCGGACTTTCGACGGACTTTTGGCGGACTTTCGACGGACTTGCGGCGGACTTTCTAACGAACAGACTTGCCTACACACGATCACACAAAAGTCCGTCGAATTCTTACGTGATGACGTACACCGGACTAAAATAAGGAAGTTCATAGCCAGTAGCCAATAGCTGCCCTAGCGTGGGTTTTTGTCCGTCGGACTAGCATACAGACGAGCGGATTTTTCGACCGGACTCGAGTCCGTCGGAAAGATTTGAAGCATGTTTCAAATCTAAAGTACGTCGGATTTGAGGCTAAAAAAGTCAGTTGAAAGTCCGGAGAAGCCCACACACGATCGGATTACCAGCCAGCTTTAGTCCGTCAGCGTCCGTTGGACTTTTGTAGACGAAAAGTCCGACCGTGTGTACGCGGCATAAGAGTTTTAGAGCAAGCTATCAGTGCAGACGAAGGTGCAAGTGAGAAAGACAGCATCAACCTAAACATAGCAGATATGGAAGATCCCCTCAAACGCACTAAAGACTATGTCCTAAGCCACTGCAGTATACACTCCATTGTCTCCAATGCTCCTGGCAACTTAGAAACTCCTTCACAGCTCCAAGTTAAAGAGGTTCCAGCAACTTCCTGCATGCAAAATCACTCCAATGCACTTCCTACCTGCCTACCTAACCTTCCTTCTTATGTCACAGAGCATCAGAGCAAGCTGCAAGCAAGTCATCAATTTCCTGTCATCGGTACAGCATTGAATCAACGTACCATTGGAACAACCGACTTCAAGCAAGCAACTCACCTGAACGCATCTGCTGCACCATATTTACCTGTGTCCTTTAACAATAATGTCAAAGATAGTGCAATCAGCACCGTTCAGCCAACAGCATCTCACATAAAGGCAGAGACAACTGAGACAGCAGAGTTTGTGAGGTACATACTTCGCAGAGAGCTCACAAAGACTGGTCTTACAAGTTTTGATGACCAACCTGAGAACTACCGAAGTTGGAAATGTGCTTTCAGAACTGCAATCAGCGATCTTGGCATTACAGCGGCTCAAGAATTGGATCTCCTGATTAGATGGCTTGGTCCTCTATCTGCTGCACGTGTTAAGCCATTAAGATCAGTTTTCATGGACAATCCTACAGCAGGCCTCACAGCTGCATGGGAGCGACTAGAGCAAAGTTATGGCAGTCCAGAAGCTATAGAAAATGCCTTGTTCATGCGCCTGGAAACTTTCCCAAAGATATCTGGTAAGGACAACAAGGAGTTCCAGAGACTGAGTGACCTTCTCCTTGAGCTTCAGCTAGCCGAGGCAGACCCAAAACTACCCGGACTCAGTTACCTTGACACTGCAAGAGGGGTAAACCCAATTGTCTCCAAGCTCCCGTATGGTGTACAAGAGAAATGGTCTGCACTAGGATCATCATACAAAAAAGAGAACAAGGTTTCCTTCCCACCATTCTCTTTCTTCTGCAACTTCATCAGGAGAATCGCAGAGACCAAGAATGATCCAAGTTTTTCCTACGGTGAGTACAGTCTCTTCTCACCATTTCCTAAGAGTACCAGTCTTCAGGGCAACTATAGAAGCCGTAGAGGCCTAGTATCCGTGAAAAAGACTGACATCCTTCCCACTCCTACCACAGTTGTTACCACGGACAGACAGAGTAGGAAGATTGAAAACCCTAACAGAGAGTGTCCCATTCACAAGAAGCCACACCCCCTCAAAAAATGTATCGGCTTTAGGAAAAAGCCTCTTGAAGAGCGTAAGGAGCTTTTAAAGACATTTAGGGTATGTTTCAGGTGCTGTGCTTCTACCGAACATTTTGCAAGGGACTGTAATGTATCCATCAAGTGCATAGAGTGTGGCTCCGAAGAGCATGTGCAAGCCCTACATCCGCTTGAGCCCAGCTCTGCACAACCTGCTAACTCTCCTCCCAGGTTAACGCATGGCGGGGAGAATACAGACCAAATGCCTAATTCTACCATAATTTCTTCATCCTGCACTGAAGTTTGTGGAGAAGACCGCTGCGATAAGTCCTGTGCTAAAATATGCTTGGTGAACATACACCACAAGGACCAACCAGAAAAGACTCTAAAAGCCTATGCTATCTTAGACGATCAGAGCAATAGATCGCTTGCAAAATCAGAACTGTTTAATCTATTTGAAATAAAAGGCGAAGCTCATCCTTACACCTTGGGTACCTGTAGTGGAACTACAGAGGTTTCTGGAAGAAGGGCTCATGGACTTATGGTATCTTCTCTCAAAGGTAACTTGCAATTACCCCTACCTACACTTGTAGAGTGCAATCAGATACCTGCTAACAGGGAAGAAATCCCTACACCAGCTGCTGCTTTCCATCACCCTCACCTGAAGGTAATAGCAAATGAGATACCGCCGCTTGACAAAGATGCTCAGATCCTTCTTCTGTTAGGAAGAGACATTCTAAGAGTTCACAAGGTACACAGACAAGTCAGTGGACCCCCAGATGCCCCATTTGCTCAGCGCATGGATCTAGGGTGGGTCATCATAGGCAACGTCTGTATAGGCAAAATGAAGAGACCTACCAACATTTCGTCATTCAAGACAAATGTTCTGCCAAATGGCCGAAACACTTACTTTGAGCCATGCCCACATCACTACTGGGTGAAAGAGAAGATAGCCAGCCATGGATGTCAACATGGTATCTCACGTAACACAAGCCCTTTCTCGTGCCACGATGACGACTTCGGCTCTACAGTGTTTAATACAACCAGTGAAGATGACATACTGGCTCCTTCAACGGAAGACAAAGAATTCATCAAGGTAATGGACAATGAGTTCTTTCAAGACGATGCCAATAACTGGGTAGCACGCCTACCTTTTCGTCTCACAAGAGAGAGACTGCCCAACAACTTGCAACAGGCCATCAGTAGATTCTCCTCCTTAAAACGAAACTAAAGCAGGAAACCAGAGATGCAAAGACACTTTGTCGACTTTATGCAAAATATATTTGACAGAGATCATGCAGAGCCTGCACCCCCACTAAAGGAGGGAGAAGAATGCTGGTACCTTCCATCCTTTGGCGTGTATCACCCACATAAACCAGACCAAATCAGAGTTGTCTTTGATTCCAGTGCTCAGCATGAAGGTGTTTCTCTCAACAACATGCTCCTTACAGGGCCTAACTTGAACAACAGTCTAATAGGAGTCTTGATTCGCTTCAGACAAGAACCTGCAGCAGTTATGGCAGACATTCAACAGATGTTTCACTGCTTCATTGTCAGAGAAGACAACAGAAACTACCTCAGGTTTCTGTGGCACAAAGACAATGACATCCACAAGGAAGTTATAGACTTTCGAATGAAGGTACATGTCTTTGGTAACAGTCCTTCTCCTGCAGTGGCAACTTATGGGCTAAGGAGAACAGCTCAGACTGGAGAAGAAGAATATGGATCTGATGCTCGTCAGTTTGTTGAAAGAAACTTCAACGTTGACGACGCACTCAAGTCTTTTCCAACTGCTAAAGAAGCGATTGATCTCCTCATAAGAACAAAGGAGATGCTGGCTACAGCAAACCTTAGACTGCACAAAATTATATCCAACAGCCAGGAACTTATGAATGCCTTTCACTCTGAGGACTATGCCACCAGTCTAAAAAACCTTGATTTGGGTACAGATGTGCCTCCTGTACAGCGAAATCTGGGTTTGTTGTGGAACATCGAACAAGACACATTCACCTTCCAAGTGTCAACTTGTGACAAACCCTTCACTAAGAGAGGAGTCCTGTCGGTGGTGAATAGCATCTATGACCCACTTGGTTTCCTTGCTCCAGTTACCATTCAAGGTAAGATTCTGCTAAGACAGTTATCTACTGAGAACATAGACTGGGATACTCCCTTACCTAGTGAGAATCAACACAAGTGGGAAAGGTGGAGACATTCTTTGAAGTCACTAGGAAAACTTCAGATTTCCCGTTGCTATGTTCCAGGTTCTATTTCAACTGTTTACCGGAGGGAAATTCATATTTTCTCTGATGCATCAGTTGAAGCTATTGCTACAGTAGCCTATTTGAAGATCTCTAAAATGAATGGGGAATCACACTGTAGTTTTGTCCTAGGCAAGGCAAAACTCACTCCCAAACCTGCACATACCATACCAAGACTTGAACTTTGTGCAGCCGTGCTAGCAGTAGAAATTGCAGAAGTCATACGAAGTGAAATGGACACTAGAATTGATTCTTTCACCTTCTATACAGACAGTAAGGTAGTACTTGGTTACATATACAACCAAACAAAACAGTTTCATGTGTATGTCAGCAACAGGGTTGAACGTATTAAAAGATTCTCCCTACCAAGTCAATGGCATTACGTTCCCACTGAACTCAATCCAGCTGACTGTGGGACCAGAGCCGTGTCATCTGATGTTCTTCAGGACAGCTTATGGCTGTCACCTCCAAGGTTTTTGTGTGAGGACTCCTACTCACCCCCTGTTGACTCCATGTTGCAGACTCACAAGTCTTTACCACTCACCCATGATACTTTGTCTACCTTTCTCGCTGAAGTGTGTGCTATAGTGAACGCAAGACCTTTAGTGCCGGTATCTTCAGATCCTGATGCTCCAGTGATCCTTACTCCAGCTTCACTCCTTACTCAAAAGATTGGGACTGCTGTAATATCTTCAAGTGAGATTGAACCCAAGGATATCTACAGGGGTCAATGGAAGCAGGTGCAGCATCTCGCCAATGTGTTTTGGCATCGCTGGAGGAAGGAGTATCTTCATCACCTTCAAGGTCGTAACAAATGGCAAACATCTAAGCCTAATCTTAAGGTTGGAGATCTCATCCTTCTAAAAGACAAGGAAGTTTGTCAGAATGAGTGGCCTATGGGTCTTATTACCAAGGTTATGCCCAGTGAGGATAACAAGGTCCGGAAGGTAGAAGTCAAGGTAACCAAGGAAGGATCCACACGAACCTTCACTCGACCAATTACTGAGTTAGTACTCCTTTTGCCAGGTGAGTGACTTATGCAAGGACTAGCCATGCTGTTGGCACGGCGGGGAGTACATTGCTGCTATCTACAGGTTCTACCTTGAACTTTGGAACTCTTTGAAGACGTCATACTTCGGACTACATGTTCTTCAATCCTGTTGGACTTATGTTTATACTTGCTTGTTGCATGCTTTTCATTACAGGTTCCAGGACATTTAACAGTATTGGACTTATTGAATATATATATAATTGTTTATGGTTATGAAATCTAAAGATTTCAGACGGGGAGTGTTGTGTTACACTATGTGATTTATTATGCTCTGTGTCTTTAAGATTTGTTCCCTCTGTCTATCTGAACTCTTTCTCTCACCGTAGTTCTGTATATTCTCCTCCCCTTTCTCTCTCTGATTCATTGTGCACAGTATACCTCATTGCTGTAACATCTTACATGTGGCTTACAACTGCAACGTTTTTCTACCTATGAATATCCATCATTAAACGGAACATTCGAGAGGATTCATCGTCTGTCTTTCCATACAGTGAGTTATTCATTGAGTTAAGCTGCCTGAATTGATGCAAGGGATAAATAGATCACCAGGTCATGCAAGCTCTATGTGAAGCTGAAGATAACATTTATAGCCTTGTAGTTGAGTCAGAACAGTTTCAGTGTAGTGTAGTGAGACTGTGTCAGTAATCTTTACATTAGTATATAGCTAGAGTAGGGGCAGTTCAGATAGCATCAGCGTAGTGATGGTTGAACACCGTCTATTTGATTGCATTTGATTGCCATTTGATTGCATTTGATTGCCAGTTTAATACCATATAGTTATGTGTGCGTTACTGCCAGTTTAACGCCATATATTTTTGTGTGCATTACTGCCAGTTTAATGCCATATTGTTTTTTGTGCTTTACTGCTAGTTTAACGCCATATAGTTCTTTGTGCGTTACTGTCAGTTTAACGCCATATAGTTCTGTGTGTGTTACTGCCAGTTTAACGCCATTTACTTCTGTGTGCGTTACTGCCAGTTTAACGTCATATAGTTTTGTGTGCGTTACTGCCAGTTTGACGCCATATAGTTTCTTGTGCATTCATTCCCAGCCGTTGGAGACTGAATCGGCTTCAAAAAGGGTATGTAAAGCGATTTCTTCTTTACAGGGCTAGTCTTAGATCGTGGATGCCTGTAGATTTACAGATTTTAGTGTTAGGGTGGACTTCTACTTTAACCACTTAAGAAACGCCCCATGCAGATATACTGCGTCAGGGCAGCCCTTAAGCGCAAAATCACGTACCTGTACGCGTTTGTTTTCTTCAGGTCTGGGACGTGTGCGCGTGCCACCTGGCGAACCCGCTCCCGATGTCCGCCGGGACCCGCAGATCGTTCCCGAGGCAGACGGAACGATGGTCTGCCTATGTAAACAAGGCAGATCGCCGTTCTGTCAGAGGGGAAGATGGAGATCTTGTGTTTCTGCTGAGCAGAAACACGGATCTCTGTCTTCCCCCAGTCAAAGCACCTCCCCCCACAGTTCGCAAGCACTCCCAGGGAACACATTTAACCCTTTGATTGCCCCTGATGTTAACCCCTTCCCTGTCAGTGTCATTAGTACAGTGACGGTGCATTTTTTTTTTAGAACTGATCACTGTATTGGTGTCACTGGTCCCCAAAAAGTGTCACTTAGGGGCTGATTTACTAAAGGCAAATAGACTGTGCACTCTGCAAGTGCAGTTCCTCCAGACTTTAGTTAATTAGGTAAAGCTTCACTTTGCAAAGGGTACCGAAATCACGTGCAAGGGAAATTTTAAAAAAAACTGTATTTTTGCTTGCACATGATTGGATGATGGAGGTCAGCAGAGCTTCTGCTCATTTACTAAGCTTTGCAGCAACCACACTTGCAGAGTGCACAGTCTATTTGTCTTTAGTGAATCAGATTTGGCCACCGCAATGTCACAGTCCTGCTAAAAATCACTGATCACCGCTATTACTAGTAAAAAAAAACATTCATAAGCATATCCCATAGTTTGTAGACGCTATATTTTTTGCGCAAACCAATCAACATACACTTATTGTGATTTTTTTTTTTACCAAAAACATGTCGCAGAATACATATTGGCCTACATTGATGAAGACAAGGTCCATAAAGACATGGATGAGCAAGATTTGTTTTACCTTCAGTCATTAAGGGGTTACACTACAAAGGCAGCTCTGTTTTTATACTGGATGGTTTCGGAAATTTGTGCGAAATGATTGTTTCTTATCTCTTGTGCAAAAGCACGTTAATTCTGTGCTGACACCGGCGTGCCGCTGAATTGCGGTGATATTACATAACGGCAGAAGAAGAACCGTTTATCTCGTGTTGCCTTTGTTTAGATCTCCTGTGGTTTGCAGTAGAAGCCATACATTGCAGATCATCCCTTACACCATAATTAACTTGTAGAATGTTGATGAATAAATGAATAATAAACACCAGAATGCCGAGTGAGTGATTCTCGTTGTTCCTCAATATATATTCCAGCTGTGGATCTTCACTCCCCCATTTTTATTTTTTTTTCTTTAAATCTAAACCCCCCTCACCTGTTATGTGTTTGAGAATGGTGGATATGGGGCCGTGCGGACTAAAAAAAAGGTAAAGAACTCCAAAAAATATATATATATTCTGCCAATTTAGATTGCAGAGGGTGCATTTATATATTGAGATTCCAACATAAGAAACTCCTAATTATTTATCTAGAAACAAATATAGACTAGGGAACCCTTGCAGCCGGGGGGGGGGGGGGGGGAATATTAAAAATAAGCAGCTGAATCACCGATTAACAACCTCCCAACCGCCCCCTTAACTCAGCACAGTGGCTGAAAGGGGTTGTGCCCAGTGGGACAAGGTCTTCTAGAGCTTGGGGGGATATGGCAAACTGCACCCCCACCCCCAAGGTGTATGAGCATTATGTGTCAGCAACCCCCCCCCCCCCTGAAAAAAAAATTGAGAACTAATCTGCATGCTTACCCTATAAGCATAAAGTCCCCCCTCCTCCCATTACCAATCCTCTTTCCCTGCTGAAATCCCCCTCAGCCTCTCCAAAAAAAATCACCCCTTTCAGCACAAATCCCCCCCCCCCCAATTACCCCTCTTAGCAGAATCCCCCCCCCCCCATTCATCCCTACTAGCACAAATCCACCCCCCCCCCCCCAAAAAAAAAGTCTCCTCCTAGCACAATTCCACCTCCCTCCTCTACCATATCACCTCTTTTAGCACAACCCCCCCCCCAAATTCCCCTCCTAGCACAACCCCCCCCCCCCCAAATTTCCCCTCCTAGCACAAATACACCCCCCCCCCCCCCAATTTCCAAATTTCCCCTCCTAGCACAATTCCCCCCATTCATCCCTACTAGCACAAATCCACCCCCCCCCCAAAAAAAAGTCCCCTCCTAGCACAATTTCCCCCATTCATCCCTACTAGCACAAATCCACCCCCCCCCAAAAAAAAGTCCCCTCCAAGCACAATTCCACATCCCTCCTCTACCATATCATCTCTTTTAGCAAACCCCCCCCCCCCCCAATTTCCCCTCCTAGCACAAATCCTCTTCTCCATCTACCCTCCCAATATCCCCCTAAATCACCACTCCTAGCACTCCCCCCCCCCCCCCCCCCCCCCCCAAATTTCCAAATTTCCCCTCCTAGCACAATTCCTCCCATTCATCCCTACTAGCACAAATGCACCTCCCCCCCAAAAAAAAAAGTCCCCTCCTAGCACAATTCCAGCTCTCTCCTCTACCATATCCGCTCTTTTAGCACAAGCCCCCCCCCCCCCCCAAATTTCCCCTTCTAGCACAAATCCTCTTCTCCATCTACCTTTCCAACAACTTCCTAAATCCCCACTCCTAGCACCCCCCCCCCTAAATTTTCCCTCTTTGCTCAAATCCCCCTCACTCCCAAATCTCCCCTCCTAGCACAAATCCCACCACCCCCAAATTCCAAATTTCCCCTCCTAGCACAATTCCCCCCATGCATCCCTACTAGCACAACTCCACATCCCCCCCCCAAAAAAAATGTCTCCTCCTAGCACAATTCAACATCCCTCCTCTACCATATCCGCTCTTTTAGCACAAACCCCCCTAAATGTCCCCTCCTAGCACAAATCCTCTTCTCCGTCTACCCACTCAACATCCCCCTAAATCACCACTCCTAGCACCCCCCCCATTTTCCCTCCTATCACAACCCCCCCCCCCAAATTTCCTCTCCTAGCACAAATACCCCCCCCCCCCCCCAAATTCCAAATTTCCCCTCCTAGCACAATTCCCTCCATGCATCCCCACTAGCACAAATCCAACACCCCCCCCCCCCCAAAAAAAAATGTCCCCTCCTAGCACAATTACACCTCCCTCCTCTACCATATCACCTCTTTTAGCACAAATCTCCCTCCCCAAATTTCCACTCCTAGCACAAATCCTCTTCTCCATCTACCCTCCATCTACCCTCCCAACTTCCCCCTAAATCACCACTTCTAGCACCCCCCCCCCCCCCAAATTTCCCCTCCTAGCACAAATCCCCTCCCGTAAATTTCCCCTACTAGCACAATTCCCCCAATGTATCTCTACTAGCACAAACCCACCCCAAGCCCACCAAAAATGTCCCCTCCTAGCACAATTCCACCTCCCTCCTCTACCATATCACCTCTTTTAGCACAAACTCCCCCAATTTTGCCCTCCTAGCACAAATCCTCTTCTCCATTTGCCCTCTCAACAACCCCCTAAATCACCACTCCTACCACCCCCCCCCCCCCCAAATTTCCCCTACTGGAACACTTCATACCTCCTGCTGCCCCCTAAATTCCCCTTCCCAATCTTCTCCTGGTGCAACCCACCCCCCCCCCACCTCACATGATACCACAGTGCCCAGGGCAGCCGCCCCTCCTGCCCACCCCTTGTCCCAGCCCTGGTTGTGTGCATGCCACAGGTGGGTTGCTTTGCTTCACTGCCACGGCTAAAATTAAACCCCATGTCGCGTTCGGCCAGCAGTATCACTACCGCTCTGCAACTTCATACAATACACATGTACGCAATGTACGCAGCATGGTGATGCAAGCTTTACAGGGTTAAAGAATATGTCAACCCAGAAATTCATATTCCTGATATGTGGCTGCTGTACCATGTACTTGTATGAGAAAGTATCCTGATCTCTTTGTATTGCTTTCATTTTCCTTTGTGTGAAATCCCTAGTGTTTCTGCCAGTCCCTCTGCTTTCCTATAAAAAAAATGACCACACTAGGCATGAAAGCACAGAGTGGTTAGTTTTCTGGCAGTGCTGGGAACTCAGTGTACTCTCCTCCAATGATCTCACTAAATACAAAGTTTTTTGTATTTTGTTATAACATTTTGAAAAACAGGTCATTTTTCTCTTTCACTGATATGCGTTGATGAGACTGCACTGATGATGAGGTACTGATTGGCAGCACTGATGGGCACTGATAGGTGGAACTGGTGTGCCCTGATGAGCAGTAATATGTGACACTGTTGGGCACTGTTATGTGGCACATTCGGGTGCTAAGGGGACCGATGTCCCTTTAACAGGAGCCGCGGCTTCTTTTTCCTTCACGCTGACATCCACGGGGTTTTTTCAAATTTTTTGCTAAAACAAACAAAAAAAAAAAACAAAATTTGGAAAAAAAAACCCCACCGTTTTTCATATTTTGTTATAACATTTTGCAAAACAGGTAATTTTTCTCCTTCACTGATGGGCACTGATGAGGTGGCACTAATGGACACTCATGAGGTGGCACTGATGGGCACTGATGACACTGCACTAATGGACACTGATGAGGAGGCACTGATGGGCACTGATGAGACTGCACTAATGGACACTGATGAGGAGGCACTGATGGGCACTGATGAGACTGCACTAATGGACACTGATGAGGTGGCACTGGTGGGCACTGATGACACTGCACTAATAGACACTGATGAGGAGGCACTAATGGACACTGATGAGGCGACACTGATGGGCACTGATGACGCTGCACTAATGGACACTGATGAGGAGGTACTGATGGGCACTGATGAGGCGGCACTGATGGGCACTGATGAGACTGCACTAATGGACACTGATGAGGAGGCACTGATGGGACAAGGGGGCACTGATGGGCACTGATGAGGTGGCACTGATGGGCACTGATGAGACTGCACTAATGGACACTGATGAGGTGGCACTGATGGGCACTGATGAGACTGCACTAATGGGCACTGATGAGGAGGCACTGATGAGGCGGCACCGATGGGCACTGATAAGGTGGCACTGATGGGCACTGATGAGACTGCACTAATGGACACTGATGAGGTGGCACTGATGGGCACTGATGAGACTGCACTAATGGACACTGATGACGTGGTATTGATGGGCACTGATGAAGCGGCACTGATGGGCACTGATGAGGCGGCACTGATCATGAGGCACTGATGAGGCTGCACTGATGGGCACTGATAGGCACTGATGAGGCTGCAGTGATGGGCACTGATAGGCACTGACAGGCACCACTGATGATGAGGCACTGATTGGCAGAACTGATGGGCACTGATGGGCACTTATATGTAGCACTGCTGGGCACTGATACGCGATGCATTCAGGTGCTAAGGGGACCAATGTCCCTTTAACAGGAGCCACAAAAAAAAAAAACGATAACCATCATCTTTTTTTTTCCATGATCAGCTGATCACATGGTAAAGGGCCTGCTGTGATTGGCCCTTTAACCGATCTATGATCAGCCGAGTCTCATGGACTCTGCGATCACAGAGCATGCCGCCCCCTGGGGGCGCGTGGGAAGCGCGAGAACGGGAGGACGTCTATGGATGCCCTCCCGGCTATAGCCGCATTTCGAATATAGCGTGGGTGGCAAGTGGTTCAACAAATACTATTTTTGTGTACATTCTTCTCTTCTGAAGGGGAGAAAAAGATATACTGAGTGGAATTTATCAACACCGGAGCAGTTTCTCTATTCAGGGGTGAAAGAGAGTAGAGGGGTGGGTTTTACTAACTGATCACTGTGACAGCCAATCATAGGCTATCGCACTGATCACATGACCAAAAAAGCACCTAAAAGTTGGTATGAGACCCGGAGCTGTTGGCACGTTTCCAGCAGCACATGTATGCAGTTAATCGAAACAACGCCCATCTCTGTGACACTGCATATACACTATATTACCAAAAGTATTGGGACACCTGCCTTTACACGCACATGAACTTTAATGACATCCCAGTCTTAGTCCGTAGGGTTCAATATTGAGTTGGCCCACCCTTTGCAGCTATAAAAGCTTCAACTCTTCTGGGAAGGCCATCCACAAGGTTTAGGAGTGTGTCTATAGGATCGTTTGACCATTCTTCCAGAAACGCATATCTGAGGTCAGGCACTGATGTTGGATGGCCTGGCTCGCAGTCTCCGCTCTAATTCATCCCAAAGGTGTTCTATCGGGTTGAGGTAGAGAAGAAAGTACCCCCTATAATGGGATTTTTAAGGCCTGTGCCATATTAGTATAATATCACTGTGTAGTATAAATTACCAAAACATATTTATAAAAGTAGCAAATACAAGTTTTATTTACAAAAATCTTTAAAAACAAATTAGGGCTGGTGTGCTGACAGGCCAACAATATGCAAATTATGGATTACATTTCTACACATTCCAGAAGCAGCCGCGATAAGGATACCGTGACTGTGAATATACATGGAAGACACCAGACGCGTTTCAGAAGTTTATTCTTTCCTCAGGGGTGTATATATTATTAGAACGAGTCACTTCTACAAATTAAGCAAAAGGTATATAAGTAACACAATCATAAAAATCCTTTATCATTGATCTTGTGGAAAGAGAAGACATTGCACTTACATGTTGACAGCAAATAGAACTTACATACATCGGCCAAAAGAGTTCACAATCAATGATGCCCATCCCATTGCCATACCCTGCAGTCATTTGCAAGGGAGTATATATATATTTTTTCAAATTCTTATCATTTAAAAAAAAAATGTAAACACCAATGAAGCATCTGAGCATATTCTATATGCATATACAGTATCTCACAAAAGTGAGTACACCCCTCACATTTTTGCAAATATTTTCTTCTATCTTTTCATGTAACAACACTGAAGAAATGACATTTTACTACAATGTAAAGTAGTGAGTGTACAGCTTGTATAACAGTGTAAATTTGCTGTCCTCTCAAAATAACTCAACACACAGCCATTAATGTCTAAACCGCTGGAAACAAAAGTAAGTACACCCCTAAGTGAAAATGTCCGAATCGGGTCCAATTAGCCATTTCCCCTCCCGGTGTCATGTGACTCGTTAATGTTACAAGGTCTCAGGTGTAAATGGGGAGCAGGTGTGTTCAGTTTGGTGTTTTCGCTCTCACTCTCTCATAGTGGTCACTGGAAGTTCAACATGGCACCTCATGGCAAAGAACTCTCTGAGGATCTGAAAAAAGAAATTGTTGCTCTACATAAAGATGGCAGAGGCTGACTAAGGGCATGGATTACTGGAACTATGTCCCGTGGTCTGATGAGACCAAGATAAACTTATTTGGTTCAGATGGTGTCAAACGTGTGTGGCGGCAACCAGATGAGGAGTACAAAGACAAGTGTGTCTTGCCTACAGTCAAGCATGGTGGTGGGAGTGTCATGGTCTGGGGCTGCATGAGTGCTGCCGATGTCTTGTCGAATACTGTCCCCCATCGGATAGTGTCCGCCCTGTACTGTGCAGGCACAGTACGGAGGACAAACGAGATGCCGAAAGTCTCCGAAGTTCAACAGCTGATCGTCAGCTGTACACGGCGCCTGCGCTTTTATTCTCGCCCTGTGTCCAGGTTCATTCCCCACTATCCAAGTGGACATAGAGATAGCAGCGAGGCCATGCCCGAAGCGTGGCGAGGGGCCCTCTTACAAAGCCTTCACTTTTAAGTGCCCAAGCGCCGTGTACAGCTGATGGTCATCTGATCAACTTCGGACACTTTCGGCGTCTCCTTGTCCTCCGTACTGCGCAAGCGCTGCGCCTGCGCAGTACGGGGCGGACACTATCCGATACAGGGACACTTCTCGTCAGAACACCGGCACTGGGGAGCTACAGTTTGAGGGAACCATGAATTCCAACATGTACTGTGGCATACTGAAGCAGAGCATGATCCCCTCCCTTCGGAGACAGGGCCGTAGGGCAGTATTCCAACATGATAAAGACCCCAAACACACCTCCAAGACGACTACTGCCTTGCTAAAGAAGCTGAGGGTAAAGGTGATGGACTGGCCAAGCATGTCTCCAGACCTAAACCCTATCTGTGGGGCATCCTCAAACGGAAGGTGGAGGAGCGTAAGGTCTCTAACATCCACCATCTCTGTGATTTCATCATGGAGGAGTGGAAGAGGACTCCAGTGACAACCTGTGAAGCTCTGGTGAACTCCATGCCCAAGAGGGTTAAGGCAGTGCTGGAAAATAATGGTGGCCACACAAAATATTGACACTTTGGGCCCAATTTGGACATTTTCACTTAGGGGTGTACTCACTTTTGCTCCCAGCGGTTTAGACATTATTGGTGGTGTGTTGAGTTATTTTGAGGGGACAGCAAATTTACACTTATACAAGCTGTACACTCACTACTTTGTATTAAAGTGTAATTTCTTCAGTGTTGTCACATAAAAAGATAGAATAAAATAGGGGCGTGGCTTGGCGCCGGACTTGAATGGCCGCTTGACTCCCAAACTCCCGTTCACAGAAGCATATACACTAAGTCCCGGTCGAGCCATCCGCAACAAAACATGGGGAAAAACTCAAGGGATCCCTCCCCAGCTAGGTCCCGCTCCCCACATGGGCCCGAAACACAACTCGGCCGCAATATACCGGAAATCTTCCGGACCCAGGTACTCGAGGCCTCGGCTTCTAATCAGGCCTACTCAAGCGCCGCACGATCCACCAGCCTCAGCCACTCAGGCAGGAGCCACGCACAGCCCCAGCCCACAGCACCTGAAGCTCATATTCTGCAGCCACTGAGCATACAGGACCTCCGTACTGTGGCAGAAGACATTAGAACCACACTCTCCTCAGCGATCACAGATCTCAGAATAGACGTCCAGGCAATGGCAGTGCAGATGGATGTCCTGGAGGAAACAGCAACCCTCTATGACACTGCAATCCAGCAATTACAGGCCTTCTCTCACTCCCAAAATACCCAACTCAGAGACATCCAAAGACATATGGAAGATCTGGACAACCGTGGCCGTCGCCACAATATCCTGGTAAGAGGCATCCCTGAAACTATTGACAACTCCCAAATTACAAGGGCTATTATCGCCATCTTTAATGATCTCCTGGGCAGACCCCCTGAAACGCCCATTGACTTTGAGCACTTACACAGAGCCTTAAAACCCAGAGGCAGAGATGCTGATCCCCCCCAGAGATGTTATTTGCTGTCTTGTCAACTATAAACTAAAGGAGGAAATTCTCCAGAGGGCTAGAGACCTTCATTCCCTACTTTATCAAGGAGCTGACATAAAGTTGTTCCAAGACCTCTCACCTATTACACTCCAAAATAGAAGAGACTTAGGCCCTCTGCTCGACCTCCTATGTACCAAAGGGATCCAATACCAGTGGAAATTTCCCTTCTGCCTCTCCGCTTCCTTTCAAGGCCGCAAAGCAAACTTACGCCTGCCGGAAGATCTACCTGCTTTCTGTGAAACACTGAATCTTTCCTGCATTGCATCCCAGGCTGGTACAGCACTCTACGCCCGCCACGCATGAGAAGATCAACTTCCACTGATGCCATTTCAGTCCACGATGACTTCCACATAAGACACCGCAGATCCACCCCACCAAGGGAAGCCAACACATCAGACCCCCAGAATGCCGTGGTCAACAGCCCAACTGCCTCCCCGGGTCACAGGAGACCCCGCCATGGAGGCTCCGACTAAACAATATCGCTCCTCACCTCCCACGCATCTCAACGCCGACTGTGCCACACCAGGATAAGAACCTTCCTACGTCACCCACCTGCAGCACGCACGCCAACAGGCATAACTCAATAATGTCTACATCAGAGATAACCTCTTTTTTTTTCCAGTGACTGCTCTCCCTAGATGTTCCTGACCAATGTAAACATCACTCCTTAGAAGTCTGATCCATAACAAGTGGACTCAACCCATCTGAACTGTAAGTTGGTTACTCCCCTTGAGAGACCCCCCGTGTTCTGATTGACCCTCTTAGAAGAGTATGCAGTCTCAAAGGTAAAATACACTCTCTTAGGGGTAACCACATGCCCTCCATTAAACCGCATAAGACTGAACTGGGAGATCAAGTGTCTCATAGAGATCAGTATACCTCCTCGAGGGTAGTACTCTCACTCCAAATACCTTCTCACACCCTTCCCTGATCCCTTCCACTCACCTTTCCCTTACCCTGTCCCCTTCCCCCTCTCACCCTCCCCAATTTCCCAACCCTCCCCCTCCAAACCTATTTATCCCAGAAGGTATTCCACACATAGACCTCCTTGATCTACGGTCTACGGTACTACTCTGAATTGAGGTTCAGTAAGTATATTTATTGTTGTCTCAAATGTGTCTTAAAAGTCTGCATCTGGTGGTTGATGTCGCACAGAGGCCAATTATCTCCCTATAAAGGTATACGGGCCCAAATTACTTACCTCACCACCCCTTCTTCTAAATTGAGGTAAATCTGTCACTTTAGATAATCGCTCTTTAAGCAACCAAGAGCTTCAGACTTTTCCCATATAGCTCCCCTGACTTGGCGTCTGTGCGATTTCAGCCCTCGTCCAATTGCCCCATATAGAAAGGAAGTCACAAGAGTGTTTAAAAGTTGGATTGCATTAGAAGGCTGCTTCTCACTTGTCCTGTTGCACCTTCAAAATTTAGTTATTCGATCGGTTGGAGTGCTCCCAAAACATTTGCACTACACCAATGGGTTGAGTACGTCCGCCTAATCAACTCCATTATAAGGAGCTATGGGACTGTCCCATGTCCTCACACTTTTTGGCAGACATCTGGCAACACACAGAGGTTCTAGCCCACCACTTCTTCCATCTGGGCCTGCTTCTGGAGCGTTCCTCCCTACCAGCTAACACAGATAATAACGCCTTTCCTCTCTGGGCATATTTCCAGATCAGACATTTCCTAAAAGAAGCTGATCGTGTCTCCTCCGTCTCTCGTCCGCTCACCCCATTCAAACAGCTATGCTCTTGCTCTACACCCCTACAGCATGTGATCTCCATCATCTGTACCATACTCTCCTCAGATAGCTCGATGAAAACTAACAAAGCCTGTTTAAGCTGGGAAAGAGACCTGCAAATAGAGATGACAGAGGAACATATATATCTACAATAACACATAAAGGCTCTCTCAATGTCTCGATCCAGGAAAACAATTATTAAATCCTGGTACAGAACCCCATTAATTCTCAACAAATATAATCCCGCCCTTTCTGAAAAATGCTGGAGATGTTCCAGGGAAACAGGCACTTTAGCACACATATGGTGGTCCTGCCCCCTAATCCAGCCGTTCTGGACCCAAATCCGAGAACTGACTTCACAAATCTCTACATACACTCTAGAACCCACACCACAGCACAGTTCCTCCTTCACCACTCAAACCTACTGACACATCAATACCGCAAAAGGCTAATACCACCCCTAATAAATGCGGCCAAAATTTGTATCCCTCTTCATTGGGGTACAACCCATGTTCCGACTGTCTCTGAATGTCTCAAACGAGTGGAAAAAATTGCGGAGATGGAAGAACTAATCTCCATAGCCAAAGACTGTCCAACCAAATTTTCACATACATAGGCCTGTTGGACCCACTTTTGCACCACAATCAAATACAAACTATTGACAAGCCAAACCCCTACGAACCACACACCCCAAGACAGTTGCAAACCTTAACGACTCTTCTCCTAAATTCCAAAACATATGACCCCATCATAACATGAGACAACTGGCCTCCCCTACACAAGGGAAGATTGAGGGAGGACCACTCTCTATTAAGTAAACACCCAAATACCTACAGACCAGGCTTTTCTACCCATCCTACGCCAATCCTTCGGGAATAATGGCGGAGACTGGGAGGTAAGTTAACATACTCCCCCCCTTCCCAATTCGACCCCCCACCCCCACCACCCCTTACTCCCTCCCCTCCAATCCCGCCCCCCTTTTTTTTTCTATCTCCCCTCCCCCTCCCTGCTCCCCTCCGCCCCTTCTCCCTCCTCTCTTCTTGGGTTTACAACCTAAACCACTCCCTATATCCCACCTAACAACGACATTTAGCCGACTTTGGTTTTGTAGCTGTTAGAAGGTATTATTTACACAACATTGGCTATTACCTCACAAGCAAGCAAATCCCCTATTCTACCCACGAAACACACTCAAACCTATATTAGCACCAGATAGAAGAATTGTTACTGTGATAAGCATTATTATTTGGCAAACTAACCACAACCGAACCTCATGTCTTCCTCATTGTTCACTCTGTTGACTTAAAGTGGTGTTCCGGCCGAAATGATACTTTTTAAATAAAAATACCCCTATAATACACAAGCTTAATGTATTCTAGTAAAGTTAGTCTGTAAACTAAGGTCTGTTTTGTTAGTTTATAGCAGTAGTTTGTTATTTTATAAACTTACAGCAGGCCGTGGCCATCTTAAGTGTGGGCATCTGAAGCCAGACTGTATTTCTTCCTGGATCTCATCCTTGCAGATCTCGCACATGCTCAGTGCAGCACAAGCAGTGTAATAGGTTTCAGGTCAGGTTTCCATAGCAATGGCAGTGTCAGAGGAAGTTGCCGCCCCTTCCCAGAAGGCATTGCAAACAGGAAATGATGTGATGGGCTGCGGCCAGGGAGGAGGAAGTGAAAAATGAATACAGCAGATATACAGTAGGTGCTGAGAAAAAAAATTAAAAATATCCAATTTGTTTACAGTGCGCAGTTTAGTGAGGGATGCTGAAGAGTTGTAAAAGTGTTTGGAACTTCACTTTAAGCTAGAATTTCTTTACAACTATTATTGCCAACTAGTTCTGATCACCACTGTTGTTAAACCTATTGTAATGGATATTTCCGCCTCAGGCACATTGTTCAATAGCAATTTAAACCTTTTCTTTATTTACCAATAAAATACTATGGAACAAAATTAAAAAAAAGAATAAAATATTTACAAAAACGCGAGGGGTGTACTCACTTTTGTGAGATACTGTACACCTACACAATGAAGTGTAGCCTACAAAAACAATGTAGCAATAATATTAATAATAATAATGCAGCAACTGTGTGTACAAAGCTGTTTTCACATATTCATGCTTATACCTTTTACTTCATCCTATATACACCTTTCCCCCTTTTCTTTCCTACCAGAGCGCACCATTTATTTACACTCCCTTCTCCCCAGCGTGCACCCCGGCAGGTCTTGTTGAACCTCACTTGGGGGCTTCATCACTATCAAACTCTCCTTCTCTCTGGCAATGGGATGGGCATCAGTGATTGTCTTTTTAACTCTTTTGGCCGATGTATGTAAGTTCTATTTACTTTCAATAGTTTCTTATTAAATGTTTTAAAGACTACATGTTGACGCAGGTACAGGAAAACTTGTCGAGTCACAACAGTTAATCAATAACAACTGATAGTTACCAAGGAAGCTGTAGTATACATCGAAATCCTACATATCCTCAATGGAGTGTCTATCTTATCTCCATAAACGGGAGGTAAATATGACACCCCCCCCTCCGGGCACCCCTCATGGGATCTAGCTGTGTCGGGAGGGGGGGGTCAGCCACCCCCCTGAAGATGGTGAATGAAGAAATAGGATTGATATAGGTTTAATCTAAGACAATGTCAGAATAGACCAGTTTCGATTGCAGAGTGTATGTGGGGTGGTGGTGAAAATGGTCATCCTAGAGTCAGATCAGGAGACCCAACAAGTTTTAGGTAAATCAGGTAGATCACAGGGGTAGTGACAACTGTGCCCATAGGAAAAGGACGTAGGAACACCCCATGTGACGGCAATGCCAAGGCACCCAGACTGTCTGTTGTGAACCAGAAGAAGTCGTATATGTGGGTGTCTGTTAACCAGAAGGTGTTAGGCTGAGAGTCAAGGTGTCGGCCAATCTGCGGTCACAGGTAAGTTCTATTCACTGTCAACATGTAAGTGCAATGTCTACTCTTTCCACAAGATCGATGATAATGGATTTTTACGATTATAGTTGCTTATATACCTTTTGCTTCATTTGTAGAAGCGACTCATTCTACTAATATATACACTCCTGAGGAAAGAATGAACTTCTGAAACGCGTCGGGTGTCAGTCACAGTATCCTTATTGCGGCTGCTTCTGGAATGTGTAGAACTGTAATCCATGATTTGCATATTGTTGGCCTGACTACACACCAGCCCTAATTTGTTTTTAAAGAATTTTGTGGGTAAAACTTGTATTCAATACTTTTATAAATACTTTTTGGCAATTTATACTACATAGTGATGTATTTATACGGCACAGGCCTTAAAAGTCCCATTAGGGGGTTCTCTCTTCTCGTTCCTATTAAATTGGGATGTTGGCCTGACTCTCCTGTCGACCATACCCCCATCTTCTTTCATATCGGGTTGAGGTCAGGACTCTGTGCAGGCCAGTCAGGTTCCTCCACCCCACCGGTGCGCAGTCATGTTGGAACAGGAAAGGGCCATCCACAAACTGTTCCCACAAAGTTGGGAGCATGCAATTGTCCAAAATGTCTTGGTATGCTGACGCCTTAAGAGTTCCCTCCACTGGAAGTAAGGGGCCAAGCCCAACCCCTGAAAAACAACCCCCACATCATACTCCCCCCCTCCACCAAATGATTTGGACCAGTGCACAAAGCAAGGTCCATAAAGACATGGATGAACATGTTTGGGGTGGAGGAAATTGCTGGCCTGCACAGAGTCCTGAACTCAACCTGATAGAACATATTTGGGATAAATTAGGGCGGAGACTGCAAGCCAGGCCTTCTCGTCCAACATCAGTGCCTGATCTCACAAATGCGCTTCTGGTAGAATGATCAAACATCCTTATGGACACACTTCTAAACCTTGTGGCCATTTTTCCCAGAAGAGTTGAAGCTGTTATAGCTGCAAAGGGTGGGCCAACTCAATATTGAACCCTACGGACTAAGACTGGGGTGCCATTAAAGTTCATGTGTGTGTAAAGGCAGGCGTCCCAATACTTTTGGTAATAAAGTGTGTGTGTGATGTTGGTGGCAATGGGTTAAATCTAAAATGTCATTTTACTTTAGTTTGTTTTTTTTTTAATAAAAAAAAAAATATATATATCAAAAGGCAACAACATTTTTTGTGCTCTGATAAAATGTATCCAATAGTATACATAAAGAGGAAGTAAATTTAAAATCAGAAAAAAAAAAGATTTCCTTGATGAGAGTTGGGGGTGATTTGGTGTCAGCCTGGAGTGTCAGTGGTGGGGTGTCAGTCTTGGGTCTCAGTCTGAAATGACTAGGGGTGGTTAGGTGTCAGTGGCTGGAAGTGAGTGGGTGTCAGTCTTGGGTCTAAGTGGTTGGGGTGGTTGGATCTCAATCTGGATTGTCAGTGGTGGGGTGGTTGGGTGTCAGTCTGAGGTGTCAGTGGCTGGAGTTGAGTGGTTGCCAGTCTTGGGCCTCAGTGGTTGGGCTGGTTGAGTGTCAGTCCGAAATGTAAATAACTGGGGGTGGCCGGGTGTCAGTCTGGGGTGTCAGTGGCTGGAAGTGAGTGGGTGTCAGTCTTGGGTCTAAGTGGTTGGGGTGGTTGGATCTCAATCTGGATTGTCAGTGGTGGGGTGGTTGGGTGTCAGTCTGAGGTGTCAGTGGCTGGAGTTGAGTGGTTGCCAGTCTTGGGCCTCAGTGGTTGGGCTGGTTGAGTGTCAGTCCGAAATGTAAATAACTGGGGGTGGCCGGGTGTCAGTCTGGGGTGTCAGTGGCTGGAAGTGAGTGGGTGTCAGTCTTGGTTCTCAGTGGTTGGAGTGGGTATCAGTCTGAAATGTCAATGACTGGGGGTGGCTGGGTGTCAGTGGTTGGAGGCGAGTGGGTGTCAGTCTTGGGTTTAAGTTGTTGGGGTGGTTGAGTCTCAATCTGAGTGTCAGTGGTCGGGGTGGTTGGGTGTCAGATTGAGGTTTTAGTGGCTGGAGTTGAGTGGGTGCCAGTCTTGGGTCTCAGTGGTTGAGGTGGGTGGGTGCCAGTCTGGAGTCTCAGAGGTTCGGCTGGTTGAGTGTCAGTCCGAAATGTCAATAACTGGGGGTGGCCGGGTTTCAGTCTGAGGTGTCAGTGGCTGGAAGTGAGTGGGTGTCAGTCTTGGGTCTAGGTGGTTGGGGTGGTTGGGTCTTAATCTGGAGTGTCAGTGGTGGAGTGGTTGTGTGTCAGTCTGAGGTGTCAGTGGCTGGAGTTGAGTGGGTGCCGGTCTTGGGTCTCAGTGGTTGAGGTGGATGGGTATCAGTCTGAAATGTCAATGACTGGGGGTGGCCGGGTGTCAGTCTGGGGTGTCAGTGGCTGTAGGTGAGTGGGTGTCAGTCTTGGTTCTCAGTGGTTGGGGTGGCCGGGTGTTAGTCTGGGGTGTCAGTGGCTGTAGGTGAGTGGGTGTCAGTCTTGGTTCTCAGTGGTTGGGGTGGTTGGGTGTTAGTCTGGGGTGTCAGTGGCTGTAGGTGAGTGGGTGTCAGTCTTGGTTCTTAGTGGTTGGGGTGGATGGGTATCAGTCTGAAATGTCAATGACTGGGGGGTGGTTGGGTGTTAGTCTGGGGTGTCAGCAGGGGCGGATCCAGAGTCTAGTCTGGGGAGGGGCACTGCCAGAAAATAAGGCTACTTTCACACTGGTGCGGGCGTCGGCGGTAAAGCGGCGCTATTTTTAGCGCCATTTTAGCGGCGCTATTCAGCAGCTAGCGGACGCTTTTAACCCCCGTAAGCGGCTTAAAAAGGGTTAAAAGCGCCCACATAGTGCCGTTGCGGCGGCGCAATGCCGGCGGTTTGGCGGCGCTGTCCCATTGTTTTAAATTGGCAGGGGCGCTTTAGCCTCCTACAGCGCTGCAAAGATGCGGCTTGCAGGACTTTTTTTACCGTCCTGCAAGCGCACCGCTCCAGTGTGAAAGCCCTCGCGTTTTCACACTGGAGAGACAGGAGAGGCTCTTTACAGGCGCTATGCAGGCGCTATTTTTAGCGCTGTAGCGCCCCAGTGTGAAAGTAGCTTAAGGTGTTGCTTACAGAACTGTATTTAACGTATCATACAGTCCTAACCTCGTTTAAAACAGTGACACTGTTTTAAAGTGTTACATGCATTCCAATGCCGGTGTTCTGTCGAGAAGTGCTCCCCATCGAATAGTGCTCGCGCATGCGCAGGACGGAGCCAACTCTTCAACACAGCCACTGGCCGCCCTCCAGCAGCAGCGGTGCACAATCTGAGAACTACGGTGTCTCCCCCCCCCCCGCTGTTGGAATAGGTTTAAATTGTGCCTGTGAACTCTGCCAGCGTGTAGCAGTGGCCCCTGGTGTCACATTGATCCAGACCCCCATAGTGACGCCACTGGCCCCCTCTAAATGAACTGATGGGGCCCAGGGAATATATTTTAGGCCACCTGGGAGAGCCAGGGCAAGCAGAAATAAAGTCCCTGCAGCTGCATTTAGATGCCTCGTAACGCAAATCTGGTGAGGTGGCGGAGGGAGAAAGCCTTGGAGTCAGCACTATTTTCTTGGAGGGGGCAATTGCCCTGTTGCCTCCCCCCCTGTATCCGCCCCTGGGTGTCAGTGGCTGGAGGTGAGTGGGTGTCAGTCTTGGGTCTCAGTGGTTGGGGTGGGTGGGTGTCAGTCTGAAATGTCAATGACTGGGGGTGATTGGGTGTCAGTGGCTGGAGGCGAGTGGGTGTCAGTCTTGGGTCTAAGTGGTTGGGTCTCAATCTGGAGTGTCAGTGGTCGGGGTGGTTGGGTGTCAGTCTGAGGTGTTAGTGGCTGGAGTTGAGTGGGTGTCAGTCTTGGGTCTCAGTCACTGAGGTGGGTGGGTGTCAGTCTGGAGTCTCATTGGTTGGGCTGGCGGAGTCAGTCTGAAATGTCAATAACTGGGGGTGGCTGGGTGTCATTCTGAGGTGTCAGTGGCTGGAAGTGAGTGGGTGTCAGTCTTGGGTCTCATTGGTCGGGGTGGTTGGGTGTCGGTCTGAGGTGTCAGGGGCTGGAAGTGAGAGGGTGTCAGTCTTGGGTCTCAGTGGTCGGGGTGGTTGGGTGTCGGTCTGAGGTGTCAGTGGCTAGAGGCAAGTGGGTGTCAGTCTTGGGTCTAAGTGGTGGGGTCTCAATCTGGAGTGTCAGTGGTTGGGTGGCTGGGTGTCAGTCTGAGGTGTTAGTGGCTGGAGTTGAGTAGGTGTCAGTCTTGGGTCTAAGTGGTTGGGTCTCAATCTGGAGTGTCAGTGGTTGGGTGGCTGGGTGTCAGTCTGAGGTGTTAGTGGCTGGAGTTGAGTGGGTGTCAGTCTTGGGTCTCAGTCACTGAGGTGGGTGGGTGTCAGTCTGGAGTCTCATTGGTTGGGCTGGCGGAGTCAGTCCGAACTGTCAATAACTGGGGGTGGCTGGGTGTCATTCTGAGGTGTCAGTGGCTGGAAGTGAGTGGGTGTCAGTCTTGGGTCTCAGTGGTCGGGTTGGTTGGGTGTCGGTCTGAGGTGTCAGTGGCTGGAAGTGAGAGGGTGTCAGTCTTGGGTCTCAGTGGTCGGGGTGGTTGGGTGTCGGTCTGAGGTGTCAGTGGCTAGAGGCGAGTGGGTGTCAGTCTTGGGTCTAAGTGGTTGGGTCTCAATCTGGAGTGTCAGTGGTTGGGTGGCTGGGTGTCAGTCTGAGGTGTTAGTGGCTGGATTTGAGTGGGTGTCAGTCTTAGGTCTAAGTGGTTGGGTCTCAATCTGGAGTGTCAGTGGTTGGGTGGCTGGGTGTCAGTCTGAGGTGTTAGTGGCTGGAGTTGAGTGGGTGTCAGTCTTGGGTCTCAGTCACTGAGGTGGGTGGGTGTCAGTCTGGAGTCTCATTGGTTGGGCTGCTTGAGTCAGTCCGAAATGTCAATAACTGGGGGTGGCCGGGTGACAGTCTGAGGTGTCAGTGGCTGGAAGTGAGTGGGTGTCAGTCTTGGGTCTCAGTAGTTGGGGTCGTTGGGTGTCATTCTGGGGTGTCACTGGCCAGGGGTAGGCATCAGTATTTTGTGTTAACAATGCAACAGAGCAGTCACAGGGGACCCAGTAGTAGCTAGTGGAGATCACTGTAATAGCCGTGTATGCTACAGTGATTTCCAGTGGGGATTCCACAGGTATGGCACATACATACTTACATTGGCCCAGGTTCGACCAATGTAACTATGTAAAAATCACCATACTTGGCTCTAAGCTCTAAAGCAGTATTAAACCCAAAAGCAAACATGTATTCAATTGCAGCTTACCAATTCTTATGCCGCGTACACACGAGCGGACTTTACGGCAGACTTTGCCCGGCGGACGGGATTTGGTCGGACAATTCGATGTGTGTGGGCTCCAGCGGACTTTGTTTGCTCAAAAGTTGGACGGACTTAGATTTGAAACATGTTTTAAATCTATCCGTCGAACTCGAGTCCAGTCGAAAAGTCCGCTCGTCTGTATGCTAGTTCGACGGACAAAAAGCCACGCTAGCTACTGGCTATGAACTTCCTTATTTTAGTCCGGTCGTAGGTCATCACGTACGAATTCGACGGACTTTGGTGGATTGTGTGCAGGCAAGTCCGTTCATTCAGAAAGTCTGTCGTAAAGTACGTCGAAAAGTCTGCTGGGCAAAGTCTGCCATAAAGTCCGCTCGTGTGTACGCGGCATTAGATGTGATGGCTGCATTAGGTTTCTTTTTTGGGCTTTTTTTCCTTTATCGTCACCTGGTGATCCTGCCAGTAAGTCTGTTTTTTTGTTCAGCTTCCCTTAACAGACCAACTATTCAGGGTGGTGATGCCATGTAAGTGTGTTACTGGCAGAATCACCAGGTGAAATAAAGCCTAGAAAAAAAAAAAGAAGAAAACTGATGCAGCCACCACATTTAAGGATTGGTAAGCTGCAATATATTACATTATTATTTTTGGGCTTAATACCGCTTTAAGTATGCATAAAATAAATCATTATTTCAGCGCTGTTCGATCGTAGTGACTCATCACACGTTGCACACCGTTATGTTCCCTTCGCTCCTCGTCTGTCACTCTGAGACAATCAGAAATACCATTCATGCAATTTTAATGTTCGGAGAGAAAATGGTCCCATTAGCCAAAAT
Source organism: Lithobates septentrionalis (assembly GCA_037952835.1). Classification (NCBI taxonomy): domain Eukaryota; kingdom Metazoa; phylum Chordata; class Amphibia; order Anura; family Ranidae; genus Lithobates; species Lithobates septentrionalis. The sequence continues at coordinate 243,167 of JBBDGP010002390.1, forward strand.
CCTGCGGGATTAACCTGCCTCTCCTCATTGCGGTTTCTTTTTTTGTAATGGGGGCTGTTTAATTTCCCCGTTGCCGGTAAAATTTCCATCCTCCGAGCTACACAAAGTATATTTATTTTTACACATAAAACATCTTGTTTACTGCATTATTTATGTTCTGACACCCCCTTTACAATCACTTAAAGTACAAACGTGTTTTAAATCACTTAAGTCCCAGCGCGGGCGACCCGAGGGTGAGAAATGTGTAGTAAGTGGCGGGATTCTCTCCACTCCCACTAACGCTTGGTAAATTGCTTTCCTAAAAGGACTAGGCGTCTACGCTGTGGACTGTGAAATTGGAGTTTTATGCAACTCTTCCATGGCTTGGTTATAAACCGCGGAGCCGCTATGGCGATATTTTTTGACTGCCGTGCGCATTTAGGAACTCTGTACACTTCTGTTATATTATCGGGCAAAGAAAACTGCAAGACAACAATACAAATTATTGATACTCCTATTAACCACTTCAGCCCCGGAAGGATTTACCCCCTTCCTGACCAGAGCACTTTTTGCGATTCGGCACTGCGTCGCTTTAATTGACAATTGCGCGGTCATGCGACGTGGCTCCGAAACAAAATTGGCGTCCTTTTTTTCCCACACATAGAGATTTCTTTTGGTGGTATTTGATCATCTCTGCGATTTTTATTTTTTGCGCCATAAACAAAATAAGAGCAACAATTTTGAAAAAAACGCATTATTTTTTACATTTTGCTATAATAAGTATACCGAAAAAATATATAAAAAAACATTTTTTTTCCTCAGTTTAGGCCAATACATATTCTTCTACATATTTTTGGTAAAAAAAAAAAAACGCAATAAGCGTTTATTGATTTGTTTGCGCAAAAGTTATAGCGTTTACAAAATAGGGGATAGTTTTATGGCATTTTTATTAATAATTTTTTTTTTTACTAGTAATGGCGGCCATCAGCGATTTTTATTGTGACTGCGACGTTATGGCGGACATGTCGGACATTTTTTACACATTTTTGGGACCATTGTCATTTATACAGCAATCAGTGCTATAAAAATGCATTGATTCCTGTATAAATGACACTGGCAGTGAAGGGGTTAACCACTAGGGGGCGGGGTTAAGTCAGTACTAGGAAAGTGATTTCTAACTGTCAGGGGGATGGGCTGGTGTGTGACGTCACTGATCTCTGCTCCGATGACAGGGAGCAGAGATCAAGTGACACTTGTCACTAGGCAGAACGGAGGGATGCTGTTTACAACGGCATCTCCCCGTTCGTCCTCTCCATGAGGCGATCGCGGGTATGCCCGTGGCGATCGAGTCCGCAGGACCCGCGACCCGACCCATGGAGATCGCGGCAGGCACGCGCGCACACGGCGGCAAATTTAAAGTAACGTAGGGGTACGTTACTTTGCGCAGCCATGCCATTCTGCCGACGTAAAAGTACAGGAGCCGGTCGGGAACCGGTTAAGCAGATACTATGTGTACAGTATTATATCATTTAAAGCTGAATATCAGGCAAACAGCTAAATACAAAGATTCAAACATAAAATACAGTGTCTGTGTGTGTGTGTGTGTGTGTATGTGTATGTGTATATATATATATATATATATATATATATATATATATATATATACAGTGCCTTGAAAAAATACTCACACCCCTTGAAATTTTCCACATTTTGTCATGTTACAACAAAAAGCTTAAATGTATTTTATTGGGATTTTATGTAATAGACCAACACAAGTGGCACATAATTGTGAAGCGGAAGGAAAATGATAAATGATTTTCAACAGTTTTTACAAATAAATACGTGAAAAGTGTGGGGTACATTTGTATTCAGCCCTCTTTACTCTGGTACACCTAACTAATGTAGCACCCTCTACTTACAGGTAGGTGCTAGATTGGTATTTTTCTAGTGGTAGGGCTCAGATACAGGTAAATTTAGCCAGGCCTGTGTTTCATTTTAAGGCCCGGTTGTTTTGATCTGGGAGTGGGAGTGTTAGTATAGTGGGGGGGTGTGGCCACCTACACTTTGGCTCAAAGATGCCTCCTCTGCTTCTAGAAGAATTATTCTGGAAGAGAGGTTGGACTTGAGATCTGAGTTGCAAGCAGATGTGAGGAGCCCTGACCAAAAGACCCTCAGAAGGGGCTCCCCTCTTTTTAGCGCTGTTAGCAGCCCAAGACAGGGGACCGCATCTGGGAGAGGCCTGAACCCAGACGGAAGCTGCCTAAGGCAGAGGCAAAGGACCCGCACTGAACACTATCCATCAGGTATGAGGAAAAAAAGGAGAATGCTATTGGGGGGTAGAGTTGTCTTTTTTTATAATGTATTAACTATCAGTGCCAATCAGTGCCTCATCAGTGCCACCTAGCAGTGCTGCTTATTAGTGTAACCTACCAGTGCCGATCAGTGCCCATTATTGCCACCCATAACTTGCATTGGCAGGGGGCAGGCCTCCTGTATGAGCTGGGGTCACATGCTTCCAGGGAGGAGATCGGGATTCGAGAGTTCCAGGAAAGACAGCATGGAGTAAGGGAGGTGCTGTCCTGGGCATCCCCATGCGCCAAGGAGGAGGGATGGAGGAGCCATCTGGGAGGAAACTAAAGATAAAGATCTTCAGCTCTGCTGAGTGCATCAGGCTTCTGTGACCGGGGAACACAGAACTTGGATGGGAAGAAGATCAAGTGAACGAAGTAGAAGTAAAGCAGCGGAAGTAGATCAGCATATCGGATTTCTGTGACCGGGGAACACAGGACTCTGATACAAAGGAGAAGGTCAGTGTAACGTTGAAGAAGCAGAAGTACTGGAGAGAGTAGCGTAGTGTGCTGTGTGGCCGGGGAACACAGTATGGACAGAGGTGGATAGGCTGGGAACAGTAGCTTGTCGGGATTGTCATGGGCCAAGTCATCAGGAGGGAAGATCCTGTGTGTGTGCGCAGTGGTGATAACTTCCAGAGACTGTGAGGCTGTTTAGTTCTTTGAGCCATGGAAGATAGGCGGTACAGGCCTTTGGCTCTCTGATATGCAACAGGAAAACCACATCAGTCTAGAGGGAAATTACTCAGAGTGATTCTTCTCGTTTTAACTGGAAGCAGTGAGTAGTAAATCTTTAGTCAGATATGCTAACTAACAGAAGAAGTAATAGTCTGCCGTGAGGATTCTACAGGGAAAAATCCATATACTAGGCCAAGGTCATGGATGATACCCTTCAATATATGAAACCTACATGGGCATCTCATATTTCCCCTCAGTTCCATCCAAGGTAATCATTCAAATAAAATCAACAGAAAAGGAGCAAAGTGACTGTTTAATGTCTTTAACATGGTGGTGCATGGGAGGTTGGCAGCAGGGTGATTGGCAGGTCGCTATAACCAACTCAGCAGCCCTTACGAGGGTACCGCTACACTAAAATCTAGTGGAACTAATTGCCTTCAGAAGTCACCTAATTAGTAAATAGAGTCCACCTATGTGTAATTGAATCTTAGTATAAATACAGCTGTTCTATGAAGCCCTTAGAGGTGTGTTAGAGAACCTTAAGGCTCCATGCACACTAAAGCTGATAAACTGAAGTTTTTGGGAGTTTGGGCGTTTTTTTTTTTTAACAGCCCTTAACCGGTTCAATACCGGGCCTTTTCACCCCCTTCCTTTCCAGACCAATTTTTAGTTTTCAGCGACATCGCACTTTAAACGACAATTGCGCAGTCGTGCGGCGTTGTACCCAAACAAAATTGACGTCCTTTTTTCCCCACAAATAGAGCTTTCTTTTGGTGGTATTTGATCACCTCTGCGGTTTTTATTTTTTGCGCTATAAACAAAAGAAGAGCGACATCTTTGAAAAAAACACAATATTTTTTACTTTTTGCTATAATAAATATCCCAATTTTTTTTAAAAAAAACCTAATTTTTTCCTCAGTTTCGGCCGATACGTATTCTTCTACATATTTTTGGTAAAAAAATCGCAATAAGCGTCTATTGATTGGTTTGCGCAAAAGTTATAGCGTCTATAAAATACGGGATAGATTTATGGCATTTTAAAAAAAAAAATATTTATTTATTTTTTTCACTAATAATAGCGGCGATCGCGATTTTTTTTCGTGACTGCAACATTATGGCGGACACATCGGACACTTTTGACACATTTTTGGGACCATTCACATTTATACAGCGATCAATGCTATAAAATTGCATTGATTACTGTGTAAATGTGACAGGCAGTGAAGGGGTTAACCACTAGGGGGCGGAGAGGGGTTAAATGTGTTTCCTAGGGAATGCTTCTAACTGTAGGGGGCGGGGACGTACAAGGGGAGGAGACCGATCAGTGTTCCGCTGTTCTGGGAACACAGATCGCTCTCCTCTGAGCAGATCCACGGTCCGGCCCGGTTAACGGGCAATCGCGGGTGCCCGGCGGACATCGCGGCCGCCGGGCACACGCACTGGGTCCCGAGCAACGCGGCGCGCGCGCGCCCCCTAGGCGGCCGGGAACCCGAGGCCGTCATATGACGTCCACCCAGCATGGGAGATCCCATCTGTGGACGTCATTTGACTAATGGCGGGTAGGGAAGTGGTTAAACTCCCCTCTATGTTATCCTGTGTGTCCATGCACACATGGACGTTTTTTTAAGTTTATCAGCAGGGGAGTCTATGGGCTGTTGTCTGAACAGCAGTCCTAAAAACATCAGACACTGGTAAAAGCTGTTGAACACGGCTTAACGCTGTATACAGAGCGCTAAGCCTCGTCAGGCATTTCTCTGCCTCTATTGAAAATCAGTGGTTCCCTATGGTAGCCCACTGTTTTGAAAAGAAGTCGCACCAGAAGTGTGATCATGATGGTCCGACTTGTGGTGTGACTTGTGTGCTGAGGATGTTGAAGGGGAACCCCCGCCAAAATTTTAAAATGGCGTGGGGTTCCCCCTAAAATCTATACCATACCCTTATCCGAGCACGCAGCCCAGCAGGTCAGGATGGGGAGGGACGAGCGAGCGCCCCCCTCCCCATGGACCATACCAGGCCACATGCCCTCAAGATGGGGGAGTGGGTGCTTTTTAGGTGCTACCCCAAACCACCTTGTCCCCATGTTGATGAGGATAAGGGCCTCTTCCCGACAACCCTGGGCAGTGGTTGTCGGGGTCTGTGGGGCAGGGCTTATCAGAATCTGGAAGTCACCTGGGACATGATGAGACAATGGCGTCACAAGGGGGCGCCAAAACAACTACTGCAAAGATGGCACAGGCAGGGGTGGCCGCAAAGCTCCGGGCCGATATTGAGTCAGCGGAGGAGCCGGTCCTAGCTGTGGATACAGAAGCGATTACCAGACCGATCCTGGAAGCCATCAATACTAGTAAGGCTGAGCTGATGGGGTGCATAGATCACGTCTCATCAGAATGTACCCTGAGCAGACATGACCTGGACAAAATCTGGGGCTGGCTCACTACGGTGGAGGCTAGGTTTTCTGATGTGGAGGATACCTCTCATACCTCTATCGGAGCTTCGAGACCTGATGAGGTCTCTACAGCACTGGGCAGACGACACCGAGGACAGACTTGGATTAAACTGCTGTTGTCCTTGATAGATCGGATCAGTCTGCTCAAAATGAAGATTCTCCCAGTAATTCTATACTTCCTACCGCACGCACCTGTATGGATACCAAAAACATATTTTAAGAAGATTGAGTGTATTGTCAGTTCCTTCCTCTGGGCACCCAAACCCCTCAGAATAGGTATCAAAGTGTTGCAGGAACCTGGGGATCAGGGTGGATTGGCATTACCTGACTGGCAGAAATACTATTTGGCTGACCAAATGGTATTTGCCCGTAGATGGTTATTGGCAGACGATGGTGACACGGCCACTGTGTTAGAGGCAGCCCATCTGGGGTCATATGAAAGTTTGCGTTTAGCTCTGTTTAGAGGTACCAAATCTGTTTTACCAGTGACGTTAACAATGAAGGCCACTATAAGAGCGTGGGAAGCTGCAGTGAAGTTGGTGTGTGCCAGTTATCGGGGAATTTCCCCATCCGCCCCTATGTGGATGAACCCCACATTGTCACATTTTTATAATCTGCCAGATCCCATGATCTGGGCAATCAAGGGGATAAAAACATTGAAGGACATAACCTGTTTTGGGGACCCAACTGAAAGCGAGACACGACCTAGCTAATTCTTACCTATTTCGCTTCTTCCAACTCGGGCATGCCTTTCAGGTACAGTTCGGAAGTGAAGGTGGAGTCTCTGCCCTCAGACAGGGCTGTCCTAATGAGTGGGCACACCTGGGCACTGCCCAGGGGCCCCAGCTGCATGGGGGGCCCCTGCACTTTCCCCAAAGCAGCTGATCCTTGAGTCCATGCTGCCCCAAAATTGGGGGCCCCATGATGGCACTGAGAGTGATGAGTACACAGGGGAGGCAGGCTGGCAGCGGTGCGCCGTGCTGTGCAGAACGATACCTATTATTTCACAGCCAGCAGGGAGGGGCAGGGCCAGAGCACCAGTGATGCTCTGGCCCCGGCCCATACAGTTTGAATGCTCAGGACTCGAAGGGTGTGGGGAGGAGCTGGAGTGGGAGCTGCTGAGTCGGCAGCACTGAGAGCCTACCTGCGGAAGTAGCCATGTGGATGGTGTCATGGTGAGCCCAGCTGTCCAGCACTGTTTGCACTGAAGGGCTTGGAATGCCCAGAGGGATGCTCCCTCCTCTGCCCCTCCTTCTGCCTGCTTGATTGGTATAGGTGAGCCCAGTGCTGGAGGTGGGCACATAGCCAAAAGTTTACATGCACTGTAACTCCACTGGAAAAGGGGGTACTACATGGATGAAATAATGGTGTTGGGGGATACCAAGGGTGTATGGGGGAAAACAATGCTGAGGGGGGATCTGGGGTGTATAGGGGGTAGCAATGCTTGGGGTAGTTTGGGTGGCTATAGTGTTAGAGGTATCAGGGATCTAGAGAGGCCACAGTGTAGGGGCTATCAGGGATGTAGTGTGGTCACAATACAAGGGGTATCTTATGGTTTATGGCAGTAACGGCGAACCTTGGCACCCCAGATGTTTTGGAACTTGATTTCCCATGATGCTCAACTACACTGCCGAGTGCATGAGCATCATGGAAAATGTAGTTCCAAAACATCTGGGGTGCCAAGGTTCACCATCACTGGTATATGCTAACAGTGCTGGGGGGAATATCTAGGGTGTAGAGGGGTCAGAGTGCTGGGGGGATATATGGGATATAGAGGGGTCAGAGTGCTGGGGGTATATATGGGATGTAGAGGGGTCAGAGTGCTGGGGGGATATCTAGGGTGTAGAGGGGCCATAGTGCTGGGGAGCCATCAATCTAGCAGATATATTATATGCACAGGACAGCTTTGCTACTTTATGTATGTAGTATTTTCCCCACTGTTTCTTTGCTGTACAGAATGATTGTTCATGTAGTTAATGCGGAGCTCCACCCAAAAGGGGAAGCTCCGCTTGTCTGCCACCTACCTACTTGATGTCTGTTTACCTGCGCTGTCTCCATTGTAGGGGCCCCAGAGCATTACTTTGCCCAGGGGCCCATGATGTTATTAAGACGGCCCTACCCTCAGATCTTGAAACCTTGCTGTCGATGGAAGAACTGGCCAAACCTCTTTCAGTGACCTATAAGTATTTTTTCAAAAAAACACCGCAGGCCATATCTACGTGTAGGGGAAGATGGGAAGCAGAGGTTCCTGACATACAGGCGGAGGATTGAGATGACTTATGGACCCAGCCCTTTAAACACTTCGTGTCAGCTAGAGATAGATTGATGCAGTTTAAATTTCTCCATAAGAGTTACTATACTCTGGCTAGGCTAGCTAGGATTTTCCACACGGTCTCGGCTGAGTGCTGGAGATGTTCCTTTTCACCTGCTAACATTGAGGATATTTTATCGCAGTGCCCCCCCAAATCCAACAATTTTGGTCTGAAGTCACCTCTTGTATCTCGGATCCCCTGGTAATAGCCATACCGTTGACTGTGAGGGTTTGTCTACTGGGCCTGGTAGATGAGGTGGTACCATCTAGAGCCCTGAGAACTCTGCTTACCATTCTACTGTTCTATGGGAGGAAGGCCATACTACCAAACTGGAAGAAGCCAAGGGCTCCCGACATAATCTTCTGGAAGGGCCTGGTAAATTCCATGATGCCTTACTACAAAGCCACATATAGGGCCAAGGGACGCGGGAAGAAATTTGCTAAAGTATAGCAGGCGTGGTACAACTCTTATGCCCCGTACACTCGATTCCGACAACAAAATCCTGGATTTATTTCCAACGGATGTTGGCTGAAACTTGTCTTGCATACACACGGTCGGACAAATGTTGTCGGAAATTCCGAAACGTCAAGAACGCGGTGACGTAAAAACACGTACGACGAGCTGGGAAAAATGAAGTTCAATAGCCAGTGCGGCTCTTCTGCTTGATTCCGAGCACGCGTGGAGCTTTGTGCGTCGGAAATGTGTACACACGATCGGAATTTCCGACAACGGATTTTGTGGTCGGAAAATTTGAGAACCAGTTCTCAAATTTTTGTTGTCGGAAATTCCGACGGAAAATGTCCGATGGAGCCCACACACGGTCTGAGTTTCCGACAACAAGCTCACATCGGAAATTCCGACCGCGTGTACGCGGCATAAGAATACTGTAGGTTAATGAGTGGCGTTTAATCAGCACCAAGATATACCTAGGTGAGTCTAATGTCCCCTGAAAGGGCACAGACTAAGTATATATATTCACATGACAACTGTCCTGGTACTTAGGCATAGCGATTAATGCTAATAGACTATCCCATCTAACAATAGAGAGATTTGGCATCGGCTCCCTGTCAAACACTGGATATAATGAAGAACAAACGCATTCGCCCAAACAGAGCTGTGACAAAGGGGGGGGGGGGGGGGGGTTTGGAATGCACATGATAGATAGGTGGACTATGTTAGTTAGGAATGAAGCTGTTGTATTTTTGGGCCCTGCAGGATCGGGCTAGTGTCACGTTGACACAACCTGAATATTGTATGTTCTATATACACTCTCAATAAACAGAATTTTCCAAAAAAAAGTTTGCATGGAGCCTAATGAACAAACAGCATCACGAAGGCCAAGGAACACACCAGACAGGTTAGGGATAAAGTTGTGGAGAAGTTTAAAGCAGGGTTAGGTTAGAAAGTTCTTTGCCATGAGGTGCCATGTTGAACTTCCAGTGACCAGCATGAGAGAGTGAGAGCGATAACACCAAATCTAACACATCTACTCCCCATTTACACCGGAGACCTTGTAACATTGACGAGTCACATGACACCGGGGAGGGAAAATGCCTAATTGGGCCCAATTTGGACATTTTCACTTAGGGGTGTACTCACTTTTGTTGCCAGCGGCTTAGACATTAATGGCTGTGTGTTGAGTTATTTTGAGGGGACAGCAAATTTACACTGTTATACAAGCTGTACACTCACTACTTTACATTGTAGCAAAGTGTCATTTCTTCAGTGTTGTCACATGAAAAGATGTTTTACAAAAATGTGAGGGTGTACTTACTTTTGTGAGATACTGTGTATGTGTGTGCGTGTATGTATGTATATATATATATATATATATATATATATATAATAAATATATATATATATATATATATATATATATATATATATATATATATATATATATATATATATATATATATATAATATACAATGTGGTACCTTGGATTGTGAGCATAATTCATTCCAGAAGAATGCTTGTAATCCAAAGCACTTGCATATCAAAGCGAATTTCCCCATAGGAAATAATGGAAACTCAGATAATCCATTCCAGTGGCACTGCTAGTGTATGCAGTACCGCATGTAACCAGAGGTGGGGGGGTGGGGTGCTGGACACATTCGGAAACACTCGGAGCCGCTCGGATGCACTCGGAGAGGCTCAGAGTCACTCGGGAACGGAGTGTTTCCGAACGGCTCCGGATGGCTCCGAGTGTCACTGGCGCCCCCGCACCTCTGGCCAAATACGGTACTGCACACCCCAGAGGCTTGAATCCTGCTCGTTTTGCGAGACGACGCTCGCAAACCGGGTCAGGATTTTTAAAAAAATAATAGCTCATATTGAGAAACGCTTGTAAACTGCGTTACTCACAATCCGAGGTATTACTGTATATTTATATATCTGTATATATATATAGGAGTTGTTCCTATTTCTGTTCATCTCGTCCTGAAAGTTACACTTTCTGTCTAGCAGGGCAGGTGCCCTGATTTTTCTTCTTTTTTTTTTTGTTGCAGTTCAAAACCACTTCCAGGCCTCATCCCTTTCCCAGCCTGTGACTAGACAGTAAAAGGAGAAGCAGTAGACTGATGAGATCCTCTCTCTATCACTCTTCTTTCTCCTCCTATCAGCATGGTAGTACATGAGAACTGAAGTTTTTGAGAAAAATCTCCAAAAATTAGCCTTTATTTGTTAAAAGGAATCAAAAAATACATGCCACAGCAGAACGGACAGAAGAGCTGACGCGTTTCACGCTATCAAACAGTGCTTAATCATAGCTTACATGATTTGTTCTGCTTTCTCCTCTCCTAGTCTGAGTTCTACCATACAGGGATTGTGAGGGTGTGATACCAAGTCAAATTCAGGTACTACTTACACTGCTTGTATTTAACCCCTCGGCCTTATATATGTACTGTGGCGGGGTAACAATGACAAATATGTATACTTATGAAACCTGTTATCAAGTCACTTGAGGAGATACTTCAAATTCCTGAGGACGTGAGAGACAACGAGGACACCAGTAAAACAAGAAGTGAGTTAAGGCAGCTGTACAACTACATTTTTATGATTTTTATGATTTTATGAATTTGCTAAAATTTTGGAGCAAAGCACTCATTCACACTGACCACATTCAAAGGAGAGTGCAGGACCCTACCATGATCCTACCATGAACTTCCAGGATGCTGCTCTGGGTTTGAAAGCCCTCCAAGATAATTTGGATGAAGAAAGAAGTGTTGGTCAGTGAGTCACTGGAAGAAGGGCTTGGTCTTTGTCAATAATTGAATATTGAAGTGGAAAGACGTCAGAAACAAAATATACAAATAGCTCAATATAAAACTCATTCAAAGAGGAAATGGAAAGAGTTTTATTAAAAATGGAACTTCTGCTGATCGGATCCCCCCCTCCCCCTCCGGTGTCACATTTGGGACCTTTCAGGGTGGAGTAGATGCCTGTCTAATCCAGGTATTTGCTCCCACTTCCGGGCATAGATCGCCGCAGGCTCCGCGGTGATCTACGCCATGTCCAGCCCTTCCTCCATCCCCCCCGCTGTCTTCTGGGAGACACTCGGGTTCCAGGAGACAGCAGGGACCAGTAAGGACGCGCAGTGCGACTCGCGCATGCGCAGTAGTAGACCGGGCTGTTTAGCCGCGAGGCTTCTGTCAGGGCTGGGCTCAGCCCTTCCTTCTCTGAACTGGCCGCTCAGCTGTCGGCTAATTGCCAGCTCCTATATCGCCACAGTTACTCAGCTGTTGATGATATCCTGCTCGTCAGTCCTGGCTACTTAAGCTGTCCAGTCCAGAGGAGCTTTGCCTTCGCCTTGGTCAACATCACAAAAATTATCTCCTACGATCCTGTTCAAGACTTGCTTTGCTGACATCTCTTCTGGCTCCAGATCCTGCTTGCTGTTCCACTACGTTGATCCCTGACGTTTGGCTTGGCTGAATATCCGTTCTGATTACTGAACTTTGGCTATGTTTTGACTACATTTGTTCTTTTTACTTTTATTATTAAACAAGTGTGATTTAACTGTACTTCTGTCTCGGCCTGATTTCATGGTTTCTGACAGCTTCACTTCCTGATTCCCTTACCGAAGATGGCCGGGAGCCAAGGGACGGGTCGGCTTCGGGTGAGTACATTGCGGGCACCCTGGACAGGTAAGTGTCCACATTTTAAAAGTCAGCAGCTGCAGTATTTGTAGCTGCTGACTTTTAAAATAAAAAAAATTGGCGGATCTCCACTTTAAGGGAACACTAGGCCATAATCACTGAGAAATCTATACGAGAGAGTGGTTACACCGGGGCCACGGCTGCAGCTGTCAGCCATAACACCGGTATGATTTCGTTCCGCCGGCGATGCCCTACCCTGCGAAAGCGATCCTAGCGGCTAATTAGCTGCTGAATGACTTTTACAAGTGGCGGGAGAGGGTGTCTGTCCCCCGGTGCTTTTACAAGCTCTTACGTCCCACGAGCCAGGCATCCAATCCGGCATTTGATGTGGCTGGCCATAGGAATGATCAGATACCGGACATTCTCGATCATATCTGTGGTCTAGGAGACCGGAAGCAACAAGCATTTTGTCACTTCCGGTTATGGAACATGTAAACAGACCCTTTTTTTTTCTGGAAAGCATAAGTTTAATGTATTGTGTTTGTTTTTCTTATTTGATGCTTTCAAGGGTAGAGGAGAGATCTGGGGTCTTTATAGACCCCAGATGTCTTCTCTGCAGGATGTGGAAACCTTGCAAAAAGATCTGAACAAATGAATGTGGTGGGCAACTACATGGTAAATGAGGTTCAATGTAGAAAAATGTAAAATAATGCATTAGGTTGGCAAAAATATGAATGCAATCTATACACTGGGGGGAGAACCTCTGTGGGAATCTAGGATGGAAAAGGACCTAGGGGTCCTAGTAGATGATAGGCTCAGCAATGGCATGCAAGCTGCTGCTAACAAAGCAAACAGAATATTGACATTCATTAAAAAAGGGGATCAACTCCAGAGATAAAACGATAATTCTCCCGCTCTACAAGACTCTGGTCCGGCCGCACCTGGAGTATGCTGTCCAGTTCTGGGCACCAGTCCTCAGGAAGGATGTACTGGAAATGGAGCGAGTACAAAGAAGGGCAACAAAGCTAATAAAGGGTCTGGAGGATATTAGTTATGAGGAAAGGTTGCGAGCACTGAACTTATTCTCTCTGGAGAAGAGACGCTTGAGAGGGGATATGATTTCAATATACAAATACCATACTGGTGACCCCACAATAGGGATAAAACTTTTTTGCGGAAGGGAGTTTAACAAGACTCGTGGCCACTCATTAAAATTAGGAGAAAAGAGGTTTAACCTTAAACTCTGTAGAGGGTTCTTTACTGTAAGAGCGGCAAGGATGTGGAATTCCCTTCCACAGGCGGTGGTCTCAGCGGCGGACAACGATGGTTTCAAGAAACTATTAGATGAGCACCTGAACGACCGCAACATACAGGGATATACAATGTAATAGTGACACATAATCACACACATAGGTTGGACTTGATGGTCTTTTTTCAACCTCACCTACTATGTAACTATATATAATTTAGTTTTTTTTATTCTCTAGCAAAAAAATACTGTTTTTTACATACAGGAGAGACGTGACCGAAAAGGCCTGGTCTTCAATTGGTTAAGAAAAAGTGCAAAAATTTGGACAAATTCCACAGCTATAATATTGATGGACAGCAGCAAACTACGTACAGTATATGGAGATATTTTGGATTGCAGAATGTTCCTATCAAGGTGGTCCAACATGACAATACCAAGACCTGAAGAGCTTCTCAAATGTATTATTAAGCAGGGCCGGTCCCAGACGGGGTGCACGGGGTGCAGTGAACCCCAGCGCCAGAGAGGTGGGGGCGCTGTAGCGCCAGAGTGCTCCCTTCCCTCCTCCTCCTCTTGTTTGTGTCCTGCGGCGCCTCTCCGCTGGTGTTCTAAGAAAAAAGGCGCTGCTCTATTCAGTTCTCAAGCCCCTCCCTCCTTCAGCCAGCCAAAGATGAGAAGGGAGGCAGAGCGGCTGGTCTCTGTGTGGAGAGAGAGACCAGCCGTGCAGTGAGTGATGTCGCGCGCGCGGGGGGGAGCGGAGCGGTCCTGTCTGTGCTGACACATTCTCCTCCTCCTCTCTGTGTCTCTCAATCCTGCTGTGTACTCTTCTGTTCTCCACCCGGGCGGCGCGGCTGCACACTCTCCTCTCCAGCTGCCGCCCTGGTGTTTTTATGTACTGTACCCTAATGGAGGGGGGGGTCTGTGGTAATGGAGGGGGGGTCCTGCCCTGGGGGGCTCTGCCTGGGGGGTCTGTAGTAATGGAGGGGGGGGCTCTGTCCTGGGGGGGGGGGTCTGTACTAATGGAGGGGGGTCCTGCCCTGGGGGGTCTGTAGTAATGGATGGGGCTCTGTCCTGGAGGGTCTGTAGTAATGGAGGGGGCTCTGTCCTGGGGGTCTGTAGTAATGGAGGGGGGGGCTCTGTCCTGGGGGGTCTGTACTAATGGAGGGGGGTCCTGCCCTGGGGGGTCTGTAGTAATGGAGGGGGGCTCTATCCTGGGGGGTCTGTAGTAATGGAGGGGGGCTCTGTCCTGGGGGGGTCTGTACTAATGGAGGGGGGTCCTGCCCTGGGGGGTCTGTAGTAATGGAGGGGGGCTCTATCCTGGGGGGTCTGTAGTAATGGAGGGGGCTCTGTCCTGGGGGGTCTGTAGTAATAGAGGGGGGCTCTATCCTGGGGGGTCTGTAGTAATGGAGGGGGGCTCTATCCTGGGGGGTCTGTAGTAATGGAGATGGCTCTGTCCTGGGGGGGTCTGTACTAATGGAGGGGGGTCCTGTCCTGGGGGGTCTGTAGTAATGGAGGGGGGCTCTGTCCTGGGGGGTCTGTAGTAATGGAGGGGGGTCTGTCCTGGGGGGTCTGTAGTAATGGAGGGGGGCTCTGTCCTGGGGGGTCTAGTAATGGAGGGGGGCTCTGTAGTAATGGAGGGGGCTCTGTCCTGGGGGTCTGTAGTAATGGAGGGGGGGGCTCTGTCCTGGGGGGTCTGTACTAATGGAGGGGGGTCCTGCCCTGGGGGGTCTGTAGTAATGGAGGGGGGCTCTATCCTGGGGGGTCTGTAGTAATGGAGGGGGGGCTCTGTCCTGGGGGGGTCTGTACTAATGGAGGGGGGTCCTGCCCTGGGGGGTCTGTAGTAATGGAGGGGGGCTCTATCCTGGGGGGTCTGTAGTAATGGAGGGGGCTCTGTCCTGGGGGGTCTGTAGTAATAGAGGGGGGCTCTATCCTGGGGGGTCTGTAGTAATGGAGGGGGGCTCTATCCTGGGGGGTCTGTAGTAAAGGAGATGGCTCTGTCCTGGGGGGGTCTGTACTAATGGAGGGGGGCTCTGTCCTGGGGGGTCTGTAGTAATGGAGGGGGGTCTGTCCTGGGGGGTCTGTAGTAATGGAGGGGGGCTCTGTCCTGGGGGGTCTAGTAATGGAGGGGGGCTCTGTAGTAATGGAGGGGGGTCTGTCCTGGGGGGGGGTCTGTAGTAATGGAGGAGGGGTCTGTCCTGGGGGGTCTGTAGTAATGGAGGGGGCTCTGTCCTGGGGGGTCTGTAGTAATGGAGGGGGGTCTGTCCTGGGGGGTCTGTAGTAATGGAGGGGGGCTCTGTCCTGGCGGGGTCTGTACTAATGGAGGGGGGGGTCCTGCCCTGGGGGGTCTGTAGTAATGGAGGGGGGCTCTGTCCTGGGGGGTCTGTAGTAATGGAGGGGGGTCTGTCCTGGGGGGTCTGTAGTAATGGAGGGGGGTCTGTCCTGGGGGGTCTGTAGTAATGGAGGGGGGTCTGTCCTGGGGGGTCTGTAGTAATGGAGGGGGGTCTGTCCTGGGGGGTCTGTAGTAATGGAGGGGGCTCTGTCCTGGGGGGTCTGTAGTAATGGAGGGGGCTCTGTCCTGGGGGGTCTGTAGTAATGGAGGGGGCTCTGTCCTGGGGGGTCTGTAGTAATGGAGGGGGGCTCTGTCCTGGGGGGTCTGTAGTAATGGAGGGGGGCTCTGTCCTGGGGGGTCTGTACTAATGGAGGGGGCTCTGTCCTGGGGGGTCTGTACTAATGGAGGGGGGGCTCTGTCCTGGGGGTGTCTGTACTATTGGAGGGGGGGTCTGTCCTGGGGGGTCTGTACTAATGGAGGGGGCTCTGTCCTGGGGGGTCTGTACTAATGGAGGGGGGGCTCTGTCCTGGGGGCGTCTGTACTATTGGAGGGGGGTCTGTCCTGGGGGGTCTGTAGTAATGGAGGGGGGCTCTGTCCTGGGGGGTCTGTACTAATGGAGGGGGGTCTGTCCTGGGGGGTCTGTACTAATGGAGGGGGGTCTGTCTTGGGGGGGTCTATACTAATGGAGGGGGGTCTGTCCTGGGGGTCGTTACTAATGGAGGGGGGTCTGTCCTGGGGGGTCTGTACTAATGGAGGGTGGGGTCTGTCCTGGGGGGGGTCTGTACTAATGGAGGGGGGTTTTCCTGGGGGGTCTGCTCTGAGTAAGGTCTGTACTGAGGGAGGGGTTTATACTTAGTGCGGGTTCTGCACTGATGGAGGGGGTCTATAGTTAGTGGAGGGGGGTCTGTACTGAGGGGCGACTATAGTTGGTGGAAGGGGGGGTGACCCCAACCCTAGTGATGCCAATGCAGCTGCGGGCTCTTCTTTCCCCCTTCCCTCTCCCTCTTGCGCGCGCTGCTGTACTAGTGAGCAGCGCTTGCCAGCACAGCTGCCCCACTATGTATCTTCCCCTGCCTTCATATACCCAGGGAAGAAACAGAATAGAAAAAGGAGCAGAGAAGAGGATTGTGGGACATGTAGTCCCGAGGACTGGCAGCCCCACTGTAACACGGAAACTGCAGCTCACACAGCATGCTCAGCTAAATGGGGGAGAGAGAGAGAGAGAAAGAGAGCCAGGAGCCGGGAAAGCTTTTAGGGAAGTACACCCAGGACTCCAGAGGGAGAGGACAGTGCTGAGGGAACACCATCAGAGAGAGAACCCTGCTGACCTGCGCCACCAGAGGGAAAGCCACACAGCCTAGCGCCATCCCTGGCAGAGAAAGGAATGGAGTCACTGCCGGAATATAGATCTGGGCTCTACCCAGCGGAGTCGCCACGGGCAATTCAGAGTGAGCTGACTCCTGATCAGAGGAACCATCGCTGTATCGCTGGGTCAGGTGAGAGGGCCGATCGGCCATTATCTACTAACGTTCATAGGAAATGCAGTCTCTGATCATCTCCTGTATTATGTCTGCAGTCTCTGATCATCTCCTGTACTATGTCTGCAGTCTCTGATCATCTCCTGTACTATGTCTGCAGTCTCTGATCATCTCCTGTACTATGTCTGCAGTCTCTGATCATCTCCTGTACTATGTCTGCAGTCTCTGATCATCTCCTGTGTTATGTCTGCAGTCTCTGACCATCTCCTGTATTATGTCTGCATTCTCTGATCATCTCCTGTATTATGTCTGCAGTCTCTGATCATCTCCTGTATTATGTCTGCAGTCTCTGATCATCTCCTGTATTATGTCTGCAGTCTCTGATCATCTCCTGTACTATGTCTGCAGTCTCTGACCATCTCCTGTACTATGTCTGCAGTCTCTGATCATCTCCTGTATTATGTCTGCAGACTCTGATCATCTCCTGTACTATGTCTGCAGTCTCTGATCATCTCCTGTACTATGTCTGCAGTCTCTGATCATCTCCTGTATTATGTCTGCAGTCTCTGATCATCTCCTGTACTATGTCTGCAGTCTCTGATCATCTCCTGTACTATGTCTGCAGTCTCTGATCATCTCCTGTACTATGTCTGCAGTCTCTGATCATCTCCTGTACCATGTCTGCAGTCTCTGATCATCTCCTGTACCATGTCTGCAGTCTCTGATCATCTCCTGTACTATGTCTGCAGTCTCTGATCATCTCCTGTACTATGTCTGCAGTCTCTGATCATCTCCTGTATTATGTCTGCAGTCTCTGATCATCTCCTGTACTATGTCTGCAGTCTCTGATCATCTCCTGTATTATGTCTGCAGTCTCTGATCATCTCCTGTACTGTGTCTGCAGTCTCTGATCATCTCCTGTACTGTGTCTGCAGTCTCCGACCATCTCCTGTACTGTGTCTGCAGTCTCTGACCATCTCCTGTACTGTGTCTGCAGTCTCCGATCATCTCCTGTACTATGTCTGCAGTCTCTGACCATCTCCTGTACTATGTCTGCAGTCTCTGATCATCTCCTGTACTATGTCTGCAGTCTCTGATCATCTCCTGTATTATGTCTGCAGTCTCTGATCATCTCCTGTACTGTGTCTGCAGTCTCTGATCATCTCCTGTACTGTGTCTGCAGTCTCCGACCATCTCCTGTACTGTGTCTGCAGTCTCTGACCATCTCCTGTAATATGTCTGCAGTCTCTGATCATCTCCTGTACTATGTCTGCAGTCTCTGATCATCTCCTGTACTGTGTCTGCAGTCTCTGATCATCTCCTGTACTATGTCTGCAGTCTCTGATCATCTCCTGTACTATGTCTGCAGTCTCTGATCATCTCCTGTACTATGTCTGCAGTCTCTGATCATCTCCTGTACTATGTCTGCAGTCTCTGATCATCTCCTGTACTATGTCTGCAGTCTCTGATCATCTCCTGTACTATGTCTGCAGTCTCTGATCATCTCCTGTATTATGTCTGCAGTCTCTGATCATCTCCTGTACTATGTCTGCAGTCTCTGATCATCTCCTGTATTATGTCTGCAGTCTCTGACCATCTCCTGTACTATGTCTGGGGGCTCTTTCTAACAGACTCTCTAACAGAAGCCCTCTCTGTGTGCATCAGAGAGACTCCCCTCCAGGTCTCATTAGTGTACCCTCTTCCTGTATTTTCTTTATTAAAAGATCACAGGAGGATCCCAGGGTAACAAAGACTTCTTAGGGGAGCATCTCTGTGTTTGGGTCGTTGCCATAGAAACATTTGTAAAGGGGAGGAGTTGGTAAGATGACCACGCCCATGTGGGGGCGCCAGAAATATTTCTGCACCCAGGCGCCGGTGACCCTAGGATCGGCCCTGTTAAGTATGGAGATAAGAGCCTCTTCTCCAATTGTTGCATTTCAGTTTCCATGGCCAGCTGTCAGGGATCATTCAGCAAATTAAAACTGATATTTTTGTATTTTAGAGTCTCCGCGGGTCAAGGCGGACTCTGATCTTGATCTGCTGACTGTAGAAAGAGAAGAAACTGGGAAAAAAAAATCACATGTTTGCATCAGTGAAAGCAAGGAAGTTATGGCTATAATTTCCATATAGTGCCATCGTTTTTGCTGAAGCTGAATCAGGGGCGGACTGACAACTCATGGGGCCCCCGGGCAATAGGAGATTATGGGGCCCCCGGGCAATAGGAGAAGATTATGGGGCCCCCATGCAATAGGAGATTATGGGGCCCCCAGACACTAGGAGATTATGGGGCCCCCAGGCAAAAGATTATGAGGCCACACAGTATACACACACACACATACAATATACACACACAGACACACAATATACACACACAGTATACACACACATACAATATACACACACAGACACACAATATACACACACAGAATACACATACACACACTAAAAAGGTACTGGAGAGGCGGGGCAGCTATAATCTTGGGATTTTTTTTAAAAAACACAGATTTTTACATACTGTCCCTGGTTTTATTGAGACTGGCAACCCTGATGGGGCCCCTTAGTGGCATGGGGCCCTCGGGGCAGTGCCCGAGTGCCCGAATGGTCAGTCCGCCCCTGAGCTGAAGTTTAGGTATTAATATCTTTACATTGTAACATTGGTCCAGCTTGGCCCCAATGTAAGCATGTATCTTCCATATTGTATTTGGCCGATCCTCGTTAAAATCATTGTAGTAGGCACCGACGCTGCAGTGACCAATGGCATCTTCCAAGTTTCCCGCTAAGTGGCTGCCCAGCAACTTAGTGAACACAGGGAGTGGTTCGTTTGGCACGGGCTTCATTCAGAGAACCCTTTGCATTTTCTCAGTGAATGCAAAATGTTTACTGATTGGATGAGGAGTAGACCATAACATCACCATTCCACCTCATCCAATCAGAAAACGCTTTTGCATTCATTGAGAAAATCACTACAATAATTTCCAGCTCCAGGTATGGAAAATGCAGACTTACGTACTGTAGGTACCAATGTACCTTTGCAAAAAAAACAAGATCCATAAAGGACATGAGGACGTCATGTGACGAAGCGCGCACAACGGCATCACGCTCTGCTAGTCAGCTCCAGGGCATACGAGAGAGGAGTACGCTGTTCAGCGGCCGGTGGATACACACCCCCCACCTCGTTTTTTTATGCTCTCTAGGAGGGACTTTTAAAACTTGTGCACTGCCTGGTAACTATTGATGTCCTATTCCACCTGGACTGAGTGTAAATACAATAGTGCTTGGACTTTTATTTTTATTTTTATTTTTACTTTATTTTTTGTTGGTTACTTTTTGTCTATTTCACTTATCTTTTCTGTTTAATATCCCCGTTTTTGGGCACATATGTTTTTAAATAAAGTGGTCATACTTTATTACGCCATGGAAGCTCTTTTTTCTTAATATATGAGGGGATGCAACATCTTCACGGATTGAGAGGCACAGGAGACATCCAGCACAAAATATAGCAGCAAAACGATCTATTTCCCAGCACAGGCGCACTACCCCGGTGTGGGGCTTGGGGAGATGATCACATTACAAGCATCTACCGGAGGAAGCAGCAAGTGAAGTAACCCAGCATACTACACTACAGGCGCAATACCCCTGTTGGGGTTCTGGGAGCTGGTGAGTAGGCAACCAAAAGGGGGAGCACTAGAGTCACCAGACAATTGTTGCAGCACCAAAGTCACCATTGGGAATCTTATAAAGTTAATACAATACCAACCTATGGGACTGTTATACTATGTCTGAGATCTAACTGCTGGAATTTTTGTGCTAATAGTTTCTGTTTTGTATACATGCATTTTTAATCCATGCTTGATTACACATATGGTATTTGATCAAGGTGGCATAATTTATATACATAGCATGTGTACTGGTATATGGAGTAATGCCATCTCCATGATGTATCCAACTGTTTGATACGGGTATAGATTTATATATAGAAATTATTTCATAGCATATGGTATATGGTTTCAATAAATGCACATTATGGAATATAGCCTCTGGCTTTACCACCAGACGCTGTAGAACAACTTTATGTTGTGCGACACCTGATTGGTTGTAATATATCTTCCTCAAGTATACAATATTGTGCACACACTTATGTTTTTTGAAGTGTCATTCATAATATAAGGGGGACCTACTCCTAGATGCTTAATACCTTATAGATTTACAACCACTAGTAGGGGGTTGCTATATCTAAGGCTATTCCAGTTTAACCTATAGGTAGCGCCATTATACCCATACTTCATTTTCCAATACATTCTGCAAAGCACCTCACTGGGGACTTTGTGTAAGGGAGGCAGCAACCTGTGGTTTCTGACCCTATAGACGTGTCCTAAGCGCAGTTTCTTTTCGGAATTCTCTGTAGGTACCAATGTACCTTTGCAAAAAAAAACAAAAAAAACAAGGTCCATAAAGTCATGGATGAGCGAGTTTGGGGTGGAGGAACTTGACTTGCCTGCACAGAGTCCTGACTTCAACCCGATAGAACACCTTTGGGATAAATTAGAGTGGAGACTGCCAGCCAGGCCTTCTCGTCCCAACATCAGTGCCCGACCGCACAAATGCGCTTCTGGAAGAATGGTCCAACATTCCCATAGACACACTCCTAAACCTTGTGGACGGCCTTCCCAGAAGAGTTGAAGCTGTTATAACTGCAAAGGGTGGGCCAACTCAATAGTGAACCCTACGGACTAAGACTGGGATGCCAATACTTTTGACCATATAGTGTGTGTGTGTGTGTGTGTGTGTGTGTGTATATATATATATATATATATATATATATATATATATATATATATATATATATATATATATATATATATATATATATATATATAAATATTTTAATTACAAATTTAATTTTCATTTCAAAGCTGCGTAGTACACAATGTTATTGTTGTATTTCCACCAGGATCCACCTGACATCCTAATACACATCTGATGACATAAAACACAGACAGGTAAGTCTGTTTACGGCCAAACAAACTGACGTATTAAAGTCGCCATGCAACAATATGAACCTCTTTATCTAGACAAAGCATATTTGTATAGCTGGATCAAGATAAAAAAAATATCAGACTTCTTATCCATACAAAACATAGATCAGTTGGCCAATTATGTCCTTGCAAAACACTACTATGCAATAGTGATGTATACAATAACACA
This sequence comes from Lithobates septentrionalis, assembly GCA_037952835.1. Taxonomy (NCBI): domain Eukaryota; kingdom Metazoa; phylum Chordata; class Amphibia; order Anura; family Ranidae; genus Lithobates; species Lithobates septentrionalis. The sequence goes on from JBBDGP010002390.1 coordinate 265,286, forward strand.
CCCTTTAGAGACAAAGCATAAATTAAACCATGCATACATTTTATAACTATAATCCCTCGGTATCATTGCTAGTATTTTCTTTTAAAAAAGAGCGACATGACGTTTCTTTGTGGTCAGTCATTGCGTTGTTTTTAATTATACCCTAAAGAGCAGCCTTTGTGAACCTTTACTACACAGAGGAACACTTGAAATAACCTTGCGGGTCCAGGGAACCCCAATACTGATTACTATATCTATAGCTCACAGTAGGTTAATGTGATGGTGATTGGGAAGAAGGTCCCTTACATTGGTGGCCAGTGGCGAGAATGCTCCTTACATTGGTGATCAGTGGGAAGAATGTTCCTTACATTGGTGGTCAGTGAGAAGAATGTTCCTTACATTGGTGATCAGTGAGAAGAATGTTCCTTACATCGGTAATCAGTGGGAAGAATGTTCCTTCCATTGGTGGTCAGTGAGAAGAATGTTCCTTACATTGGTGATCATTGAGAAGAATGTTCCTTACATTGGTGATCAGTGGGAAGAATGCTCCTTACATTAGTGGTCAGTGGGAAGAATGCTCCTTACATTGGTGATCAGTGAGAAGAATGCTCCTTACATTGGTGGTCAGTGGGAAGAATGTTCCTTACATCGGTAATCAGTGGGAAGAATGTTCCTTCCATTGGTGGTCAGTGGGAAGAATGTTCCTTACATCGGTGATCAGTGAGAAGAATGCTCCTTACATTGGTGGTCAGTGAGAAGAATGTTCCTTACATCGGTGATCAGTGAGAAGAATGCTCCTTACATTGGTGATCAGTGGGAAGAATGTTCCTTACATTGGTGATCAGTATGAAGAATGTTCCTTACATTGGTGATCAGTATGAAGAATGTTCCTTACATTGGTGGTCAGTGAGAAGAATGTTCCTTACATCGGTAATCAGTGGGAAGAATGTTCCTTCCATTGGTGGTCAGTGGGAAGAATGTTCCTTACATCGGTGATCAGTGAGAAGAATGCTCCTTACATTGGTGATCAGTGAGAAGAATGCTCCTTACATTGGTGATCAGTGAGAAGAATGCTCCTTACATTGGTGATCAGTGAGAAGAATGTTCCTTACATTGGTGATCAGTGAGAAGAATGCTCCTTACATTGGTGATAAGTGAGAAGAATGCTCCTTACATTGGTGATCAGTGAGAAGAATGCTCCTTACATTGGTGATCAGTGAGAAGAATGCTCCTTACATTGGTGATCAGTGGGAAGAATGTTCCTTCCATTGGTGGTCAGTGAGAAGAATGTTCCTTACATCGGTGATCAGTGAGAAGAATGCTCCTTACATTGGTGATCAGTGAGAAGAATGCTCCTTACATTGGTGATCAGTGAGAAGAATGCTCCTTACATTGGTGATCAGTGAGAAGAATGCTCCTTACATCGGTGATCAGTGGGAAGAATGCTCCTTACATTGGTGATCAGTGAGAAGAATGCTCCTTACATTGGTGATCAGTGGGAAGAATGTTCCTTCCATTGGTGGTCAGTGAGAAGAATGTTCCTTACATTGGTGATCAGTGAGAAGAATGCTCCTTACATTGGTGGTCAGTGAGAAGAATGTTCCTTACATCGGTGATCAGTGAGAAGAATGTTCCTTACATTGGTGATCAGTGAGAAGAATGTTCCTTACATTGGTGATCAGTGGAAAGAATGTTCCTTACATTGGTGATCAGTGAGAAGAATGCTCCTTACATTGGTGATCAGTGAGAAGAATGCTCCTTACATTGGTGATCAGTGAGAAGAATGCTCCTTACATTGGTGATCAGTGGGAAGAATGTTCCTTACATTGGTGATCAGTGGGAAGAATGCTCCTTACATTGGTGATCAGTGGGAAGAATGCTTCTTACATTGGTGGTCAGTGGGAAGAACGTTCCTTACATTGCTGATCAGTGGGAAGAATGCTCCTTACATTGGTGAACAGTGAGAAGAATGCTTCTTACATTGGTGGTCAGTGGGAAGAACGTTCCTTACATTGGTGATCAGTGGGAAGAATGCTTCTTACATCGGTAATCAGTGGGAAGAATGATCCTTATGTTTTACATTGACTCAAACCAAAAAAAAAAGTAAAATCCTTACTCTAAATCAGTGGTCTCCAAACTGAGGCCCTTTGCTTGCCTTCATTCGGCCTTTGGGGGACTATTCCTCCCACTGATCCCACAGGATTCTGCCAACTGACACCAACAATAGGGTACCATTCCTCCCACTGATACCAATGATGGGGCATTATTCCTCCCCCAATACCAAATGTGGCCATGTTTACTCCCACTGATGCCAGTAAAACTTCCACCCCCCGTTGGCCACAGTCAGGCCCCCCTAAATTCTGAAGGACAATAAACTGGCCCTTTGTGTAGAAGGTTTGGCGACCCCTGATCTAAATGAACTACCATGGAGAATTCAACATAAAGATCAAATCATTTTTATCAAAATATAGTTCAATCACAACCATGACATCAAAAACATCTCTTTACTACATACATAAATAAAGATAAAAGCGTACCTTGGTACTAATCAACACCTCTAAAACATTACCCACCAAGGTGTAGCAGAATCTCTAACCTCTTCCAGTCTAGTAAGAACCTTTCAGGCCACAGACCGCTGATATCCTTCAATATGTAGTGGGTTGTGAGGCATAGTGGGTGCAAAGATGGTGAAAGTCATTGGGCGCCAGACACTTCTTGGATGCAAAAGAGGTTTTATTTCTTTTAACAGTCCCTTTTTATATTTTTGCAAGGGAAAGTGGGTTAGGGCCAGGACACCCTTAAGTGGTTGCAATTTCAATAGGCAGACTCCGAGACTACAATAGGAAGACAGTCGTACATGGAAAGGCCCCAGCAAGGTGCCACTTCTGCACATGCTGGTTTGCTATCTCCTCTGGCAACAGTATTTAACAGTTCCTAACACAAAGTTCAACAGTTCTCTTAGCTTCACTACAATGTCCACTTGTAGCTCTTCAGCCCCCTGAGCTCCTAGTCTGTCACCGGACTCTCTGATTCACTGACTCTGAATCCCTTGAGCTCCTCAAGGCTTTTGTGGTGGTATCTCCCTCAAGCGTCACCTACGCTTCGCTGCTGGGTCCCTAGTTTGGCAGTCCAGATACCTTTCAAGCTTCACCCCTGCTGACTGGCTCGGTCTCTGGCTTGACACACAAGGCTGCTCTGCAAGCGTCACCTCCACCGGTTGGGTCGCTGACTTGATCACCGCCTGAAGTTTCCTGATTCTCCACCGTGCCCATTCGGTGAGAATGTTACTCCGATACTTGCTTCAGTTACTCACTATGGTCCCTTAGTGGCGACAGCTTCCCTTCTACCTCTGACCACGACAGGTTCTACGGCCGGCAGAACCATCACTTCTGGTTGAACTTCAAGCCACAGTCCCAACCCTGCGCTGCCCTCCTACTTCTGGATAGGCCCTCACACAGCCTGGCAGCCAGATGCCCCCCGGGATAGGCCCAATCTCCAGCCTAGCAGCTGACACAAGTCCACAGAACATAGATCACCTGATTCCACCCGAATATTTCGGTTCTCCCAACAGGCTAAGGGATTCAAGAAAACCCCTGCCCATTGGCTGAGATATCCCATATACCCATAACTTGACCTTGAAATGTCCTTTTCACATCTAATGCCACCAAGTGCCCGGCCACCTAGTGGCAGAAGAGAAAAGTACAACAAGGCCAAACTTAGGGAGAAATCAATGGATCTCTAACAACTATCAACAGTAGCCACCCCTGACAAGGAATTTGGTGAGGAGCTCCTTGACTTAAATCCCAGGGCGCTACAAAGGTATGTGTGGGACCCTGCTATACTATATACAGCCGTGGCCAAACTTTTTGAGAATGACACAAATATTAATTTTCACAAAGTCTGCTGCCTCAGTTTTTATGATGGCAATTTGCATATACTCCAGAATGTTATGAAGAGAGATCAGATGAATTGCAAATAATTGTAAAGTCCCTCTTTGCCATGAAAATTAACTTAATCTTGAAAAAATAATTTTAAATGCATTTGTGTAGAAGGCTTCAGGATGCCCAAGAAAGTCCAGCAAGCGCCAGGACCGTCTCCTACAGATGATTCAGCTGCGGGATCGGGGCAGGGCCGTCTTTAAGGCAGGGCAAAAGGGGAAGCTGCCCTGGGCCCTGTCATTGTTGTGGGGCCCAAAGCAGCTGCCTCATACTTGCCAACTATCCCAGTTTAAATTCCCTCGTCCCTTGATGTTTTTAGTCTCATGCTGTGTCCTAATATCTCAGTGTGAAGTTCTGTTATTAATGCTGCCCAGCTCTGCCTTGCTGTTGTGTACAGATGACTCACCTGTAGACCCTGTGTTTATATGTAAATACCGGCATTGATATGTAAATAGCAGCGGCATTCTTTTGTAAATAGTGGCAGACCGGCAGCATTCTATGTAAACAGAGGTGGTATTCATATGTATATCATGCCCCCCTGAGGTCATATCCACCATCACCTATACTAAATGCTACCCACTGGGGAGATAAGGGGGCATGCCTGAAAGTCCTTCTTACAACTGTGGTCATTAAACCCACCATCAGCCTGTTCTGAAAAGGTAAGCAAATTAGTGGGTGGAGGGTAGTATGTGGTGTGCAGAGATAGGCAGAGAAGGAATTACCATTGGGGGGGCACAGGTGAGCAAGGTCCAGTCCATGGTGTGCAGGCAGTGAGGAGATGATGTGCTGTAACCTCTAGCAATCAATCAGTAAGCAGCAATGATGTGCAGTAACCAATCAGTGAGCAGTATTGATGTAGAGTAATCTCTAGCAACCAATCAACAAGCAGAAATCATGTGCTGTAACCTCTAGTAACTCATCAGTGAGCCAAAATGTTTGTTGTAACCTCTAGCAACCAGTCAGTGAGCGGTAATGATACACTGTAACCTCTGGCAACCAGTCGCAATCACTGTCTGATCTGATTCAGTAAATTGATTTTGAGTCTAGCTGCTATTTATTGTATGTCTCAGAGCAAGTGTAGAGCAAAACTGCATGGGGGGGGGGCAAGAAATTTTTTTCCCAGGGCCCAATCAATATTAAAGACCGCCCTGGATCGGGGCACCACCAGTTTAGAGCTTGCTCAGGAATGGCAGCAGGTAGGTGTTAGTGCATCTGCACGCACAGTGAGAAGAAGACTTTTGGAGGATGGCCTGGTGTCAAGAAGGGCAGCAAAGAAGCCACTTTTCTACAGGAAAAACATCAGGGACAGACTGATATTCTGTAAAAAGGTACAGGAATTGGACTGCTGAGGACTGGGGTAAAGGCATTTTCTCTGATGAATCCCCTTTCCGATTCTTTGGGGCATCCGGAGAAAACCTTGTCCGGAGAAGAATAGATGAACGCTACCATCAGTCCTGTGTCATGCCAACAGTAAAGCATCCTGAGACCATTCACGTGTGGGGTTCTTCTCAGCCAAGGGAGTGGGCTCAACCACAATTTGCCTAAGAACACAGCCATGAATAAAGAATGGTACAAAAACATCCTCAGAGAGCAACTTCTCCCAACCATCCAAGAACAGCTTGGTGAGGAACAATGCCTTTACCACCATGATGGAGCACCTTGCCATAAGGTCAAAATTGATAACTAAGTGACTTGGAGTACAAAACATCAAAATTTTGGGTCCATGGCCGGGAAACTCCCCAGACCTTAACCCCATTGAGAACTTGTGATCAAAACACCCCCGCGCCCACACAAATTCCGACAAACTCCGAGCATTGATTATGCAAGAATGGGCTGCCATCAGTCAGGATGTGGGCCAGAAGTTGATTGCAGAGGTCTTGAAAAAAAAAAAAAGGGACAACACTGCAAATACTGACTCTTAATGTAATTGTCAATAAAAGCCTTTGACGCTTATGAAATTCTTGTAATTATACTTCAGTATACCATAGTAACATCTGACAAAAAGATCTAAAAACACTGAAGCAGCAGACTTCGTGAAAGTTAATATTTGTGTCATTCTTAAAATGTTTGGCTGCGGCTGCAGAATATAATTGTGAAAAAAAAATCTTCATATAACAATAAGGAAGAAAACCTAATTTCAGCAAGGCCAAAGTTCACGGCAAATGTGTAATAGAGATGAAAAGCCGACTGAGCCAAAAATATGAGTGATCTAGTAGTGATATGTGTGTGATGGATGACTAGGTCACAAAGATCTCCTGTGCATCGATTGTCCGAGTTGGGAGTGGGATCTGCCCAGTACATGTTTTAGCTGGTCATCCATCATACGTACTGTGACGGGCTCCGGACACCCTGTTGGGTATTTCCGTCAAGAAGCTACTTCCCAAGTGCTGGAACACGAGACCAATGGATCTGGCTATAGAAACCCCAAGAACCAGACAACACCAGTCCTGGAGTGAACTAGAGTAATGCCGCGTACACACGAGCGGACTTTACGGCGGACTTTGCCCGGCGGACTGGATTTCGTCGGACAATTCGATGTGTGTGGGCTCCAGCGGACTTTGTTTTCTCAAAAGTTGGACGGAATTAGATTTGAAACTTGTTTAAAATTTATCCGTTGAAATCGAGTCCGGTCGAAAAGTCCGCCGTCTGTATGCTAGTTCGACGGACTAAAAAGCCACGCTAGGGCAGCTATTGGCTACTGGCTATGAACTTCCTTGTTTTAGTCCGGTCGTACGTCATCACGTATGAATTCGACGGACTTTGGTGGATTGTGTGTAGGCAAGTCCGTTCATTCAGAAAGTCCGTCGGAAAGTACGTCGAAAAATCCGCCGGGCAAAGTCCGCCGTAAAGTCCGCTCGTGTGTACGCGGCATAAGAACGGCTTTATTTTAGAAACACGCACCGAATTTATACAGAAAACCATCAGATAAGGACTACTCCCATTATCTCAGACAATGGTCACCTTAGACAGTAGAGTTAATCCTATTATCATAACAAATGACCACCTTAGACAGTCCGGTTCCCACATAGGACTAACTTCTGCATAAGAAGCCAAAAGCAATTAGTGACCAACTCTGCCTGGATAACTTAACCCCTTCGCGCCGAGCGTACGCAGATATGCGGCCTCGGCTTTCGGGGGTAATACCGGGATGATGTCCGCAGCTGGAGGCATCATCCCGGTACCGTTTTTTAGAGCGGGCGATCGGCTTTCCAGGTATAACAACCGATGCGGCTAAAAGCCGCTCAATTCTAATCCCGGAGGAGCGGGAGGGGACCGGGGCGCCCGTCCCACCGGGAGACCCGATCCACGATCCGCCACTTCCGGCGGCTAGGGAAAGACTGGCACGAAGCCGGAAACGGCTTCGTTCCAGTCTCCTGAATGTAAACACGAAAGCGGCGTCACAACGTCACTTCCTGTTTACTCGGCTGCCAATGGCGCCGGATTTTAAAAAATATACAGTGTTCAGAATCCCGTTTTCGGCGATCTGAATACTTTGAAATGCAAAGGAGGGATCGGGGGGTCTTTTAGACCCCCCGATCCCTCCATAAAGACTACCTGTCACCACCTATTACTGACACAAGGGATGTTTACATTCCTTGTGACAGCAATAAAAGTTATAAATTTTTTTTTAAAAAAACACAATTTAATTTAATAATATAAAAAAAAAAAAAAAATAAGAAAAAAATTTTTTTTTAAGCGCCCCGTCCCCACCGGCTCGCGCAGCAAAGAAAACGCATGCGGAAGTCGCGCCCGCATATGTAAACGGTGTTCAAATCACACAGGTGAGGTATCGCCGCGATCGTCAGAGCGAGAGCAATAATTCTAGCACTAGACCTCCTCTGTAACTCTAACCTGGTAACTGTAAAAAAAATTTAAAACGTCGCCTATGGAGATTTTTAGGTACCATAGTTTGTCGCCATTCCACGAGTGCATGCAATTGTAAAGCGTGACATGTTTGGTATCTATTTACTCAGCGTAACATCATCTTTCACATTGTACAAAAAAATTGGGCTAACTTTACAGTTTTGTTTTTTTTTTATTTCATGAAAGTGTCCTTTTTTCCCCAAAAAGTTGCGTTTAAAACGCCGCCGCACAAATACCGTGTGAAATATATTGCAAAATTTTGCAACAATCGCCATTTTATTCTCTAGATTCTCTGATATATATATATGTAGGAAGGCCAGTATGGTGGCCTGAATTTATGGGAGGAGCCCGGGGGTATTTAAGCAGCCCGCTCACCTGTGGTGCTTGTCGGTTTCCTGTGCGCGATATACGTCACTAAGCCGACTATTCGACATACCAGCGTCCGCAAGTTCTTGCCTCGCAGTTCCCGTATTCGATACTCCGTACTCAAAACTTTCGAAGTCCGCGTTTTCGTTATAGTTGTACCACGCGTCTGGCTTGGCTGTCGCAGGTAAGGTCCCGTCGGACTTTTCGTTTTTCATATCATGTCACTAAACCGTGAGTTCTAAATTTCGTTTCACCCGCATCGCACAAACTGCAATGTATATCGCTCGTACTTTCGATATGTCACAATTCGATAGCACAGCGACGCTGACGCCGCTTCATTTCTAGCATGTCGGTATTACTAAACAGCCATAGCCAGTCGCAACTTGCAAATTATCAAACCCATTTCTAAAAACTCATTCGGACATTTCAAATCATTTCTCTTTTCTGGAAACATTTCTAAAAAACTCATTTCGGACATTTCAAATCATTTCTCATTTCTGAAAACATTTCTAAAAACTCATTTCTGACATTTCAAATCATTTCTCATTTCAGTCACCTACCGCGCTCCGATTTGAATCCAATCGCACCAAAAGGTGCGCCGATTCGTTCCGGTGTGCCCCAGTTATTACGGCCTCATTTCTATACATGCTCCAGAGTTACGTTATTATCAGTCAATTGTACCTCTGTCATGGTTATCATTTCATTTCCATGTATCACGTTCCGACATGAATTTAGTCGCATGGAAAATGCACCGATTCGTCTCGGCGTGCCCCAGGATTGGCCTCATTTCTATACATGCTCCAGAGTTACGTTTTATCAGTCATTTGTACCTCTGTCATGGTTATCATTTCATTTCCATGTATCACGTCCCGACATGAATTCAGTCGCATGAAAAATGCACCGATTCGTCTCGGCGTGCCCCAGGATTGGCCTCATTTCTATACATGCTCCAGAGTTACGTTTATCAGTCAATTGTATCTCTGTCATGGTTATCATTTCATTTCCATGTATCACGTCCCGACATGAATTCAGTCGCATGAAAAATGCACCGATTCGTCTCGGCGTGCCCCAGGATTGGCCTCATTTCTATACATGCTCCAGAGTTACGTTTATCAATCAATTGTATCTCTGTCATGGTTATCATTTCATTTCCATGTATCACGTTCCGACATGAATTTAGTCGCATGAAAATGCACCGATTCATCTCGGCGTGCCCAGGATTGGCCACATTTCTGATACATGCTCCAGAAATCCGGATCATAGCTGAATCGCAGACACCAGGGATTGACCCGTATCTCTGTCATGCAATTTCTACCATTTCACTCCCACAACGCATCACCGTTTCGAAACCAGTCGCATCCGAGGCGCACCGATTCGTCACGGCATGCATCACTGGTTCCGATCACAGTTCATACCTACACCAGAGCTCGGTTAGTTGCCAGTCGATAACACGGCACAACCAATTCGAGCCTCGGTCAAAACAATCATTTCTCTCATTTCATTTAATAACTGCACTCCTACTCGAATCCAGATGCATCAAACAAGCACCGATTCGTCCCAGGAGCACCAATATTTTCAGTTGCCTCATTTCAATACATGCTCCAGAGCCCGGTTCACGGTCGAACAAATCGTGACACGACCAGGCCGCACCTCTGTCATGCAGTTCATTCATTTCACAATCAAGGCAAACATTTCGAACCATTTTATTGTCACAAATTTCAAGCACCATACAAATCATTGCTCCAAGTTACTTAGCAATCCCTTCACGAATTGTCACCTTTCATCTTCCTCAGGTCAGTCAAAGTTCAGTAGGTCCACCCTGCACCAGGTTGGACGATATCCCCCCAGGTAAAAAAAAAAAAAAAAAGGGGGGAAAGGGAGAATAAGTCGGGTAAGTATGACTCAGTGGATCAAAGAAAAAACTTGAAATTCATCTCACCCCCAATAGGTTACAGTCAACCAGGAAATAAAGCTCGAGATCCTCACCAGAGCAACCATGTCCCAGGCCGGCAGTGAAGACTTCACGGCCCCTCTATCACCTACTCCGGTTTCAGAAAGCGGCAGCGTGCAATCCCTCAGGGGATGGACTATCCCCAAACTGACGGCAGAGCTCAGACGCAGAGGTGTCCCCTTCCCCGCCACAGCGAGGAAAGGCGAGCTCTTCAAACTCCTCTTCCCCCCATCAGCAGCAGGACCCAGTACCCAACAGGCATCCCTCCAGTCCATATCATCGGCCATTTCGCAGTTACACACAATAGTGTCATCTCTATCCACCTCAGTTGCAGACGTCCAAGCCAGGGTGGCACTTCTGGAGGCCCGACCGGCCACGGCTGTCCCAGACCCAACGGCAATGCAGACCTTGACACCTCTCCCTACAGGTACCTCAGGCTCAAGCGCCATTGTCTACCCCTCCCATCTGGTCCCAACCAGTATCAGGAAGGACATTTTAGACGGCAAGGACGTCAACCTGGCCTCTCTCCTGATCTCCGTGCATGATTTAGCAGAAAATAAGGCCTACTCCTGGGGTGACATATCGGTGGTCCTTAAAGCCAAAGACCCCAGGCTGAACCGCAAGCTATCAGTCCCCGAATTTACCCTGGCCTTTGGCATGCTCAGAGATGTCCTGTGCTCAGCCACCCCTAGCAGGCGGGAAGAGCTGGACTTATACCTCCATACTGTGGTAGACTTGGGCCACAAGTATGGAGGTTTCGCCTTCTACGATTACCATCGTTCCTTCTCAGCCAAGGCCGCCGCCAGATTCGCACAATACCAGATCACCACAGATTGGAGTCTCATGGACACAGAGCTCTTCTGCCGCCACTTTGCCGGCTTACGCTCACCTCTGTGTGCAATTTGCCAGTCTTCCACCCACACTGCCACCTGGTGCGCCAATACGGCGATCAGACGGCCCTTCGAGTTCCCCTCTACCTCAGGTACAGTACAGGGCCAGTCGATCCCTGAACCAAAGCCTCAGGTGGACAAACTCGGACGCCCAGTCCGAACCGTGGGAGGGGCAGCCATCTGTAACAACTATAACTATGGGTCCTGCAACTTCAGCCAATGTCGTCTACTCCACATCTGCACTATATGCCAAAGAGCACACCCTAGGAATTTGTGTGAAGTCAAGCAACACAAGAGGGCATGACTAAGCCGAATCAACATCTTATGGCTAGGACTGTATCTCACTTCACACCCCACCCCTTCCCTGGCCACCTACCTTATCCAAGGCTTCACAGTAGGCTTTCACACCGGCCTCATCGCACTACCCCACAGTACGCACGAATGCGCCAATCTTCGTTCGGCAGCCATCGACGAACAGGCCATAGATCAGCTCTTACAGGCAGAGGTAGACCGAGACTACGTAATAGGCCCTTTCACTTGCCCCCCTTTCAGCACATGGAGAGTCAGCCCTATTGGGCTTGTCAAGGGCAAATTCTCTAATAAATTGCGTTTGGTGTACGACTTGTCTGCGCCTCATTCTTCGCACATACCCAGTCTCAATTCCCTGATCCCCTCCGAAGAGTTTTCCCTAAAATACTCCTCCGTTGACATGGCAATACAAGCGATCATCAAAGCAGGCACAGGCGCCTGGCTCTCCAAAGCCGACATCTCAGATGCCTTCAAACTCCTGCCCATCCACCCATCCCTTTGGTGCTGGCATGGCATCAAATGGAAGGAAGCATATTATTTTGCTACGAAACTCACCTTCGGTTCGAAGAGTAGCCCGTGGCTCTTCGACACGTTCGCACAGTCCCTCGTTTGGATACTATTACACAAGGGCCAATGCCATGAAGTCATCCATTACCTGGATGACTTCCTACTGATAGAACCGCCCAACAAACCCCCAGGAGATCTCGACAAACTTAGAGTTATTTTTGGAAACCTCAACGTTCCTATCGCCGAGCACAAAGTTGATGGTCCAGCAAACATCATCACCTTTCTCGGGGTCAGCTTGGATACCTGCGCAATGCAGGCCAGTCTCCCCCCCGACAAATTAACACGCATTAGGGCAGTCCTTCACGAGTTTACACACACCAAGGGCTGTACCAAAAAACAGTTGCAGTCTCTCCTGGGTATGCTCAACTTCGCTATGCGAATTATCCCACAAGGCCGCACATTTGTGTCACGCCTGCTGAGATTTCTGTCAGAAACTCAAGACCCTGATCAGATTTTGAAATTAGACTCCGCAGCTATAGCGGACCTATCAATGTGGGAGGAATTCTTGTCCGCCTGGAATGGCATATCTCTATTTATACCTATGGTTTCGATCCATTCACCCCAGGTGGTGACTGATGCTGCAGCCTCCACAGGTTTCGCGGCAATTTTTGGCCATCATTGGTTTTCAGGACCCTGGCCTCAACAGATACTGTTGATACCCGGCTTTTCCCAAACATCTGCCCTCTTTGAGCTTTATCCCATAGTGGCAGCCGCACAACTCTGGGGCCACCACTGGACAGGACAAACCGTAGTCTTCACCACCGACAACCAGGCCACGGCAGACATCATCAACAGAGGCAGGTCCAAGTCCCTAGCAGTCATGTCCTTCCTGCGCAGGTTGGTACAACTGTCTTTACAACATCAATTCAACATACACTGTGAATTCATTCCCGGCAGATACAACTCAGCAGCTGACGCACTATCACGTTTCAATTATCCCTCCTTTTTCAAACAGGTTCCCGATGCCGATCCAATGTCGGCCCCTATCCCCGTCTGGTCACAACTGACCCTGGACTAGTGCAACATCTACACGGAGCTACGCAACTCATAAATAATTCCCTCTCCCGCAACACACTCAAAGCCTACCAGACAGCTTGGAAGGCTTTCAATAAATTCCTCACGTCCAGCCGCAAAGAACCAACAGACATCAAACAGGTACTGGCCTTCACGGCACACTGCCACACGCAGCTGGCCTTATCCTACAACACCATCCGGTTATACCTAGCCGGCATTCAACATTTCATGGCGCTTGAAGACCCGACGAAATCGTCACTGTTCTCATCTCACGCTATACGAGCCATCCTAAGGGGAATACAGAGACAACAACCAGTCATCAGCACTAAGCGCTTGCCCATTACGGGGCCCATCTTTAGGGACATGTCAAATATTCTGGCTACTTCGCCATTCGGCCTGCTCCCCAGCACGGTCTTACAAGCAGCCATATATTTAGCTTACTATGGGTTCTTGCGGCCTGGCGAATTCACCTCTAACAAACCCACAGACCAAGTACTATGCAGACGACACTTGCTTCGACACCAAGACCACTTTATCCTGCACCTCGAGGTCTCTAAAACCCAGCAAACGGGCTCGGGAGTGAACATCCACCTCTACAGAACCAACAACAGCTGGTGTCCAGTCGCTGTACTCAACCGACTCCTATCTCTCCTGCCTGAGCAACCAGACAGCAGTCCCCTTCTACCATTTCCAGTCAAACCCTTAAACGCCTCTCAGTTTGTGAGCCACATAAGGATACTTCTCCGCAATCTTCACCTTAACCCCAGTCAGTATTCCGGACACTCTTTCCGCATCGGAGCAGCCTCCGCGGCGTCCCGCCACGGGGTGCCAGATCACATCATCAAAAGACTAGGCAGGTGGAAATCAGCCTGCTTCGCCCGGTACATCCCCAATCCACAAACTGAGATGGCACAGGCATTCTCCAAATTGGCTCAATAAGTAACTGAAAACCAATAAAAATTATAACCCTACCTGAATGTTTTTGCCCCCTTATTTTGGCATACCGGCCATGAGACCAAGGCACACTTTCAGGTCCATTTCATATGGTAAGTCCACACTTTTAGGTCTATTTCCGATGGTAAGTCTTATCTTTACTATAAGTGTCTTCTATGTCCATATCGGACATAGGGCTCCGACCATAAGTAGGAAGGCCAGTATGGTGGCCTGAATTTATGGGAGGAGCCCGGGGGTATTTAAGCAGCCCGCTCACCTGTGGTGCTTGTCGGTTTCCTGTGCGCGATACCCACCCTCCCATCCCCATTTCATAGCATTTCTCAACTATTCATTTCATTCATTTCTCCTACAGAATAATCATTTCATAAACCAGGGTATGCCCCCTTATTTTGGCATACCGGCCATGAGACCAAGGCACACTTTCAGGTCCATTTCATATGGTAAGTCCACACTTTTAGGTCTATTTCCGATGGTAAGTCTTATCTTTACTATAAGTGTCTTCTATGTCCATATCGGACATAGGGCTCCGACCATAAATATATATATATATATATATATATATATATATATATATAAATATATAATGTTTGGTGGTTCTAAGTAATTTTCTAGCAAAAAAATACGGATTTTAACTTGTAAACACCAAATGTCAGAAATAGGCTTATGCCCCGTACACACGATCTGAATTTCCGTCAGAAAAACCTTGGATGTTTTTTTTCGGACGGAATTCCGCTGAAGCTTGCCTTGCATACACACGGTCACACAAAAGTTCGCTGAACTTTCGACCGTCAAGAACGCGGTGACGTGCAACACGTACGACGAGCCGAGAAAAATGAAGTCCAATGCTTCCGAGCATGCGTTGAATTGCTTCCCGAGCGCGCGTAGGAATTTTAGCGCGCCGGAATTGCATACAGGCGATCGGAAAATTTCCGATGGGAACTTTTTCCGGTCGGAAAAATAGAGAACCTGCTCTCAATCTTTTGCTTGGGGCGGAAATTCCGCCCGGCAAAAGTCCGATGGAGCATACGCACGGTCGGAATTTCCGACCAAAAAGCTCACATCGGACTTTTGCTGGCGGAATTTCCGATCGCGTGTACGGGGCACAGAGTTATCCGGGGGATGGTTCTCCTGCAGCCCAAAGTCCGTGACCCATACATCGCTATATCACTCATCTTATTGGCTTGAAACATACGTTTGCAGTGAGTTTTGGTCCTGTTGGAAGTTTTCTTCCTTATTGTTAGGTGATTAGTACCATAGTACACCTTTATCTTTTATTTGTGTAGTAAAGAGATGTTTTTGAGGTCATAGTCGTGAGTTAAAGGGGATCTCCATGTTTCCCGTCACTTTAATTCGTTGGTTTGGACCCAGCTGGGATCTTTCCAGAGTGTGGATTGGCTGAGCGCCACCAGAGGACATCAGCCGGCTGCCTATGGGAGTGCAGAACTATGTGCACTCCTGTGACCTACAATAGAAGTACAGCCAAACGAGCTTTGCCCCTACTTCTCCTTTAATGCATTCTGCAACAGGAATGTGTTACAACAAATGGAGCCGCCGTTTACTACAGAAGGGAGTGGGGGGGGGGTGCCCATTGGGTAAATATTGCTAATCTTCTTTTACAAGCTCTTGTAGCTCAATAATTTTTTTTTGCGTAGGGACGGAGGTCATTTAACCACCTGCCAACTCCTCGCTGTAAATATACTCACAGTACATACGTACTTGTATGTTGCTGGCCTTCTTCTGGGTTTGGACTGGTTTTGGACAGCGCAAGTTTGTCAGCAGATTTCAGCCAATGATTTTGGCTGAAACCTGCTGATCAGCTGCTTCCAATCATACACAGAGCTCTGTGTGTACAAACACGCAGAACTCTGTATACAGGGGACAAGCAGTCTGTTTGTTCTCCCTGAAAAGCACGAGATTAGTAAATAAAAAAACAACACATACGCTATATTGTCAAAAGTATCGGGGCGCCCGCCGTTACACGCACGTGAACTTGAATGGCATCCCCGTCTTAAGCCTCGTACACACAATCCGATTGTTGGCCAACAGAGCGTCAGACTTTTGTCTGAAGAGCGTGTGCCTGGATCTTGTCTCACATACTGACGGTACACAGTTGTCAGCCAACAAACGCGAACGTAGTGACGTACTAGACAAACAATTGTCAGGCACCACCCTTTGGACTCCTTCTGCTAATTTTGCGTTAGTAGAAGTTTGGTGAGTGTTGATTCGCGCTTTTCATTTTGCGCTTTTTATTTTGCGCTTTTCATTTTGTGCTTTTCAGTTCGTTTCTGAGCGGCCGTCATCCACACCAGTGCCTGACCTCACAGATGCGCTTCTGGAAGAATGGTCAAACATTCCCATAGACACACTCCTAAACCTTGTGGACAGCCTTCCCAGAAGAGTTGAAGCTGTTATAGCTGCAAAGGGTGGGCCAACTCAATATTGAACCCTACGGACTAAGACTAGGATACCATTAAAGTTCATTTGCCTGTAAAGGCAGGCGTCCCAATACTTTTGGTAATATAGTGCTATACAGGCATTACACTTTTTAAGCACACAATTAACCTCTTGATTGCCCCTAAATGTTAACCCCTTCCCAGCCAGTGTTATAAGTACAGTGACAGTGTATAGTATTAGCACTGATCTCTGTGTTTGTGTCACTAGTGATGTCAGTGTCAGTTAACGCCAGATTGTCCACCACCCTATCACGGTTCCACTATAAGTCACTGATCACTGTTTTTACAATATAGCGTCTATAGCTGCTTAAATTCTAGTATATATATATGTATATGTATACTGTAGATACCATAGTTTGTATATGTTTGCATATATATATATATATATATATATTTATATATATATTTATATATATATATATTTTTATATATATATATATATATATATATGTGTATATATATATATATTATACTTTAGATACCAAAGTTTGTAGATCCTATAACGTTCACACAAACTTATTATTATAGACTTATTGGGATTTTTTTTTTTTACCAAAGACATGTAGCAGAACACATTTTGGCCTCAATTTATTAGGAAAATGTGATTTTGCATAAGTTTCATAACAGAAAGTAGAAAATATGTCAAATGATTAGACATCCTACTACTGCTGTATCAATGAAAATATGAAAAAAAAAACGTGAAAAAAAAATGGGTACACATGAATTTGTGGTGTGCTGTTTATCCACTCAAGGACCGGAAGATTTTACCCCCTTAATGACCAGGCCATTTTTTTGCGATTCGGCAATGCGTCGCTTTAACTGACAATTGCTCGGCCGTGCGATGTTGTACCCAAACAATATCTATCCCCTATTTTGTAGATGCGATAACTTTTGCACAAACCAATCAATATACGCTTATTGCGATTTTTTTTTTTTTTTTTACCAAAAATATGTAGAATACATATCAGCCTAAACTGATGAAGAAATTATTGTTTTTTTACATTTTTGGGGGGGATATTTATTATAGCAAAAAGTAAAAAATATTTAGTTTTTTTTTGTTTCAAAATTGTCGCTCTTTTTTTGTTTATAGCGCAAAAAAAAAAAACCCCGCAGAGGTAATCAAATACCACTAAAAGAAAGCTCTATTTGTGGGGGAAAAAAAGGACATAAATTTTGTTATTATTATTTTCTTTACTAGTAATGGCGGCAATCAGTGATTTTTTGCGGGACTGCAACATTGCGGTGGACAGATCGGACACCTAACTGACATTTTTGACACTTTTTTTGGGAACCAGTGACATTATTACAGTGATCAGTGCTAAAAAATATGCACTGTCACTGTACTAATGACACTGGCAGGGAAAGGGTTAATATCAGGGGGGCGATCAAAGGGGTTAAATGTGTTCCCTGTTTGTGTGTTCTAACTGTATATGGGGGAGATGGGCTGCCTGGGGAAACACACAGCTCTAGCATAGCAGACAGACCGGTGTCTTGCCGAGAAAGTTCCCTCGGCGGATAAGTTCCTCCCCTGTACTGCGCAGGCGCAGCGCCTGCACAGTACCAACTACTGTCAGCCGCCGGAGATAGCCGAAGCTCAAACGCTTCAATCAGCTGTACACGGCGCCTGCGCTCTGGGTCCAGATTCCTTCCCCACCATCCAAGTGGACCTAGAGGGGGAATCTAAAAGTGCCGAGCGCAGCGAGGCCGTGCCCGGAGCGTGGCGAGCGAAGCTGATTTTCAGCTGTTCCGCTTCGGCTATTTCCGCATGCGCAGTAGAGTGAGGAACTTATCCGCCGAGCGGAACTTATTCGGCAGAACACCGGGACCTGTGTTATCTCCCCTGTCAGGATGGAGATCTGCCTTGTTTATCACAGATCCCCCAGACAGTCCAACCCCGCCCGCTGATTGGATCCCACGCTGAGCCGCGCGCCCACAAATCGCCATGCACGAGCCGACGTACAGCGATGGCGATGGAATCGAGCCACAATGCCGCGGCACAAAAACTGCAAAACCCACCAATTTATTCTCTAGGGCCTCTGCTTTGAAAAAAAAAAAAAAAATATATATATATATATAAATAATGTTTGGCCAGTGTGAACAAAAAGTGCCAGAAAAGTCCTTAAGATCTTAAAAGCCAGAGGATCAGCATAACAATCAGGTTGTTGTCATTTTAAGAATAAAGCCAGCTCTGGCTGTTCCCATGTGTCACCCCCTCCCCTCCCCCATCACTCCGCAGACACTCCCCCCCCCCCCCCCCCCCCCTAAAAAAACAAAAAACTTTGCTGTAACTTTGTAACTTCTCCCCAAGCTGCTCCTCTAGTCCTCTGACGTCACCCAGAGCGGAGGTGGGCGGGGCCGGCCCGTCCGCTTGACACTCAGCTGGGGATCTCGCGCAGCCTCAGGACAGCAGCTGGGGGGGGGGGGGGGGGGGGGGGCGAGCGCACGGGCGCGGGAGCGCGCACAGAAGGGTAACAGGTGACTGTCGCGGGGAGCGGAGGGGACTGCCATCCCGGACTACAGGTAGTGGAGGGGGAGGGGAGGAGAGGAGGGGTTCTACTTCTTATATTTGCTACTTTGTAACTTTTATATATTTTACGTGTGACTCTCCAGCTGCTGGGTATGCTGAGCCTTGTAGTCCCATAGATGCTGGGGGGCGATGGTCCAGAGTGGGATCATTAGGCCAGGCAGAGGCAGTGCGGGGAAGACAACCAGAGTAGTAAAATATATATTACCGGGGGAGGGACAGATTTTTTTTTTTAATTATTGTTATTGTTATTGATTTCTTTGTTATTATTATTTTATAATTGCATTATTATTTTATTATTTTTGTTTTATAATTGTATTTTATTATCATTATTTATTATTTTATAATTGCATTATTATTATTTATTATTATTAATATTATTTATTATTATTAATAATTATTTTTATTGTTTTATAATTTGTATTTTATTATTGTTTTATTAATAATAACATACAATTATAAAATAGTTACACAATTTCTTTTCGTGCGTCTAATTAGTAACATAGACCATAAGATCGTTGTCATAACAAAAAATACAGAAGGTAAGCATTACACAATTATAAAAAAAATACTGCAATTATAATACAATAATCTACAATTATAAAACAAGAAAAAAAATTATTATTATTATTGTTTTATTTTAATTTATTACTATTTTTTTTTTTTAATTTTTATTATAATTTTATTGTGTAAAGGGGGGGGGGGGAAACCCCAAATAACACTGAGGTGAACACACAATGTCTATTAAAATTAATTTTATTAAAAAAAAAAAAAAAAAAGAAGAAGAATAAATAAATTGCATACAAAAATATTCCTATCTCATAACAAAGTTCATAACCTAGCAATGATATACAAACAGTGATGAGTATTCCACATTGCTTGAAGACAGTTCATATCAATAAAAAAATTCCAACACGTTTCGTGAAGTAAATCTCGGCTTCTTCAGGAAATTTTGATTAGTATCGAATTATCATTGGGTTGAAGAACAAGCTATATAATATTATTATCACGCTATGCTGTTTTAAAGAATGAATCTATACTAGGGCTGCAACTAACGATCATTTTCGTAATTGATTAGTTGGCCAATTATCGTTTCGATTAATTGGATATAACCTTACAAAAAAAAAAAGTGTGCTGTATAATTTAGTTGATATGTAAAGTTTAAACTTTAGACTTGGCAGAAAGGACAATAAACACCAAGTACTGCGAGAAGAAATAGAGGCCATGTTCTATCACTCTTCCATGTACACATGGGATATGGCAGTATATATACGTGTTCAACGTCCCCTATATACTCCCTTCAATCCGACTATATGCAGAGTTAGGGCTCTTTCTCACGGGGTGGATCAGTCATGATCCGCCCCGTGAACACTCGGCGGAGCGATCCCCGCTGAGCAGGAAGATGACAGGTGCATCGCTGCACAGGACCTGTCGGAGCGCCGCTCTCCCCTATGGGGGGATCGGATGACGACGGTCCGTAGTGTCCGTCGTCAACCGATCCGATCCGAAAACAGATGGAAAGTAGGGTTTTCGGATCGGAGCGGGTCGGATGTCAGCGGACATGTCACCGCTGACATCCGACGCTCCATAGGGATACATGTATGTCCGTTTTTCATTCGAAAACGGAAGGATGAAAAACGGACATACGGATCGTCCGTGTGAAAGAGGCCTAAAGTTGTGGGGACAGAAGAAACTTCGAATTCAAACAGAAGACCCGAGAGAATAATTCCATCAGACCACATGTAGTAAGTCTTAAAGGATCACTAAAGATATATATATATTTTTTTTTTTTAAAATAACAAACATGTTATACTTGCCTCCACTGTGCAGCTCGTTTTGCACAGAGTGGCCCCGAACCTGCTCTTCTGGGGTCCCTCGGCGGCTGTCTCTGCTCCCCCCCCCCCCCCCGCAAGGACTCAACACTTTCATGCGAACTCGAACATGCGAATAGAGTGAGCGGCTATGGCCACTGGCTGTATCACTCGGCCCCGGCGCGCCGCGTCATTGGATGTGATTGACTGCAGAGCGATCCAATGGCTGCGCTGCTTTCAATCCATCCACTGTAACCAATCAACGGCCAGGCTGAGCGGCGAAGAGGATGTCGGGGGCGAGCGCAGGACTTTCAAGGGGTCCGGTAAGTAAAACGGGGGGGGGGGGGGGTATTGTCGGATGTTTTTTTCACCTTAATGCATAGAATGCATTAAGGTGAAAAAAAACTTTTACCTTTACAACCCCTTTAAAGGAAGAAGAGAGGATAAGAGAAATGTCATTAAGTTTTATTCCCCAGTTCAGTCAAGCAAGAAAACCTCTAACCTTCATATTTAGCATGATGCCAATTGTAAAATTATATATATATAATTATATATATAAAAAAAAAAAAAGTAGTGTGTGTATGTGTGTATATATATATATATATATATATATATATATATATATATATATATATATATATATACACACATACACACACTACTTTTTTTTTTTTTTTAGCAGAAAGAATACAATGGTGGGTATTGCAATTTTTTTTTATGTCACACGGTATTTGTGCAGCGTTTGGTATCTATTTACTCGGCGTAATATCACCTTTCACATTATACAAAAAAATTGGGCTAACTTTACTGTTTCGGTTTTTTTTAAAAGTCTTCTTTTTTCCCAAAAAGTTGCGTTTAAAACGCCGCTGCACAAATACCGTGTGAAATATATTGCAACAATCGCCATTTTTATTCTCTAGATTCTTTGCTAAAAAAATATTTTATATATATTTATATACCGTATATTTCTACAGGGCTTAATTAACTTAGCCTACCACTCTGGGGGTTTTTCCCCCTTACGCATTCTTTACAGGTCAGGATGTGGCTGTCTCTAGAACTGTTAACATCAATTTTTTTTTACTAATATTGTATTTTTATTTTAGTCATTATTTTGTTATTTTTATTATTATTTTTTTTTTAATTTATTTTATCAAAATTATTATTATGCAGGATTTATATGGCGCCAACAGTTTCAACAGCACTTTTCAACTTATTTGTATGTTAAAAAAAAAAAAAAATGGCTTGGGAACGCTCAGTGGTCATTGGGAGCATGCAGTGAGGTCACCGGTGCAGGGGGGGGGGGCGGAGACTTCCAGCAAGGGGGTTGCCTACAGATCAGGGGGGTCCCACAGCAAACATTATTATTATTATTATTATTATTTATTTTTTTTTTTATAAAAAAATGTTTTATTGCATTTTCAAGACAAACAATACATATACAACTTAAAAAAAAAAAAGAAAAACTGTGGTGCCTATACAAAGTATCCTACACATCACATGGCAAGATATTATAATTTGTGTTATTTATCTTTATGATGAGTTAAACCTATGGCTCGCTTCTTCTTGTATCTATTTAGAGGTCACTTGAGACGTCAAGTCCTCTCTCCCAATCGTAGCCAATAAAATCTCACTACTTTCCCCCATCATATTATTTGAAGACTCAACCAGCTGTTTCCACCACAGCAAACATTTTTGATGGGACCACCTGGTGACCTCTGTACTGTCATTGATATAAACATAAACCGCGGGGGGGGGGGGGTGGTCCCCCGGAGGGCGGGCAGCGTTGTCAGCACAGTACCAGGTGGAAGGATGTGGTCAGGGACCAAGAAGAGCAGCAGTGCAGGTAATAGACTTTTAGTCCTGGGTTCACATCTATGTGGGCTGAGCTTGATGAATTTTTCCATTTTGGCATTTATTTTTTTTGCGTCTTTTTTTTTTTTTTCTCTTTAACCACTTCCGGACCACCGCACGCCGATATACGTCCTAAGTTCGAAGAGGAATATCCTTGTTATGGCAGCAGCTAGCTGCCATAACCCCGGTATCCTCTTTTTCGCTGGCGGATCTGGTTCCCGATAAGAGTGGTCTCTGTGGCGGATTCGCAGCGGGAGAGGGCCCCCCCCCCCCCCCCCACCGCAACACAATTTTTTTAATTTTTTTTTTTTTTTAAAGAACAGTGTAAAAATAAAAGGGAAAAAAAATGTATTTTTTTTTTAAACGCACCCTGTCCCACCGAGCTCGCGTGCAGAAGCGAACGCATACGTGAGTACCGCCCGCAAATGAAAACGGCATTCAAACCGCACGTGTGAGGTATCGCTGCGATTGGTAGAGCGAGAACAATAATTCTAGCCCTAGACCTCCTTTGTAACTCATTACATGCAACCTGTAGAATTTTTTTTTTTTTTTTTTTTAAACGTCGCCTATGGAAATTTTTAAGGGTAAAAGTTTGTCACCATTCCACGAGCGGGGCGCAGTTTTGAAGCGTGACATGTTGGGTATCAATTTACTCAACGTAATATTAATATTTCACAATATGAAAAAAAAAATTGGGCTAACTTTACTGTTGTCTTATTTTTTTTTAACCGCATGCCGACCAGCCGCCGCAGTTGTACTGCAGCAAAATGGCTCGGCTGCGCAAATCGCCGTCATGGTACGTCGGTACCATAGACGGCCACTAGGGGGCCGCGCACGCCGCCTCCTTGCCCGCAGAGCTGATGCGAGTGCCCGGCGGTCGCGATCACCGCCGGGCTCCCGTGATCGCTCGTGGCACATCGAGAACCGGGATCTGTGTGTGTAAACGCACAGTTTCCGGTTCTCTGAGGGGAGAACTGACAGATCGTCTGTTCATACAGAGTATGAACAGACGATCTGTCATCTCCCCTGCACAGTCCCCTCCCCCTTCAGTTAGCACAGGTACTAGGATATACTTAAACCTGCACTGCCCCCTAGTGGTTAACACCTTTACTGCCAGTGACATTTTTACAGTAATCGATGCAATTTTATAGCACTGATCGCTGTAAAAATGCCAATGGTCCCAAAAATGTGTCAAAATTGTCCAACGTGTCCGCCATAATGTCGCAGTCCCGATAAAAATCGCAGATCACCGCCATTACTAGTAAATAAATAAATAATAATAAAAAAGCCATAAAACTATCCCCTATTTTGTAGACGCTATAACTTTTGCGCAAATCAATAAACGTTTATTGCGGGGTTTTTTTTTTTGTTTTTTTCTAGAATACGTATCGGCCTAAACTGAGAAAAAAAATGTTTTTTTACATATTTTTCTATTAATTAATATTAATAATATTCTAGCAAAAAGTAAAAAATATTGCGTTTTTTTTTTTTTTTTTTTTTTTTCAAAATTGTCACTTTTTTTGTTTATAGCGCAAAAAATAAGAATGTTTACATTCCTTGTAATAGGAATAAAAGTGACACATTTTTTTTTTAACAGTGTAAAAATAAAAGGTAAAATAAATAAGAAAATTTTTTTTAAACGTGCCCCGTCCCACCGAGCTCGCGTGCAGAAGCGAACACATACGTGAGCAGCGCCCGCATATGAAAACTGTGTTCACACCACACATGTGAGGTATCACCGTGATCGGTAGAGCGAGAGCAATAATTCTAGCCCTAGACCTCCTCTGTAACTCTAAACGTGCAACTGGTAGAATTTTTTTAAATGTCGCCTATGGAGATTTTTAAAGGTAAAAGTTTGTCGCCATTCCACGAGCAGTCGCAATTTTGAAGCGTGACAGGTTGGGTATCAATTTACTCGGCGTAACATTATCTTTCACAATATTAAAAAAATTGGGCTAACTTTACTGTTGTCTTATTTTTTTTTTAATTCATAAAAGTGTATTTTTTCCAAAAAAAGTGCGCTTGTAAGACCGCTGCGCAAATACGGTGTTACAGAAAGTATTGCAACGGGGGGGTCCCCCCCTCCGCTCGTCGGCGCCGGCATTTCAACTGTGGGCGCCGGGCTGTGGCTTCACAGCCTGGCACCCACTGCGCATGCGCGAGCGCTCCGTGATTGCCCGCTCAATCACCTGGGACCTGTAATGGGTCCCAGATGATTGACAGGAGGGAAGGAGCAGAGCTGAGCCCTTCCTGTGCCGAGGGGGAAGTGATGTCACCAGCCCAGGCAAAGGAAGAGGCAGACTACGAGGGACCACCTAGCAACAGGCATTTAGAGGTAAGTTTAAAAAAAAAAAAATATCCAAATGTTTTTTTGTTTTTTTTTTTTAGAATTTTTCAGGTATTTTTGTTTTTTTGGGTGGAACCCCACTTTAAGTGGGTAAATATCAGATCTGGGGTCAAAAAGACCTCAGATCTCATATTTACATTAAAATGCAATAAAAAAATAAATTAAAAATGTCATTTAAAAAAAATACATTTTTAAAAAATAAAATAAAAATAAAGTTTCTTTTTAAGAGCTATGGGCGGAAGTGACGTCTTGACGTTACTTCCGCCCTGCAATCCTATGGAGACGGGTGGGAGCCATCTTCCCCTCACTCGTCTCCATACCCAGGCAGGGGAAAGACTCGATCGCCTCTGCCGCTGCCGATGGCTCCGGTAAGCGCGGGGAGAGCACCGGAGGGGGGGTGGCCCTCTCCCGCCGCCGCCTATAAAAGTGGTCCCGCGGCGAATCCGCCGCAGAGACCAATTTTATCTTAAACTGGACCCCTCACTGAAGAAGAGGTTACCAGGGTTATGGCGGCTAGCTGCTGCCGTAACAACGAGCTCCTCCTTCTTCAAAGTACCGATGTATAACGACGGTGGGCGGTCCGGAAGTGGTTAACAACCAATGAGTCATCAGCTATCCCCCCCACCCCAAAGCACCTTGTCCCAATGTTGATGGGGGGGGGTCCTTATCTTCATTAACATGAGGACAAGGGGCTTTGGGGGGGCGCTGCGCTCACTCGTCTGTCCGTCCATCGCCCTCCCTTTCCTGACCTGCCAGGCTGCATGCTCGGTATGGTCTGGTCTGGTGTTTTTTTTTTTTTTTTTGGGGGGGGGAGGCCCTACGCCATTCTTTTTTGGGGGGAAACGCAATCTGCTGTGGGGGGGGGGGGGGAGTCCCTGACCCTTTTCTAAAAACGAGCTGGCTAAACGCATAGTGGTGACCGTGTACCGTAGGAAACCATGTTAAATGGACTGTAGCGTGTTTTGGCAAACTGCAAAACGCACTAAAAATGCATAGGTGTGATGTAGGGCTTATTTATGCACATGGCTGTAAAAAAAAAAAAGGTTTTCCTTTTAAAGTTCTACAAAAAAAAAAATTATTTTTTTTAAATTTTTTTTAGAAATGTAACCACTTTGGCTTTCTAAAAGGTTTCACCCCCTTCATGACCACTGCTACTTTAACTGACAATTGCGCGATCATGCAATGCTGTGTACACAAGCATAATTTATATAATTTTTTTTTTTTAAAAGCGGAACATTTTTATTTAAAAAAAAAAGACATTTTTACTAACTGCTATAAAACGTATCCAAAAAAAAAAAATGTAATTTCATAAAGCTTCATACATTTTGGCCAATGTATTCTGCTACATGTCTTTGTTTAACCACCTCAATACCGGGACAATTCTGCCACTTCTTGCATACATGATAAAATCTACTGTTTTTGTTTTTTTTTTTGCTAGAAAATTACTTAGAAGAACCCCCAAGAATTATATATTTCATTTTTTTTTTTTAAGCAAAGATCCTAGAGAAAAAAATGGTGGGTGTTGCAATGTTAGATCTAGAATTATTACTCTGACGTTGGCGGTGACACCTCACATGTGTGGTGCCATCACTGTTTACATATGCGTGTGGGATTGGCGTGTGCGCTCGCCACGGGGTGACTGTAGCACTTAAAATTATTAATAATCCTTTTTTTTTTTTTCTTTTTCTTTTTAATTTTTTTTTTTTTTTTGATCACTTTTATTGCTGTCAAAAGGAATGTAAACATCCCATGTGATAGCAATGACAGGTACTCTCCTTTTGGGCTCCAATGCAGCAGATCAGACACAAAAAATTATTTTGAACCCCCAAACATTTATATATATATATATATATATATATATATATATATATATATATATAATAATGTGTGTGTTTGGGGGTTCTAAATAATTTTGTGTATATGTGTATATATATGTGTGTGTGTGTGTGTGTGTATATGTGTGTATATATATATGTGTGTGTGTGTATATGTGTGTATGTATATATATATATATATATATATATATATATATATATATATATATATATATATATATATATATATATATATATACAGAAAATTATTTAGAACCCCCAAACACACACACACATATATATATATATATATATATATATATATATATATATATAATATATATATATATATATATATATATATATATATATATATATATATATATATATATATATATATATATATATATAATTTTTTTAGCAGAGAGAATAAAATGGTGGTCGTTGCAATATTTTACGTCACACGGTATTTGCGCAGCGGCCTTTTGTTTAGGAAAAAATACACTTCAGTGAATAAAAAAAAACAAAAAAAGACACAGTAAAGCTAGCACAATTTTTTATTTTTTTTGGATGTTGATGTTAGGCCAAGTTAATAGACAACTAACATGTTACGGTTTAAAATTGTGCACACTTGTGGAATGGCGACAAACTACGGTACTTTACAATGTCCATCGGCGTCGCCTTAAATTTTTTTTTTAACTGTTTAGAGTTACCGAGGAGGTCTTTTTGCTAGAATTATTGCTCACACTCTGACGACCGCGGCGATACCGCACACGTGTGTGATTTGAACACCGTTTACATTTGCGGGCGTGACTTGCGTATGCGCTTTTTTTTTTAGCGCGTGGGGACAGCGGGCACTTCAGCACCGTTTAAGCAGCGTTTTTATATATATATATATATATATATATATATATATATATATATATATATATATATATATATATATATATATATATATATATATATACTAAAATAAAAAAATCTCCTGTGTGCAGCAGCCCTGCACAAGATCTCCATCTTCCTCCCTGCCACAATGGCGATCTGCCTTACATCGTTCTGCCTCTCCCGGGAACGATCGCCGGTGTCTGACAGACATGTGGTCCGCTGGACAGCTGATTGGCATCCCCTGTATCCAATCAGCACGTGATCGTGCCTCCGGTGGCGCACGCACCCAGTGGCTATTGCACGAAATGACATACATGTACGTTTATATATATATATATACACACACACACACACACACACTCGCGTGCTGATTGGATACAGGGGATGCCAATCAGCTGTCCGGCGGACCACATGTCTGCCAGACACCGGCGATCGTTCCCGGGAGAGGCAGAACGACTATCTGCCTAATGTAAAGGCAGATCGCCATTCTGACAGGGAAGAAGATGGATATCTTGTGTTCCTGCTAAGCAGAAACACCGATCTCTTGTCTTCATCCAGTCAGAGCAAGCACCCCCTAGGGACACAATTGAACCCTTTGATCACGCAAGATGTTAACCCCCTTCCTTGCCAGTGTAATTTAGTACAGTGAATATCAATATACGCTTATTGGGATTTTTTTTTTTTTTAACAAAAATATGTAGCTGAAAACATATTGGCCTAAATTGATGAAGAAATTTTTTACATTTTTTTTTTTTTTTATATGTTTTATAGCAGAAAGTAAAAAATATAGATTTTTTTTTTTTTTTGTGTTTTGTAGTGCAAAAAATAAAAACAGCAGAGGTGATCAAATACCACCAAAAGAAAGCTCTATTTGTGGGGAAAAGGGACATAGATTTTTATTTGGGTGCAACGTCGCACGACCGCGCAACTGTCAGTTAAAGTAGCTCAGTGCCGTATCGCAAAAAAAAAATGGCCTGGTCATGAAGGGGGTAAAATCTTCCGGGGTTGAAGTGGTTAAGCTGCCTAGGGTGCTAATACTATACACTGTCACTGTACTAATGGCACTGGCTGGGAAGGGGTTAACATCTAGGACAAACAAAGGATTTAAATATATGCCTAACTATGTGTGCTGATTTTTACTAACGCGCGTGGCTTCGGGAATCGCATCTGTTTCCGCATTCGCAATCACCCGCAGCCGAATCGCACTGCTCTCAGGCCCCACATTCACACCTCAGGGTTTTGTAGCTTGAAGCTCAAAAACGCTGGAGGGAAAAAAAATCAAAAAAAAATTAATGATTCTCTATGGAGACGGTTCACATCTCCATTCCACGCCGCCTGAAACGCAAACAAGTTCTGGGGCTTTTTTTTGTCGCTCAAATCGGGCAGATTAGGGCATTTTTTGGCGCGTTTCTATTCTCATAGAAATGAATGGAGACGCGCAATTTGTGCGGTTTTTGGGCGCGTTTTGTCGTGCTTTTTTGCGCGATTTTCTGCTTAAAACATAAAATAGTAATAATATATGAATAAATAAATGTAAAATACACAAATAACTAAAAATCATCATAAATAAGAAAATAAATTCTTATGTAATTAACCTTAAATATTTAAAACATTCCTATTAATAATAATAATTTATTATTTTATTAATAATAATAAAATACCCGGGGGAATACAGGATTTCAATAATAGCCTATTTCAGGCTCATAAGCTTATAGCGCAAATGTGGACATCACCATTTCCACCTACAGTAGCAGAATGGAAGATACAAATAAGGGAAACCCTAGTTAAGGAAAAAACATATATTTTTCTGCATAGAGGATGTCCAGGGAATTTTGAAAAGATATGGAGAAGATGGCTTGATATTTTGGATATATAATTGGAGGGCGAAATGGGGAGGGAGAAGAGTACGGGAGCAAGAGGGTGGTTTTTTTTTGTTTTTGTTTTTTTGGGTGTTTTTATTATGTGCCGGATTTGTATGTTCTTTGTTGTTTCTGTTGCTGTTTGTATGAAAAAACAGCAATAAAAAATTAAGTGATTTAAAAAATAAACACCCAAACTCGAACAAGAAAATACATTATTAATTTTTTATTATTATTGTATTTTTTTTGTTCGAGTATGAGTGTTTATTGTTTTGGGGTTCAAGTTCAGTTGAGGTTAGGGTTATTTATTATTATATGAATAAAAAAAAAAAAAAAGAATATAAAATAAATACACAAATAAAATACATAAAATAAAAATAAATAAATAAATAAAATTCAATAAATGAATACTAATCAACAATAAATAATTAACCCTTATAAAAAATGACTAAAAAAAACACCCTAACACAAAAAATAATAATAATAAATAACAAAACAATAAACACCCATACTCGAACAAAAAAATACAATGATAATAATAATAAATTAATAATGTAATTTTTTGTTCGAGTATGGGTGTTTGTTTTGTTTATTATTATTATTATTAATAAACAAAACAAACACCCATACTCGAACAAAAAAATACATTATTAATTTATTATTATTATTATCATTGTATTTTTTTGTTCGGTTATGGGTGTTTATTGTTTTGTTATTTATTATTATTATTTTTTTGTGTTAGGGTGTTTTTTTTAGTCATTTTTTATAAGGGTTAATTATTTATTGTTGATTAGTATTCATTTATTGAATTTTATTTATTTTATTTTTTTATTTTATGTATTTTATTTGTGTATTTATTTTATATTCTTTTTTTTTTTTTTTTTTTTTATTCATATAATAATAAATAACCCTAACCTCAACTGAACTTGAACCCCTTGCCTTACGGAAAAAAAAATTATAACAATAAAAGAAGAAATAAAAGCTAAAAAAAAGCTGAAATTATGCAAATGATGCAACAAATGATTCAACAGATAAATAGTTTTCTCTATTGGCTAAACGAAAGAAAAACGGCAAAGCCCAAAAACGCTGCATACAAACGCGCGCAAAAAAGAAAAAACGCTCAAAGACGCTAAGCTCAGGTGTGAATGCAGCCTTAGGAAAAAGCTGGCAGAGGTCCAAACCCTCCCTCACTGTGGAGTTCCCCTGTAACACTACCGGGGGGGGGGGTTCATACCTTCTTCTTTTTTTTTTATGTCTGTCCCGTACAGCTAACATGGCTAGATATGTTTGCATAGGCGTGTGCTGACATGCTGTAGTCCCATGCAAATATTTAAACACCATGTGGTTAGTCTGACAGCGCCTGATACATAAATAGGACAGGCACAAAATCCCATATTAATCGTGTAAATAGGAACTGGAAAACGAGGGCGGCTCCTGATTGTGCCGTACGATGTACACTGCCATCGGACACGCACAGGTAGAACGGTAATTGCAGGCTGCTGGCGTCTGGACTGCCCCTAACCTTGGAGGGCTCTCCGCCCAAATTGCCAGTTTGGGACCTGAGTTGCCAATTTTGGATGTATTTATGGCCAGCTGGAAGGCCATATAAAAACGTACCCCCTTAGATGCCCAATTATTATTGTTTTCTGCAGCCTTGAAAGACACTGTCATTATCATGGGCAGGTCTGTCTGTTACTCACACCAGAAATTTTATGTAAATTTGTATAGGAGGCTGCATTTCCACATTCACCAGTCATTGGTGTCCCTTCTTGTTGGGCCAAACGTTGCCACGCCTGGCCATTGGTTTACATTGCTTTACATTGCTATTGAGAGAGTATTGATAGTGCTGCCTAGACATAGGGACTAGAGCCTTATTGGAGATGTACAGTATATTACCAAAAGTATTGGGACGCCTGCCTTTACACGCACATGAACTTTAATGGCATCCCAGTCTTCGTCC
The DNA here is from genome assembly GCA_037952835.1 of Lithobates septentrionalis. Classification (NCBI taxonomy): domain Eukaryota; kingdom Metazoa; phylum Chordata; class Amphibia; order Anura; family Ranidae; genus Lithobates; species Lithobates septentrionalis. The sequence continues at coordinate 296,622 of JBBDGP010002390.1, forward strand.
GTAGGGTTCAATATTGAGTTGGCCCACCCTTTGCAGCTATAACAGCTTCAACTCTTCTGGGAAGGCCATCCACAAGGTTTAGGAGTGTGTCTATGGGAAGGTTTGACCATTCTTCCAGAAACGCATTTGTGAGGTCAGGCACTGATTATGGATGAGAAGGTCTGGCTCGCAGTCTCCGCTCTAATTCATCCCAAAGGTGTTCTATCGGGTTGAGGTCAGGTCTCGGTCAGGCCAGTCAAGTTCCTCCACCCCAAGCTCTCTCATCCATGTCTTTTATGGACCTTGTTTTGTGCACTGGTCCAAATCATTTGGTGGAGGGAGGATTATGGTGTGGGGTTGAAATTCAGGGGTTGGGCTTGGCCCCCTTAGTTCCAGTCAAGGGAACTCTTCCCCTGACATCCATGTCTTAATGGACCTTGCTTTGTGCACTTGTGCGCAGTCATGTAGGAACAGGAAGGGGCCGTCCCCAAACTGTTCCCACAAAGTTGGGAGCATGAAATTGTCCAAAATGTCTTGGTATGCCGATGCCTTAAGAGTTCCCTTCACTGGAACTAAGGGCCAAGCCCAACCCCTGAAAAACACCCCCACACCATAATCCCCCCTCCACCAAATGATTTGGAGGGGTGGCTCAAAACTTTTGGCAATATAGTGTGGGTGAGTGAGTTTGGGGTGGAGGAACTTGACTGGCCTGCACAGGGCCCTGACCTCAACCCGATAGAAGACCTTTGGGATGAATTAGAGCGGAGGACTGCCTGACCTCACAAATGCGCTTCTGGAAGAATGGTCAAACACTCCCATAGACACACTCCTAAACCTTGTGGACAGCCTTCCCAGAAGAGTTGAAGCTGTTATAGCTGCAAAGGGGGGGCCAACTCAATATTGAACCCTATGGACTTGGGGCCCCATTCACACACCTCAGCGTTTTGTAGCTTGAAGCTCCAAGAGGAAGAAAAAAAAAAACAATTATTCTTTTTTGGAGATGGTTTACATCTTCACTCAATCGCCTGAAGCTTAAAGTTCTGGAGCTTTTTTTTTTTTTTTTTTTTTTTTTTTTGTAGCTAAATTCGGGCAGATTTGGGCGTTTTGCTGCTTTTTTTACATAGGTGACCTTTTGACCTGTACAAAGTCGCGGCAAAAAACGCACGACTTTCTGCCTGAAAATGATACGCTCAGGTGTGAATGCAGCCTAAGACTGGGATGCCGTTAAAGTTCATGTAAAGGAAGGCGTCTGAAAACTTTTGGTAATATAGTGTATATGAGATGAGAGAACATCATGACAAGTAAAAAGTTTCTGTTGGCAAATTCAAAATGTGCTGTGTTGTTTGGGCTACCCAACTCATAAATGTGCTGTTACCGTGAGTAATCACATGAAAACCGGACTATTTTGTGCAAAAAAAAAAAATGACAAGGATTTAAACAAAATGTACCAAAGAAAAACATGAAAAAACACAAAGGAACCATTTAGTAACATAAGCCATGTGGTCAGCTGGTCCTTCCTCGACTTGAGTTATTACCACTTGCTTTGTTGCTAACCAAAAGCCACATGACCTCGTAGTCACATGGCCCTTGTTGATCACTCAGTGACCTTTTAAAATATATAACTGCTAAAACCAACAGCCAGTACTCCATACTCCTACTACTTGACCTCTCTGCGGCCTTTGATACTGTTGACCACCTGCTCCTTCTCAATAAACTCCATTCCCTTGGCCTCCGAGATTCTGCTCCATCCTGGTTCTCTGACTATTTATCACAGCGCTCCTTCAGTGTCACCTACAACTCCGTCTCCTCCTCTCCATTGCCCCTTTCTGTGGGGGTCCCCCAAGGCTCAGTTCTTGGACCCCTTCTCTTCTCTATCTACACCTCCTCCCTTGGTCACTTAATAACTGCCCACGGCTTCCAATACCACTTATATGCCGATGACACCCAAATCTATCTGTCTACTCCTCACCTCACTCCTTCAGTCTCCTCTCGCATTACTAACTTACTAACTGACATATCAGCATGGATGTCACACCACTTCCTTAAACTAAATCTCTCTAAAACTGAGCTATTAATATTCCCCCCCGCCCGTGCCCCCCTCCATGACTTTTCCATCAAAATCAACAATGCAACCATCAGGCCCTCCCCTCACGCCAGGGTACTCTGTGTAATCCTAGACTCTGACTTGTCATTTCAGCCTCAAATCCAATCGTTGTCAAAAGTTTGTAGAATTCACCTCCGTAACATCTCTAAATTTCCCCCTTTTTTAACAAATGAAACCACCAAACTCCTCATTCACTCCCTTGTTATCTCTCGCCTTGACTATTGCAACTCCCTTCTCATTGGCCTGCCTCTCCAAAGGCTCCTCCCCTCTTCAGTCTATCATGAATGCTGCTGCCAGACTTATCCACCTTACCAACCACTCAGTGTCTGCCAACTCTCTCCTCCAATCCCTACACTGACCACCAACTCTCTCCTCCAATCCCTACACTGGCTCCCAATCACCCAGCGAATTAAATTCAAAATTCTAACCACAACATACAAAGCCATTCACAACTCTGCCCCGAGCTACATCACCAATCTTGTCTCCAAATTTCACCCAAATCGACCTCTCCGCTCTTCTCAAGACCTCCTGCTTTCAAGCTCTCTCATCTCCTCCTCCCATGCTCGTCTCCAGGATTTCTCTAGAGCCTCTCCCATCCTCTGGAACTCGCTACCTCCATCTATCCGGCTATCCCCTACTCTTGCTACCTTCAGGCAATCCCTGAAAACTCATCTCTTCAGGAAAGCCTATCACGTCTCCAACTAATCTCCTACCACTTCCACCAGCTCATTCCCCACAGTTACAACCTTTTGTACCACCTGCCCCACCCTATTAGATTGTAAGCTCTTCTGAGCAGGGCCCTCTTAATCCTATTGTATTGTATTGTATTGTAACTGTATTGTCTCCCTTTTATATTGTAAAGCGCTGCGTAAACTGTTGGCGCTATATAAATCCTGTATAATAATAATAATAATAATGTGATATTTCAGTTTTTTTCTTTTTAATAAATCTGCAAAAATGTCAACAATTCTGTGTTTTTCTGTCAATATGGGATATATATATATATATATATATATATATATATATATATATATATATATATATATATATATATATATATATATATATATATATATATATATATATATATATATATATAATATATAATACAGGGGTTATGGCAGCTATAACAACGGTATATAACGTAAGTAATGCTAATATATATATATATATATATATATATATATATATATATATATAGCATTACTTACGTTATATACTGTTGTTATAGCTGCCATAACCCCTGTATTTTATATATATATATATATATATATATATATATATATATAAATAAAATACAGGGGTTATGGCAGCTATATATATATACACTTACTTCTTTCCAATAAAAGTGGTCCCTGTAGTGGATTCGCCATGGGATCACTTTTATAGGCAGCAGGAGATGTGCCGGCTTACCAGGGCCTTGCGTAAAGGGGGAAACGATACGATCCTCTGGAGCGATGGGCAGGAAGTCAAGTGAGGGCAAGATGGCCCCACTTGACTCTATGCCCTTGGAGGACCAGAGCAACGTCTGATGTCACTTCCGCCTAACGGCCTTAAAGGGCCAATTTTATTTTTTTATTTTTTTTTAGTAAATGTAAAATGTTTTTTTTTTTTTTTTGCTATGTAAGATCTGAGGTCTTTTTGACCCCCAGATCTCACAAGAAAGAGGTCCTGTCATGCTTATTTCTATTACAAGGGATGTTTATATTTTGTGTGGCCACCATTATTTTCCAGCACTGCCTTAACCCTCTTGGGCATGGAGTTCACCAGAACTTCACCGGTTGCCACTGAAGTCCTCTTCCACTCCTCCATGACGACCTCACAGAGCTGGTGGATGTTAGAGACCTTATGCTTCTCCACCTTCCGTTTGAGGATGTCCCACAGTACATGTTGGCATTCATGGTTCCCTCAATGATCTGTAGCTCCCCAGTGCCGGCAGCACTCATGCAGCACCAGACCATGACACTCCCACCACCATGCTTGACTGTAGGCAAGACACACTTGTCTTTGTACTCCTCACCTGGTTACCGCCACACACACTTGACGCCATCTGAACCTATTACATTTATCTTGGTCTCATCAGACCACAGGACATGGTTCCAGTAATCCATGTCCTTCATCTGCTTATCTTCAGCAAAGTGTTTGTGGGCTTTCTTGTGCATCATCTTTAGAAGAGGCTTCCTTCTGGGATGACGGCCATGCAGACCAATTTGATGCAGTGTGTGGCATATGGTCTGAGCACTGACAGGCTGACCCCCCACCCCTACAACCTCTGCAGCAATGCTGGCAGCACTCATACGTCTATTTTCCAAAGACAACCTCTGGATATGATGCTGAGCACGTGACCTCAACTTCTTTGGTCAACCATGGTGAGGCCTGTTCTGAGTGGAACCTGTCCTGGTATACCGCTGTATGGTCTTGGCCACCGTGCTGCAGCTCAGTTTCAGGGTCTTGGTAATCTTCTTATAGCCTAGGCCATCTTTATGTAGAGCAACAATTCATTTTTTTTTCAGATCCTCAGAGAGTTCTTTGCCATGAGGTGCAATGTTGAACTTCCAGTGACCAGTATGAGAGAGTGAGAGCGATAACACCAAATTTAACACAACTGCTCCCCATTCACACCTGAGACCATGTAACACTAACGAGTCACATGACACCGGGGGAGGGAAAATGGCTAATTGGGCCCAATTTGTACATTTTCACTTAGGGGTGTACTTACTTTTGTTGCCAGCAGTTTAGACATTAATTGGCTGTGTGTTGAGTTATTTTGAGGGGACAGCAAATTTACACTGTTATACAAGCTGTACACTCACTACTTTACATTGTAGCAAAGTGTCATTTCTTCAGTGTTGTCACATGAAAAGATAGAATAAAATATTTACAAAAATGTGAGAGGTGTACTCACTTTTGTGAGATACTTTGTGTGTGTAAAAAAAAAATAAAAAAAAATGTGTGTGTATTTTTATATATATATATTTAGTAAAAGGTCCGCTTTGGTGCGCAATTGATTGCATTTTTTAAATACAAGCAGTGTAAGTACCTGAATTTGACCTCTTGCTCTCCCTGTACAGCAGGGCTCGAGTGTAGGAGGAAGAAGCAGCACAGGGAGCCAATCAGTTCATGTGCTGACAACAAGTACACTGATGGGAGAGAGAGCAGAGGGAGGAGCTTGTCGCTATGCTACTTCTCTTTTCACGGTCCATTCACAGGCTGGGGGGGATGGGTTCAAGAGGGACCTGAGTTCTGATGAAGTAAGTTGAATGATGCTGGCCATCAGACTGAGGACCTCTAGTGGCAGACAAAAAGTACTGCTGGGGGAAATCTCTGGATTGAACCTGAATATTGCAGCCAGAGCTTTGTTTTATTTTTATCTTTTTTTTTTTGCCCAATTGCTTTACTGCACCCAGGGCACTTTTCCCCTCCTGCCCACCCCTTGTCCCGGCCCTGGTTAGGTTTTATACAATGGAGTGAACTGAATGGGATTGTTTGTACAGTGTTAGGTAATGTTGCACCATGTGCTCTAATTTATGGCAACATACAGGTGCGTCTTCATAGTGAGACATAAACCCGGGTGTGTCATGTCTACCTTTTTTAAATTGGCCTGGGCACTTTAAATTGGTCTCTTAATTGGTCTGCACTAATCTACCGATGACATCTATCTGTATGAAATTCGTACTCCAAGTACCTTATGAGGCTGTAAATATATAATTATATGTGTAAGCTGCCCACACCCACCTTTTTGGATCTGGATGGGACTTCTCACCTCAGCCCCGGGGGGGGGGGGGGGGGGGGGGGGAATGATCATCCTTGTCCCTCTTCTTCCCTTGGATTTGAGGTTGGGCATCACCATTTGACCATACTGTAAGTTGCACACCTTTATTTTGAGAGATTGTTCTCTGTTTAAAGGATATCTTATACTTAGGATTAGAGGTCGACTGATATGGGTTCTTCTCTGGCCGATGCTGATATTTAGGAATCGCGGTGGCCGATGGCCGATATATGTTGCCGATTTTTTTGGGGCCGATATGTTAGGCCGATTTTTTTTTGATTTTTTTTCCCCCTTCATCTCATAAAATCTAACAGTTAGACCCCTTTCACACTGGGGCGTTTTTCAGGCACTTTTGGGCTTAAAATAGTGCCTGTAAAGTGCCTGCAAAACAACTCCCCTGCAGTCTCAGTGTGAAAGTCAGAGTGCTTTCACACTGAGGCGATGCGCTGGCAGGATGTTAAAAAAAAAAAAAAAATCCTGCAAGCAACATCTTTGGAGCGGTGCATACCGCTCCTCCACCACTCCTGCACATTGAAATGAATGTGCACCGCTGCTGAAGCCCTGCAAAGCGCTTCGGCAGCGGCGCATTTAACCCCTTCCTCGGCCGTTAGCTGGGTTATAAGCGCCCCCGCTAGCAGCCGCATGGCGCCGCTAAAATGACAATAAAGCGCCGCTAAAACTAGCAGTGTTTTACCGTTAACGCATGCCCGCTCCAGTGTGGAAGCAACCTTAACCACTTCCCGCCCGCCCTATGGCGGATTGACGTCCGGGAAGTGGTTCTGTTATCCTGACTGGGCGTCATATGACGTCCAGCAGGATAACATGCCGCAGCGCGCCCCCGGGGGCGCGCAGCGCGGCGATCGGTGGATTGGTGTGTCAGTCTGACACACCGCTACACCGATCTCGGTAAAGAGCCTCCGGCGGAGGCTCTTTACCACGTGATCAGCCGTGTCCAATCACGGCTGATCACGCTGTCAATAGGAAGAGCCATTGTTTGGCTCTTCCTCACTCGCGTCTGACAGACGCGAGTAGAGGAGAGCCGATCGGCGGCTCTCCTGGCAGGGGGGGTCTGCGCTGATACAATCAGCGCAAACCCCCCGCAGATCACCACACTGGACCACCAGGGATCGCCACTAGGACCACCAGGGAAGGGGCAACATGTGGATGGCCAGGTATGTACCCCATGGCCATCCACATGTGCCCAGTGTGCAAAATCTGTGCCAATCAGTGCCCACAAATGGGCACTGATTGGCACCATTATGTTGCAGTGATGCCCAGCAATGCCACCCTTAGGGGCATCACTGCAAACAAGCAGTGTCATCAGTGCCACCCATCAGTGTCCATTCGTGCCACCTGTCAGTGCCCATCTATCAGTGCTCATCCATGCCCATCTGTGCCAACTATCAGTGCCACCCATAAGTAACCATCAATGCCACTTATGAGTGCCCATCAGTGCCGCCTATAAGTGCCCATCCGTGCCACCTAGGAGTGCCCATTAGTGCCGCATATCAGTGCCACCTATCAGTGCCCATCAGTGCCGCCTATTAGTGCCCATCATCAGTGCCCGTCAGTGCCACCTCATCGGTGCCACCTCATTGGTGCCACCTCATCGGTGCCCATCAGTGCCGCCGTATCAGTGCCCGTCAGTGCAGCCATATCATTGCCCGTCAGTGCAGCCATATCATTGCCCGTCAGTGCAGCCATATCATTGCCCGTCAGTGCAGCCATATCATTGCCCGTCAGTGCAGCCATATCATTGCCCGTCAGTGCAGCCATATCATTGCCCGTCATTGAAGAAGAAAACGTACTTATTTACAAAAAGTTTTAACAGAAACAAAGAAAAACTTGTTTTTTTTTCAAAATTTTCGGTCTTTTTTTATTTGTTGCGCGAAAAATAAAAACCGCAGAGGTGATCAAATACCACCAAAAGAAAGCTCTATTTGTGGGAACAAAATGATAAAAAATTTGTTTGGGTACAGTGTAGCATGACTGCGCAATTGTCATTCAAAGTGTGACAGCGCTGAAAGCTGAAAATTGGCCCGGGCAGGAAGGTGTCTAAGTGCCTGGTATTGAAGTGGTTAAGTAATAAGTGATACAGAATTTTTTTTACATTTATTAAACAAAACAAACCTCCAATCAGTTAACTTGTATGTATAATTTAGATAAGAAAAACAAAAAAACTATATCTTAAATATTAAATACACAAAAACAGGTAATCAAAACTTTTGGACGAAAGAAAAATGGGCTAACTTTACTGCTTTCATTTTTTTTTTTTAATTCATTAGTTTATTTTTTCAAAAAAAAATGCGTTTTGAAAGACCGCTGCGCAAATACCACATGACTTAAAATATTGCAACAACCGCTATGTTATTGCCTAGGGTCTCTGCTAAAAAAAAAAAAAATTGTATATAATGTTTGGGGGTTCTATGTGAATTTCTAGCAGAAAATACAGGATTTTTACTCGTAAGCAACACGTGTCAGAAAAGATTTAGTCTTTAAAGTGGAATTCCACCCACTTTTACAACTCTTCAGCATCCCTCATTAAACTGTGCACTGTAAACGAACTGGATATTTTTTTTTTTTTTCTCAGCACCTACTGTATATCTGCTGTATTCATTTTTCACTTCCTCCTCCCTGGCCGCGGCCCATCGCATCATTTCCTGTTTGCAATGTCTCCTGGAAAGGGGCGGCAACTTCCTCTGACACTGCCATTGCTATGGAAACCTGACCTAAAACCTATTACACTGCTTGTGCTGCACTGAGCATGTGCGAGATCTGCAAGCATGAGATCCAGGAAGAAGTACAGTCTGGCTTCAGATGCCCACACTTAAGATGGCCACGGCCTGTTGTAAGTTTATAAAATAACAAACTACTGCTATAAACTAACAGAACAGACCTTAGTTTACAGACTAACTTTTACTAGAATACATTAAAGAGGAGGGCCCATTAAAAAATAAAAATAAAAGTCAGCAGCTACAAATACTGCAGCTGCTGACTTTTAATTGGACACTTACCTGTCCCAGGGTCCAGCTTCACAGCCGGGCACCCACTGCGCATGCGCGAGCGGCGCCACGCGCCGTGATTGGCCGCTCAATCACCTGGGACCTGTAATGGGTCCCAGGTGATTGACAAGAGGGAGGGAGCAGAGACGAGTCCTTCTTGTGCCGAGGGGGAAGTGATGTCACCAGCCCAGGCACTGAAAGAGGCAGACTATGAGGGACCACCTAGCAACAGGCATTTAGAGGCGAGTTAAAAAAAAAATTCCAAATGTTTTTTTTTTTTATATTTTTTTAGGAATCTTCATGTATTTTTTATTTTTTTATTTTTTGGGTGGAACACCACTTTAAGCTTGTGTATTATAGGGGTATTTTTATTTAAAAATTATAATTTCGGCCAGAACACCTCTTTTAAATGGTTAAACTGAGAGCTTCTACACACAGAGTTCAGTCCATTGATAAGTGTAAACATTGTATCTTTTCAGCTTCTTTTATCAGACTTGGCAGGCTGCCCAGAGAGGAGAGAAGCAGCTCCACAGAAGACTTTAGGCAACTTGCGTTGGCTTCTATTACAGAAGTCGTTTGCAAGTCGCGCTGAAGTTATATCGGCCTTTTTTATCAGCACAATCGGCCGATTAATTAAAAAACTCCAAATATCGGCCGATATATCGGCTCGCCTCTACTCAGGATACTTATAGATATCACTGATTTCATTTCAGAGCATTTTACTCCCCGATGATTGGCATGAGCCATGAAATGTGCGTTGCGTTACATCGAACTGATGCTTAGACAATTTTGGCTCACAATGAAAAATCGATTATGTTCATTGAACTTTTATGAATGGATGAGTGTCCTTTTGTAACTATAATGCTTATTATGTTTTTTCTCTTACTCTGTATAACTATTACATATTTATGCAAATGTATTACATTATATTGTGTCCTGTATTCCTGATTGACACCCTCTATAATGTGATTTGTTATTTCAATTCATTTATAAAATTATTTATTAATAAGGTATGCATTCAGTGACTTGCCTCATATAAAGTCCCGTTTCTTTCCTCCTTTTTGTTTTTAAAGGAGATGTCTACTGGGCTCTCCGGCACATCACGGATCGGGTGGACAGATTACTGGGAAGGGCCGGGGAGGACCCATCGTCATGGTACACATTGGTACCAATGACCAATTGAGAGGAAGGTGGAGAGTTCTAAAAAAAAGGGACTGGGGGGGGGGGGGGATAGATTGAGGGAAAATGAAATACTACCTGTACCTCGAGCCACACCAGAGGCAGCAGGAGCTCAGGGAACTGAACAAATGGCTGAGGAACTGGTGTAGGAACGAGGGGTTTGGGTTCTTGGAGAACTGGGCTGACTTCTCGGTCGGTTATCGGCTCTTTAGTAAGGACGGGCTGCACCTTAATGGGGAGATGGTAGAGCTCTATGGAAAAGAAAGATGGCCATAAAAGTTGGAGGGGCTTTTTAAACTAGGTGTTGGGGGAGGACCTGAGAAAACGATAGGTGACAGGCTGAAAGGAGAGTCAGCAGTGGAAATGGCAGTGAAAATACAATCCTAACAACTAATCCTGGGGTAAGTGAGTGGGCAACTCAAATTGAGAAACAAAGGGGGGAAAATTAATATGCACCCGTACAAAGCTAAGAGGCGTATACACAAATGCTAGGAGCCTAGCTAACAAAACGGTGGATCTGGAGCTGCTATTACACGAGGAGGACTTGGACTTTGTGGGAATAACTGAAACTTGGTTTGACGGCTCACACGATTGGCTGGCCAGTATACAGGGGTATTCCTTGTATCGAAAGGACAGGGAAGGTAGAAGAGGGAGAGGGGTATGTCTATATGTCAAAAATGATACAAGGGTGGTAGAGAGGAGCGACATTATGTATGGGACTAAGGGGGAGGTAGAATCGTTGTGGGTAGAACTTCAAAGAGAGGAAGTAAGTGGGAAATTTAATAGTGGAGGTATGTTATAGGCCACCAAACATGAAGGAAAAGGAGGACCTAGGATTATTATCTCAGAATTGGCAGGGAAACCAAGAAATGTCATCATAATGGGGGACTTCAATTACACCGATATTGACTGGGCAGAAGGAACAGCTCGGGCCCGTCATTTCATGAATGTTTTACAGGACAACTTCATGTCCCAAATGGTGGATTCCCCAACTAGAAAGAATGCCCTGTTAGATCTATTACGAATGATCCAGGTCTGATCTCAGATGTGGAGATACGCGACAACTTGGGATCTAGCGATCATAGGATGATCGCGTTTAGTATAAATCACAGGAAAATGAGGCTTATGGGTAGTACAAAAACACTGAATTTCAAACGGGGCAATTTTCCTCAACTACGGTCATTGCTACATGACATTAATTGGGACCAAATTCTGGAAACATTTAACACCGAAGAGAAATGGGAATGCTTTAGGAGCATATTAAACAAAGGTATCAAACAGTTCATTCCAATGGCCAATAAATATAGAAGTGCGAAAATTACACTTGGGTGGTTAAACCGTAATGTGAATAACCTCATTAAGGAGAAAAGTATGGCCTTTAAAAAAGGGAATGGGTCACCATCAGCATTCCAACACTACAAGGAATGCAATGAGAAATGTAAAATCGCAATCAGCGGCTAAAAAAGATTGAGATACACATAGCGGAAGACAGTAAAAATAACCTTATATATATATATATATATATATATATATATATATATATATATATATATATATATCTCCAAAGAAGGGCAACAAAACTAATAAGGGGACTGGAGGACCTCAATTCCGAGGAACTACCACAAATGCTAAATTTATTTTCACTGGAGATGAGGCGCTTGAGAGGGGACATGATGGCGATCTACAAATATCTCAATCTGGATCCCAGTATAAGAAATAAATTATTCAGTCCTAGGGAGTGTAAAAGGACACGGGGTGGGGGGGGGGGGGCACACAATGAGACTGGAGGATAAGCGGTTTAACCTTAAAATACGTAGGGGGTTCCCTCACTGTTGGGGCTATAAGGATGTGGAACTCTCTCCCGCAATTGGTGGTGGCTGCGGGAAATATCGATATTTTTAAAAGACTTAGATGTACATCTTAAAGGATACAACATACAGGGATATGGGAAATCATTATAGACACTGACACACATACACCTACACAGGTTGAGCTGGATGAACTATTGTCTTTTTTCAGCCTTACCAACTATGTAAACCTGAGTGGCATGTTAGGTTCATTGCAACAAGCCTTTCGTAAGTGTTAATATACTGGGAATACAGGGATGCTGGTCTTGTTGTAATTCCTTGTTACAACATCGGGACTGGTCAGGTGATTATAGAAGGCTATCCCTTCCATATGTATTGAAGAGGTCAGTGCAGTTTTCTCTGTATCTGTAGGACAGAAACGGGTAAGACTTCGCACAGAACGTTGCACAGGTGTCCTGCACATCCGCATGCAGGCAGTCCTATTAATGCCAGTTATGGCCTCTTCTCCGGTGTGGGTGCACGGCTCTGGACCCAGACACTGTGTGTTTAGTGCTGTGCATGCATACGGATGTCAGATTGGGAGCAAGAGGCTGTGTTTGTGCAGTCGCTGCATCCCAATTGGCATGAATGGGACTTCCTGCATACAGATCCATATCCTTTGGTAGGAAGACATGTATGGATTTCACGTGTATACTTCGCTCTTTGTTCCTCTTGAATGCATTCAGCATGTGGATCAAGTTCCAGGTCTACTGAAATTGCACCCGAGACTAACTGTGTTGGGAATTGCTGCTTGTTTTGTTTTCCGGTGTAGCTGTATCTCCATCGGCAGGTCCTCATCTTCCAGGATCTTAAGATCTTAATCCCGTCATAAAATCTTTTATTTGACCACTTGCCTACCCGGCCAATTCTGACACTTTTCATATACAGTAATACCTTGGATTACGAGCATAAATAGTTCCAGAAACATGCTTGTAATCCAAAGCACTCGTATATCAAACCGAGTTTCCCCATAAGAAATAATGGAAACTCAGATGATTCGTTCTACAACCTCTGCTTGTCTATGCAGTACTGTATGTGGCCAGAGGTGCGGGGGCTCTGGTGTATGCAGTACTGTATGTGGCCAGAGGTGCGGGGGCTCTGGTGTATGCAGTACTGTATGCGGCCAGAGGTGCGGGGGCTCTGGTGTATGCAGTACTGTATGTGGCCAGAGGTGCGGGGGCTCTGGTGTATGCAGTACTGTATGTGGCCAGAGGTGTGGGGGCGCTGGTGTATGCGGCCAGAGGTGCGGGGGCGCTGGTGTATGCGGCCAGAGGTGCGGGGGCGCTGGTGTATGCGGCCAGAGGTGCGGGGGCGCTGGTGTATGCGGCCAGAGGTGCGGGGGCGCTGGTGTATGCGGCCAGAGGTGCGGGGGCGCTGGTGTATGCGGCCAGAGGTGCGGGGGCGCTGGTGTATGCGGCCAGAGGTGCGGGGGCGCTGGTGTATGCGGCCAGAGGTGCGGGGGCGCTGGTGTATGCGGCCAGAGGTGCGGGGGCGCTGGTGTATGCGGCCAGAGGTGCGGGGGCGCTGGTGTATGCGGCCAGAGGTGCGGGGGCGCTGGTGTATGCGGCCAGAGGTGCGGGGGCACTGGTGTATGCGGCCAGAGGTGCGGGGGCGCTGGTGTATGGAGCACTGTATGTGGCCAGAGGTGCAGGGGCGCTGGTGTATGCAGTACTGTATGTGGCCAGAGGGGCTGGTGTATATAGTACTGTATGTGGCCAGAGGTGCGGGGGCACTGACATCCTACTGTTGGGAAGTGGAGAAATATATTTCTCAATAGCCACAAAGGATATAAATCCTCTTTGTATGCCTTTACAAACCAAGATATTACCTTGTATAAATATCAGTGACATCATCATCACTGTACACAGCCTGTACAGAGAGCAGAGATGTGGGAGGAGCCCAGCAGGCTCCACCCACTACAGGCTGCATGCAGAAACCTACAGGAAGGGGGCGGAGACAAGACCAGTCACCCTGCACAAGGAGAAAGAGCAGCAGTGAGCGGTCTTTATTACAGGAAGTCTCACACTGGATTACTGCACAGATCTGAAAGAAATACACAAAGCTCACCGAGACTCAGGGAAGAATACACATGAGGAATGGATTTAGATGATATTTGCTGATCCTGGAGTTTAACTTTAATTGTTTTTGCTCCTTTTTCTTGTGAAGCCTGGTTACATAGTGAGAGTTATGAGAGCGGCGTTTAGAGGAAGGAAATCTCGGACGTGTTTCACTTCTTCATTCTCCACTTTTTTTTTTTTTAATTATATCAAAAATGAAAACGGTTAAAAAAGCAAGATTAACTACCTCGCACCCGGCCTATAGACGGATGACGACTGGGTGGATGTCCTACGACGTCCTCCCAAGATCGCGACTCACGCGCGATCTGTTGCCCGCTGTGTCCACATGATCCGTGTATCGGGCGGCTGCCGGCACCATGTGATCACTGTGACCAATCACAGCAGATCACATGGCAATTGCACACAATGAATGGCTTCCATTCATGACATTCATTGTGCACTATTGTGTTGATCTCTGTGATCACATGGTACAGATAGGGCCAATCACAGCCCATCTGTATTATGTGATTGGCTGTGGCCAATTGCAGTAGTACACACTGAATGGAGGTCATTCTTTAAAAAAAAAAAAAATTTGCTTATAACCGTGATTATTACTATTTATAAACAACCATAGTGTGTGTGAAAAAAACACAAAACCTTGACCACTTCCCCAAAGTAGTACAGTGTTACTCTATAAAAAAGAAAAAAAGATTTTATAAAAAGGGAAAAAATGTTTAACCACTTCTTCAGATCCACGCTATAGCCAAAAGACGGCTACAGCACGGCTCTGTTGTCTCAGGAGGGCAGGGCTGGTGCAAGGATTTTTGACACCCTAGGCGAAACCTCATTTTGCCGCCCCCCCCAGCTGACCCCGCCCCCTTTTCCCTGCCCATGTAAATCCCACCTTTTTAATAAAGCGCCCATCAAATGTAGCCTCACCAGCGCCCATCAAATGTAGCCTCACCAGCGCCTATCAAATGTAGCCTCACCAGCACCCATCAAATGCAGCCTACCAGCACCCTTCAATGGAGCCTACCAGTGCCCATCAATGAATGTTTGCTTGCTGTGGGAGTCGGAACACAGACACAGTCCTCCACCACTGCCGCACCTCTGACACTATGTGTGAACGGAGCTGCGGCTGCCTGCTGATGCTGAGATTTAGTTGCTTGCTGCAGAGAGAAGAGAGTAGGAAAACCAGTGGCCGGGCGCCCCCTAGGCAGCAGGGCGCCCTAGGCGGCCGCCTAGTTTGCCTAGTGGTAGCACCGGCCCTGCAGGAGGGTGTCCATGAATGTCTTCCTAGAACCATGCCAATACACTAGTCAGTTATCGGCATTCCCTTCCTGACGTGCATGAGGAGAGGAGAGTCGGCAACCGTCAAGTGTGACGGGGAACATTCACACAAATAATCAGGGCCCTGATTTCAATGTAGCCTCATCAGTGAAGAAAAATTTCTTATTTGAAAAATTGTATAACCAAAACTAAATTTTTTTTTTTCCAGAATTTTGGCAACAAAAAACAAAACAAAAACCCCAGTGGTGAATAAAAAAAGGAAGCTCTATTTGTGTGGGGGGAAAAAAAGATAAAAATTTCATATGGCTACAGTGTTGCACGACATTCCTTGTAATAAGAATAAAAGGTATAAAAAAAAAAAAACATTTTTTAAAGAGACAGTGGAAAAATAAAAAGTAAAATAAATGAGAACTTTTTTTTTTTAAAAGGTGCCCCAGCTCATACGGAGTAGCGAACGCATACATAAGTTGCACCCACATATGTAAACGGTTTTCCAACCACGCGTGAGGTATCGCCGCGATCGTTATAGCGAGAGCAATAATTCTAGCACTGGACGTCCTCTGTAATTCTAAAAAGGTAAGCTGTAAAAATTTCTAGTGTTGCCTATGGATATTTTTAAGTACTTAAAGTGGAGGGCCACCCTAAAAAAAAAAAAAAAAGAATTGCATCAAAAATCTTAAAAAAAAAATTAAAAAAAAAACATGTGAAAAAAAAAAAAATCTGCCTCTTCCTATTCCGTGGCGTGTCCTGTTCCTCGGTGAGCGGCTCCGTTGTCTTCTGGGAACTGTATGTGTTCCCAGAAAACCACGGGGCCATTCACAGAGCGCCGCTCGCGCGTGTGCAGTAGGAAACTGGCAGTGAAGCCGCAAGGCTCCACTGCCTGTTTCCCTTAGTTAGGATGGCGGTGCCGGGACCCGAGAGCGGAGGGACGGGGCGGCCGACATCGCGGGCACCCAGGACAGGTAAGTCTACAGTGTTTGTAGCTGCTGACTTTTAAAAACATTTTTTCCTGGCCGGAATCCCGCTTTAATCAGTAATTTATCACCATTCCACAAGTGTGCGCAATTTTAAAGCGTGACATGTTAAGTATCTATTTACTTGGCATAACATTATCTTTCATAGTTTTTCAAAAAAATTGGGCTAACGTTACTATTTTGTTTTTTTATTTCATGAAAGTGTGTTGTTTTTTTTTTGTTCGTTTTTTTTCCCCCCAAAAAATTGTGTTTGAAAGACCGCTGCGCAAATACAGTGTGACATAAAATATTGCAAAGGCTGCCATTTTATTCTCTAGGGTCTCTGCTAAAAAAAAATATTTATATAATTTTTGGGGGGTTCTAAGTAATTTTCTAGCAAAAAATACTAATTTAAACTTGTAAACGACAAGTGTCAGAAAAAGGCTGGGTAAAAGTTATTAACCTCTTGCCGCCAACCGCCGTAGCTGTACGTTGGTACTTTGACGCTAAATACCGGGGTTAAGGCAGCAGCTAGCTGCCATAACCCCGGTATTTTCAGAAACGGCGGGCGGTCCTCTTCAACATAAAAGTGGCCTCTGCGGCGGCTTCGCTGCAAGATCACTTTTTTATTGGGGCGGGAGAGGGGCACCCCCCTCCCGCCACGCTCCGGTCGTCTCTGTCGCTTACCGGAGCCGTCAGTAGCGGCGGAGACGATTGGGTCCTCTCCCCTGACAGGCCTGGAGGCAAGTGAGGGAAAGATGGCCCCCCGCTCGGCTTCATAACATTGGATAGAGGAAGCGACGTCAAACGTCACTTCCGTCCGAAGGTCTCAAAGGGATAATTTTTTTTTTTTTACTTTTTTTTTTTATATTGCATTTAAGTGTAAATGTGAGATCTGAGGTCTTCTTCTTTTTTTTTTTTTTTTTTTTTTCTATTACAAGGGATGTTTACATTCTTTGTAATAGGAATAAAAGTGACCCATTTTTTTTTTCTTAAAGGACAGTGTAAAAAATCAAAAAAGGAAAATAAGAAGGGAAAGCCTTCTTTTTTTTTTTTTTTTTTTTTAAAGCACCCAGTTCCTCCAAGCTTGCGCGCAGAAGCGAACGCATACGTAAAAACAGTGAAAACAGTGTTCAAACCACACATGTGAGGTATCGCCGCGATCGTTGGAGCGAGAGCAATAATTCTAGCCCTAGACCTCCTCTTTAACTCAAAACTGATAACCTGTAGAAATTTTAAAACGTCTCCTATGGAGATTTTAAGGGTCAAAGTTTGTCGCCATTCCATGAGCGGGGCGCAATTTTGCAGCGTGACGTGTTTGGTATCGATTTACTCTGCGTAACATTTTCTTTCACAATATAAAAAGAAAATCGTGATAACTTTTACTGTTTTATTTTTTTTATTTTTTTTTAAGTCAAAGTGTATTTTTTCTCTTTTTCAAACAAATTGCGATTGTAAGACCGCTGCACAAATACGGCGTGACATAAAGTATTGCAACGACCGACGTTTTATTCTCTAGGGTGTCTGAAAAAAATATAATGTTTGGGGGTTCTAAGTAATTTTCTAGCAAAAAAAAAAATGGTTTTAACTTGTAATCAAGTGTCAAAGAGGCTCGGTCCTTAAGTGGTTAAAATAAGTTTTGAAATGACATGCATACATTTTCTCGTTATTGGGCTTACATCAACTTCTCCCTTTTTTTTTTTTTTTTTTTTTTCCCTTCGCTTCCCTTCCCTTTTTTTACAAGCATGTGCCTATTTGTGTTTGTGAATAAAGAGCGGGACACAATGCTTTCTGTGTTTTGAATGGTATGTGTACATTGTAAATATTTGTATACATTTTTTGCTTATTGTTCCTTTTTTGTTGCTACATAGTTTCCCTTTTACGATGAATGCTGGTGAAATGGGTAGCTTGAATCTTCACGGTGAAGGGGGAAGTGCTGCTTTCTGCACAGAATGTGAAGCTACAGTCACCGGCCACTTTATTAGGTACCCCTTGCTAGTACCGGGTTGGACTCCCTTTTGCCTTCAGAACTGCCTTCATTCTTCGTGGCATAGATTCAACAAGATGTTGGAAACGTTCCTCAGAGATTTTGCTCCATAGTGACACGATGGCATCACACAGTTGCTGCAGATTTGTCGGCTGCACATCCATGATGGCAATGTCCCGTTCCACCACATCCCAAAGGTGCTCCATTGGATGAGATGTGGTGAGTGTGGTGCTCTATTGGATGAGATCTGGTGAGTGTGGTGCTCTATTGGATGAGATCTGGTGAGTGTGGTGCTCTATTGGATGAGATCTGGTGAGTGTGGAGCCCATTGGAGTACAGGGACCTCATTGTCCAGTGGTGAGATGATTGGAGCTTTGTGACATGGTGCATTATCCTGCTGGAAGGAGCCATCAGAAGATGGGGACACTGTAGTCATAAAGGGATGGACATGGTCAGCAACAATACCCAGGTAGGTCGTGGTGTTTAAATGATGCTCAATTGGTACTAAGGGGTCCAAAGTGTGCCAAGAAAATATCCCCCCCACACCATTACACCACCACCACCAGCCTGAACCGGTGATACAAGGCAGGATGGATCCATACTTTCATGTTGTCAAATTCTGACCCCACCATCTAAATGTTGAAGTCAAGACTCATCAGACCAGGCAATGTTTTTCCAATCTTCTATTGTCCAATTTTGGTGATCCTGTGCGAATTGTAGCCTCAGTTTCCTGTTCTTAGCTGACAGGAGTGGCACCCGGTGTTCAAGGTTGGATGTGTTGTGCGTTCAAAGATGGTATCCTCCATACCTTGGGTGTAACGAGAGGTTATTTGAGTTACTGTTGCCTTTCTATCATCTGGCACCAGTCTGCCCATTCTCCTCTGACATCAACAAGGCGGTTTCCTCCACACAACTTCCGCACACTGGATATTTTCTCTTTTTCGGACCATTCTCTGTAAACCCCGAGAGATGGTTGTGTGTGTGAAAATCCCAGTAGATCAGCAGTTTTTGAAATTCTCAGACCAGCCCGTCTGGCCCCAACAACCATGCCACGTTCAAAGTCACTTCAATCCCCTTTCTTGCCCATTCTGATGCTCGGCTTGGACTTCAGCAAGTCGTCTTCACCACGTCTAGATGCCTAAATAAATCGAATTGCTGCCATGTGATTGGCTGATTTTAGCAATTTGTGTTACCAAGAAATTGAACAGGTGTACCTAATAAAGTGCCCGCTGAGTGTATATGGACACACACGTGTTGTGGTTTTTTTTTTGGTTACAATTCAGTGTTGAGGAGACGAATCACAGGGGGTGGGGGGTCTAGGAAAAATAAAGAGAGCAAAGGTGAAATGCAGGAGTATGTGTATCCATGGTGTGGGTGCAGGATGAGCTTGTTCGGCAGGTTGTTCGGCAGGGATAGCTAGACCATCCCAATTGTTGTCTTTGACCTGCTGATATGCCGGAAGCAGCGATCCCTCTGCCACCTAACCCCCCCCCCCCCCCCCATAGACATCTACATTGTTGCACACAAAGTGAGCTTCTGTACGTCGAACATTAACACATTTTTGGGAAGTGTTGTTTGATTTGTTTACTATAGAATTATTTGCAATCACCACATGCTTAAAGTTTATGTCCAACCCGTGCCTGGTTTTTACTTCTATATTGGGCTCCATTAGAGAGATTTCCCCTCACTTCCTGGCCTGCTGGCGTTTGATCAGATGGGATGTGTGGTAGAGCTGGGAGATTTTCTCAAAAAAAAAAAATCTGCGATTATTATTATTATTATTTTTTTTTTCATTAAAAACACGATTCACAATTTTTTTGGGACAACGCGCCGGTTCTGAGGAGCTGCGGGCAGGAGTTTCGAGGCGAGGCCGCGGCTTCGGCCTAGTCCGCGGTGCCTGGCCTCGCGGACTAGGCCGAAGCCGCAGCCTCGCCTAAAAACTCCTGCCCACAGCTCCTCAGGACGTCCAGCCTCGCGGACTAGGCCGAAGCCGCAGCCTCGCCTAAAAACTCCTACCCGCAGCTCCTCAGGACGTCCGGCCCCGTGGACTAGGCCGAAGCCGCGGCCTCGCCTAAAAACTCCTGCCTGCAGCTCCCCAGGACCGGTGCTGACACCGCGCCGGTCCTGAGGAGCTGAAGGCAGGAGTTTTTAGGTGTCCTGGTGAAAAAAAAAATCGATTTGCTGAAATTTTTAATTGATTTGACCTCTCAACTCGATTCAAGATTTAAATTGATTTTTTTCCCCAGCCCTAACTTGCGGGGAACTCTCCAACAGCAGCACCAACAGAAATAAAACTGTTTTCCTTTATTAGAGTAGGGACATGCTGGAACTTCTGTTGATTTTCTGTGTCCGTTGGGGATTTTTTAGCAACAGAAAGACACTAAGTGGCAAAAGCTGCCTGCTTCCTAGCAACAGAAGGACACTAGGTGGCAGAATATTCCTGCGCCCTAGCAACAGAAGGACACTAGGTGGCAGAATATTCCTGCGCCCTAGCAACAGAAGGACACTAGGTGGCAGAATATTCCTGCGCCCTAGCAACAGAAGGACACTAGGTGGCAGAATATTCCTGCGCCCTAGCAACAGAAGGACACTAGGTGGCAGAATATTCCTGCTCCCTAGCAACAGAAGGACATTAGGTGGTAAAATATTTCTGCTTCCTAGCAACAGAAGGACACTAGGTGGCAGAATATTCCTGCGCCCTAGCAACAGAAGGACACTAGGTGGCAGAATATTCCTGCTCCCTAGCAACAGAAGGACATTAGGTGGTAAAATATTCCTGCTTCCTAGCAACAGAAGGACACTAGGTGGCAGAATATTCCTGCGCCCTAGCAACAGAAGGACACTAGGTGGCAGAATATTCCTGCGCCCTAGCAACAGAAGGACACTAGGTGGCAGAATATTCTTGCTCCCTAGCAACAGAAGGACATTAGGTGGTAAAATATTCCTGCTTCCTAGCAACAGAAGGACACTAGGTGGCAGAATATTCCTGTGCCCTAGCAACAGACACTGGGTGGCAGAATATTCCTGCGCCCTAGCAACAGAAGGACACTAGGTGGCAGAAGCTGCCTATTTCACAGTAACGGAAGAAAGCTAGGTCGGCTTCTATCTATCAAAAGTGAGTAAATGCACTCTATTGCTGCTGCCTGCATCTTGGCAACAGAGGGACAATAGGTGGGGGATGCAGTCTGCATCCTAGCAACAGAAGGACAATAGGTTGCAAAAGTCACATGTGCCCTAGTGACCGGACACTAGGTGGCAGAAACCATTTGCGCCTTAGCAACAGAAGCATACTAGGTAGCGGATGTAATTTGTGTCCTAGCAACAGGGGGACACCAGGTGGCAGAAGCTTCCTGCGTCATAGCAACAGGGGGACACTAGGTGGCAGAAGCTTCCTGCTCCCTAGCAACAGAAGGACACTAGGTGGCAAAAGCTGCCCAAGTCCTAGCAACATAGGAAAAGGTGTCAGGAACACTCTGCGTCCCGGCAACAGAAGAACACTAGATGGCAGGAGCTGCCTGCGTCCTAGCTATAGGACACTAGGTGGCAAAAGCAACCCATTTCCTAGTAGTAGAAGAAAGCTAGGCAGCTTCAATCTATCAAAAGTGAATAAATGCACTCTATTGCATCTGCCTGCATCTTAGCAACAGAGGGACAATAGGTGGGAGAAATAGTCTGCTTCCTAGCAATAGGACGACAATAGGTAGCAGAATCTGCCTGCATCCTAGCAACAGAAGGACATTGGGTGGCAGAAGCTGCCTACACCCTGGCAACAGAAGGACACTAGATGGCGGAAGCTTCCTGCATCCTAGCAACATAATAATAGGTGGCAGACACTTTCTGCATCCTTGCAAAAAGAACAACACTAGATGGCAAGCTGCCTGCGCCCTAGCAACAGAAGGGCACTAGGTGGCTGAAGCTGCCTATTGAGGAAAGCTAGGCATCTTCCGTCTATCAAAAGTGAGTAAATGCACTCTATTGCAGCTGCCTGTATCTTGGCAACAGAGGGACAATAGGTGGGAGAAGCAGTCTGCATCCTAGCAACAGGAGAACAATAGGTAGCAGAAGCTGTCTGCATCCTAGTAACAGACAATAAGGGACTAAATTCCGCACCCTAGCAACAGAAGGACACTAGGTTACCTAGGTTGAAAAAAGACACAAGTCCATCTAGTTGGCAGAAGCCACTTGCATCTTAGCAACAGAAGCTTACTAGGTAGCAGATATCATTTGTGTCCTAGCAACGCAAGGTCACTAGGTGGAAGAAGCCATTTGCATCCTTGGAACAGAAGGACATTAGGTAGCAGAAGTCCATTTGCATCATAGCAACGGGAGGATTCTAGGTAGATTCCTTCAATCGCTGGCACTGCTGACTACACATTGTTGGCCCTGAGCAGCAGATGTTGTTGCTAGTAGAGGCCATTTATGCTGTAATGTTACTAAAAACTTACATATGTACAGTACACAGAGCACTTTTATTATGCAGGGTCTTGTTGCCAGCTACTGTCAGCAAGATCCTGCATACTAGTTGCAGTGTTTTTCATACGGCAGTGTGCATGATCCCTGAAAAAAAGACTTTTAAAGGCTCAACAAGACAAAATCCGCCGGCCTCGGATGTTTACCATAGAGATTTCCGGCGGACCAGATGGTCGCCGGAGTCTCTATAATCGTTCGGAGGCCGAGCGCAATGCATTCAAACAAACGGCGCCGCCTCGGCTGGGAAGCCGAGATCGTCAATTTTTTTATTTTATTTCAGGTTTCCCAGCCTAGTGGTAAGATGTGGGGTCTTATTGACCCCATATCTCACTGTAAACAGGACCGATCATGCCATATTCCTATTACAAGGGATATTTACATTCCTTGTAATAGGAATAAAAGTGATCTAATTTTTTTTTTTAAGTGTCAAACTAAATAAAAAAAAGTAAAATTAACAATAAATAAAAAAAAAGAAGAAAATAAAAAAATAATTTTAAAGCGCCCCTGTCCCCGTGTGCTCGCACGCAGAAGCGAACACATACGTTAAGTCCCGCCCACACATGTGAGGTATCCCTGCAAATGTTAGAGCTAGAGCAATCATTTTAGTCCTAGACCTCCTCTGTAACTCAAAACATGTAACCAGTAAAAAAAATTTAAAGCGTCGCCTATGGGGATTTTTAAATACCGAAGTTTGGCGCCATTCCACGAGTGTGTGCAATTTTGAGGCATGACATGTTCTGTATCTATTTACTCGGCATAACTTCATCTTTCACTTAATGCAAAAAAATTGGGCTAATTTTACTGGGTTTTTTTGTTTTGTTTTTTTTTTTTTTGTTTTTTTAGCAATGACCGCCATTGTATTGTCTAGGGTCTTTGCTAAAAAAAAAAACATATATAGTGTTTGGGGGTTTTATGTAATTTTCATTAAAAAAAAAGATAATTTTTACATGTAGGAGAGAAATGTCAGAATTGGCCTGGGTGGCAAGTGGTTAAAAAAAAAAAGTAAATTCACATATTTTTGGATGTAAAAAAAAATGTGCATCTATTCCTTTTCTCTGGAGGTGCAGAGCATTGTAAATGCAATCAGTGAATCGCGGGTGCAATGTCAGGCTCCTGATAGTATCATGTTAATGTTATACCCCAGATAAAGGTGCAACATGTTACTAAAGGTGAGCCTATCCTTTTACATTGGATAATATGGAAGCAGCATTAAAGTAGACCTACACCCTAACTAAAGGTCAATATAAACTATTGACTGTATTCACTTTTCTTTCTTTTTTTTTTTTTTTTGTTGCATCTCAGTCCTGCAGCCACTTGCTGTCTACATATGTTCTAGCAATGGTGAATTTCCCAAAGGTGACAACAGTGGACCATGCCTGTGAAATTTGGTGTTAAAATGACTACTTGTAGTCTCCATTGGAGGTCTCTGTAATAATGTGGGAGGAGCACAACAGGGATATAGAGCGCTACTTCACCCTGCAAATTCACTTTAATTCTCTGCTAGATTATAACAGATCTGAACCCAAAATCTTCAATTTGTTTTGAAAATAATTAAAAACTGATCCAGATTTGAATTTCATGCAAAATTTTGTTTCGTTATTTCGGATTCATTTAACCACTTGCTTACTGGGCACCTAAACCCCCCCTCCTGCCCAGACCAATTTTCAGCTTTTAGCGCTGTCACTCTTTGAACGACAATTGCACGGTTATAAAACACTGTACGCAAATGAAATTTTTAGCATTTTTATTTCTCACAAATAGAGCTTTCTTTTAGTGGTATTTGATCACCTTTTGCATTTTTAATTTTTTGTTAAAAAAGACCGATTTAAAAAAAAAAAAAATACAATACCGTTTCATATTTTGTTAATAAATTTTGAAAACAGGTAATTTTTCTCCTTCATTGATGTACGCTGATGAGGCTACACTGATGGGAACTGATAGGCGGTACTGATAAGGTGGCATTGATGGGCACTGATGGGCACTAATAGGTGGCATTGGTGGGCACTGATGGGTGGCACTGAAGGGCATTGATAGGTGGCACTGATGGGCGGCAGTGATGGGCACTGATAAGGCGGCACTGATGGGTAGCACCGATGGGCGGCACTGAAGGGCATTGATAGGTGGCACTGGGTGGCAGTGATGGGCACTGATGGGTGGCAGTGATGGGCACTGGTAGGTGACACTGATAGGTGGCACTGATGAGGCACTGATTGGCACCACTGGTGGGCATTGATAGGTGGCACTTGTGGGCACTGATAGGTGGCACTTACTACTGTGGGCACTGATTGGGGGCACTGTGGGCACTGATTGTGGGCACTGGCAGGTGGCACTTGTGGGCACATATGAGGCAGCTTCGTCTCTTCCTCTTCGGGACGATGTCCCTGCAAATAGAAGCCGGCGATCGGCTTTTTTTCTGTGAGAAGTAAAAAATTAAAAAGATTTACCGATCCTCTGTTTACATCATGTGATCAGCTGTCATTGGCTGACAGCTGATCACTTGGTAAGGGGCCGGTGTCTTGTCGAGGAAAGTTCCCCCGGTGGATAAGGTCCCCCCTTGCGCAGTACGAGCCGCCGAAGGTCTCCGACGTTGAACAGCTGATCGTCCACGTTCAAGCCCCACCATCCAAGTGGACATATGCTGAGCGAAGCGAGGACGTGCCCGAAGCGTGGCGAGCGGCCCTGTTACAGGCGCCGTGTACAGCTGACTCACAGGTGTTCAGCTTCAGCTATTTTCGGTGGCTCGTACTGCGCAAGCGCTGCGCCTGCGTAAGTACAGGGGAGTCCTTATCCGCCGGGGGGGAACTTTCTCGGCAGAACACCGGGACCGGCCCCTTACTCGGATCTGTGATCACCCGAGTCTCATTGACTCGGGTGACCACAGCGCACGCCGCAAGCTCCCTTCAGGGGGGCGTGGCCAGCTTTGAAAGGGGAGGACGTCAAGAGACGGCCTCCCGGCAAAGCAGATCTGCGCTGTAGCCATCATTCGGCTATAGCGCGGATCTGAAAAAGTTAAACTCTTTACTATTGTCATTCATAAGGAAACGAACCACACATGTCTAGTCCCCAGGCTCACATAGGAGACACGGGATTGGTAGTGGAGGAAGCGAGCTCTGTAGGAGACCTTGAAAAATAAAAAGAATCTGGCTAAAGAAAGCCTAGTAAGAACACCACTTTATACAAGCACACAATGCATGTGAATACAAGGTGAGCACCTGAACCACATAGGGCTTGTGCACATGGATGCCGGGCACAAAAAGCGGAGGCAAGTCAAATGCAGCAATCGGGGCAGGAGGGGGCAGCTGTCCCGGGGGCAGAGAAACAAGGGGGCAAAGAAAAGACGTAGTTTGGTACACCCAATTTACAGCATGTAGTAACAATGAGGGAAAGGGGTGCAATTTTGGATCCTTGCCCTGGGCACTGGCTGACCCTACCTTGGTACTGGCAGCAATGGGAAAATGGATTACATATTAGTTGCCGTTACCATAAATATTTAGGTGGAATTTCCAATTGTGCAGGGGAATTTAATCCGTTAAACGTTGTTCCCGTAACAACAGATGGAGTTTGAAGAAGCCACACGCACTCGGACACGTCCCTTTATACAAACACTTCATCTTACAATAGCGTGACGGGTTTATTGGACCTGTGTAGCTTGGCATCTTTCCTGCTGATGTAACTCTACCACTTTCCCAGGGAGTGTATCTGAATTTTAAGCCGCGTCTGTTTACATAAGTGAGGCATTGATGGGGTGGAGTGCAAAGTGTGTTGCTCTGCTGTTTTTTGGTTGCAGTTCCTTGGGGGCACCTCGGGACTCCATCTCTATATTCACATGCTTTTCCACCAACCAAAGTGTTACCTTGTACTGGCAGCCAGCTGAGCTGTTGTGATGTACCCTCTAGGGACATCTATTAGCCCGGGTTCACACCAGTGCGGCTTTATTGCGATTTCAAAGCCACATATCAAGCTCGCTCATCTATGTCTTTTATGGACCTTGCTTTGTGCACTGGTGCACAGTCATGTTAGAACAGGAAGGGGCCATCCCCAAACTGTTCCCACAAAGTTGGGACCAAGAAATTGTCCAACATGTCTTGGTATCCTGACGCCTTAAGTTGAGTTCCCTTCACTGGAACTAAGGGGGCCAAGCCCAACCCCTGAAAAACAACCCCACACCATAATCCCTCCTCCACCAAATGATTTGGACCAGTCCACAAAGCAAGGTTTATAAAGACATGGATGAGCAAGTTTGGGGTGGAGGAACTTGACTGGCCTGACCTCAACCCGATAGAACATCTTTGGGAGGAATTAGAGCGGAGACTGCGAGCCAGTCCTTCACGTGCCTGACCTCACAAATGTGCTTCTAGAAGAATGAAAACATTCCCATAGACACACTCCTAAACCTTGTGGACAGCCTTCCCAGAAGAGTTGAAGCTGGTATGGCTGCAATGGGTTGGCCAACTCGATATTGAACCCTACGAACTAAGACTAGGATGCCATTAAAGTTCATGAGAAAGGCAGGCGTCACAATACTTTTGATTAGGGTTGCACCGATACTAGTATCGATGCCGATACCGAGTATTTGCCCAAGTACTTGTACTCTGGCAAATGCTCCAAAGCTTTATCCGATACCTGGACAGTCAGGTTATGATGAGTGCGGCGGTGGGGGGAGTTACAAGCACCGATTTCCCCCCCCCGTATAGATCTCAATAAAGCAGCTGATAACCGCTTCTCCTCCTCTCCCCTCCACGGCTTCCAGCTGCTTTATTGAAATCTATACAGGGGGGGATCGGTGCTTGTAACTCCCCCCACCGCCGCACTGATGACCCCCTGACTGTCCCTGTATACTCCTCCAGTCCCCCTCCGTGTATAATGCTCCAGTCCCCCTCCGTGTATAATGCTCCAGTCCCCCTCCGTGTATAATGCTCCAGTCCCCCTCCATGTATAATGCTCCAGTCCCCCTCCGTGTATAATTCTCCGGTCCCTCTCCGTGTATTCTGCTCCGGTCCCCCCTTCGTGTATTCCGCTCCGGTCCCCCCTTCGCGCGTTCCGCTCCGGTCCCCCCTTCGCGCGTTCCGCTCCGGTCCCCCCTCCGCGCGTTCCGCTCCGGTCCCCCCTCCGCGCGTTCCGCTCCGGTCCCCCCTCCGCGCGTTCCGCTCCGGTCCCCCCTCCGCGCGTTCCGCTCCGGTCCCCCCTCCGCGCGTTCCGCTCCGGTCCCCCCTCCGCGCGTTCCGCTCCGGTCCCCCCTCCGCGCGCTCCGCTCCGGTCCCCCCTCCGCGCGCTCCGCTCCGGTCCCCCCTCCGCGCGCTCCGCTCCGGTCCCCCCTCCGCGCGCTCCGCTCCGGTCCCCCCTCCGCGCGCTCCGCTCCGGTCCCCCCCTCCGCGCGCTCCGCTCCGGTCCCCCCCTCCGCGCGCTCCGCTCCGGTCCCCCCTCCGCGCGCTCCGCTCCGGTCCCCCCTCCGCGCGCTCCGCTCCGGTCCCCCCCTCCGCGCGTTCCGCTCCGGTCCCCCCCTCCGCGCGTTCCGCTCCGGTCACAGGGGGGGATCGGTGCTTGTAACTCCCCCCACCGCTGCACCGATGACCCCCTGACTGTCCCTGTATACTCCTCCAGTCCCCCTCCGTGTATAATTCTCCGGTCCCCCTCCATGTATAATTCTCCGGTCCCCCCTCCGTGTATTCTGCTCCGGTCCCCCCTTCGCGCGTTCCGCTCCGGTCCCCCCTTCGCGCGTTCCGCTCCGGTCCCCCCTTCGCGCGTTCCGCTCCGGTCCCCCCTTCGCGCGTTCCGCTCCGGTCCCCCCTTCGCGCGTTCCGCTCCGGTCCCCCCTTCGCGCGTTCCGCTCCGGTCCCCCCTTCGCGCGTTCCGCTCCGGTCCCCCCTTCGCGCGTTCCGCTCCGGTCCCCCCTTCGCGCGTTTCGCTCCGGTCCCCCCTTCGCGCGTTTCGCTCCGGTCCCCCCTTCGCGCGTTTCGCTCCGGTCCCCCCCCTCCGCGCGTTCCGCTCCGGCCCCCCCCCTCCGCGCGTTCCGCTCCGGCCCCCCCCCTCCGCGCGTTCCGCTCCGGTCCCCCCCCCTCCGCGCGTTCCGCTCCGGTCCCCCCCCCTCCGCGCGTTCCGCTCCGGTCCCCCCCCCTCCGCGCGTTCCGCTCCGGTCCCCCCCCCCTCCGCGCGTTCCGCTCCGGTCCCCCCCCCTCCGCGCGTTCCGCTCTGGTCCCCCCTCCGCGTCAATCTTTCAGGATGCAGAGCGGAGTAAGGAGCCAGTAAATCTGTCGGCTCCTTCCTATTTCAAATGAACAGAGTCAGTGATTACTGTGTTTACGATACTTAAGTTTATGAATGGAAAGGAGCCTCTATCTCCTCTCCATTCAACTCCAGTGCAGCTGAGGCTGCTGAGAAAAGGACTGGGGAATCTCTGTCCCCAGTCCCTTTCTGTGTCTCAAAAGGGAGATGTTGATATCTCACCAAAGCCCCCCACAGGGCTAATAAAAAAAGAATGTAATAAATACATATTTAAAAGGTTAAATTGTAACAACAATTAAAAAATAAAATAAAAAACACACTGACATCGTCCACCCCCCAATCACCCCAACCCCCCCCCCCCCCCCCCAAAAAAAAAAAACTAAAGCATTGTAAAAAAAAAAAAAAAAAATTGTAAAAAATAAAATTGTAAAAGAAATTAAAAACTACTGACACGCGTCATCAGTGCTGCATATTGGTGCCACTGTCATGTGACATTAAAAAAAGTGTCGGTAATCAGTATCGGCGAGTACTTGGAAAAAAAGTATCGGTACTTGTACTCGGTCTGAAAAAAGTGGTATCGGTGCAACCCTACTTTTGATAAAATAGTGTATGTGGCACCACTCCATGGCCCAATGGGGCCTGCCTAAGGACCTTCTATATATGCGATGCACCACCTAGACAGGAACGCAAATGCCTCTACTTGGTATAGAAGCCAATTGAGATATTCATGTATGAAAGTGCCACCTTATCTACATCAATTGAATCCATGAAGGAAGTTCTTTCATTTTATCAAACTTTGACATTGGAGCATTTTGCCTTTTATGATCGCATAAAATGGAAGAACTTTCCTTGATGGATCCATTTCCTCACTTGGTTGCTGTAGAGGCCAGTTGTTCAGAATACATATACAAAGGTGCCACCTTCTATACATCAATGGATCCATTATCGAAAGTTCTTCAATTTTATGAAGCCTTTTACATTAGAGCATTTCGCTTGTTTACTTGATGGATCTGTTGATGTATATAATATTGCACCCTTGTCTCTGAATATCTATACAATTGGCTTCTACAGCCACCAAGTGAGGCAATGGATCCATCAAGGAAAGTTCTTTCTTTTTATCAATCACAAGGCAAAAAGCTCAATGTAATGGTTTCATAAATTAAATGAACATTCCTTGATGGATCCATTGGTGTATATGTGGTGGCAAACAAAGCCTAGTCCATATATTCCACATACAGTACATAATAGTATTGATACTTCAACCCATCACAAGGCAATATATTTTGGTGTAAAGGTTATGGCAAACAAAATCATGTCCATATATTCCATGTATGCATATGGTAATATAGTCACTTCACCCATCATTGCATGTTTGAATAGTAGTCCAGTCCTCCATAGCAGATAAGAGGAAGAAAGGATGAAGGTGCCAAATTGTATATATCAATGGATCAATCAAGGAACGTTAATTAATATACACGATCACAAAGCAAAATGCTCTAATGTAGAGTTAGTAGCAGACGGAGGCTGCTTCTGCTTGAGGAAGTCGTAGCAGTGTCCTCCAGCAGAGTATTTCAGGGGAGGAGAGTTGGATAGAGGAAGGAGCAGAGTCCTCCAGCAGTGCAGAGTATTTCAGGAGAGGAGAGTTGGATAGAGCAAGGAGCAGAGTCTCTCAGCAGTGCAGATTATTTCAGGAGAGGAGAGTCGGATAAAGGAAGGAGCAGAGTCCGCCAATAGAGCGGGTGTGTTAGAGGTAAAAGCAGAGTCCCCTAGCAGTGCAGAGTATTTCAGGAGAGGAGAGTTGGAGGAAGGAGCAGAGTATTTCAGGAGAGGAGAGTTGGAGGAAGGAGCAGAGTATTTCAGGAGAGGAGAGTTAGATGGAGGAAGGGGCAGAGTCCCCTAGCAGTGCAGAGTATTTCAGGAGAGGAGAGTTGGAGGAAGGAGCAGAGTATTTCATGAGAGGAGAGTTGGAGGAAGGAGCAGAGTCATCCAGCGGTGCAGAGTATTTCAGGAGAGGAGAGTTGGAGGAAGGAGCAGAGTCCTCCAGCGGTGCAGAGTATTTCAGGGGAGGAGAGTTGGAGGAAGGAGCAGAGTCTTCCAGCGGTGCAGAGTATTTCAGGAGAGTCTGATAAAAGAAAGAGGAGAGTCCCCCAGTAGAGCAGGGTATATAAAGAGAGGGGCATTAGAGGAAAAAGCAGAGTCCCCTAGCAGTGTAGAGTATTTCAGGAGAGGAGAGGCAGAGGAAGGAGCAGAGTCCTCCAGCAGAGCAGAGTATTTCAGGAGAGGAGACTTGGAGGAAGGAGAAGCATCCTCCAGCAGAGAAGAGTATTTCAGGAGGACATAGATGCAGTTTTGCTAATTGAATTGGTAAATGTAATTTTCTTTTGCTCAATTGTCTCTCTGCTTCTCCTTTTTTTTCCAGGCATGTGAGAAGGAATGTCCTGCAGTGACCTCTCCAGAACATTGTTCCCCCCTGTGTGAACGCAGACACATAAGGATGCCCGCCCGTCTCCCTGGATCCCTGCCCAGGGCCGAACCCTTCCAAGCCCTCTGTATCCTGTTCACATGATCTGACAGAGTCTGTGCATGACCGAGGCTGGACAATGTTCCTGGCAAGGACAGAAAAGCCATATTTCCTCTTGTGTTTGGTCTTCTCGCAGCTGCTTTTCGTTTTGCTGCTGTACCGCCGGGGAGCCTCCAGCGTCTTCCAGGGGATATTTGGGTCCGGCCCCACCTGGGACTATTCCAAAACGCACGACGTGTACACCAACCTCAGTTACTTCACACCCGACCCTGAGGCCGTGAGGACCCTTTACTGTCCTGTAAGGTCCCCTATTCTCGGTACGTGAAATGTTTGTAGGGATGAAGGGGGATAACTTGAGTAACCATGCAAAAAAAAGTTTTTTGTTTTGGCATTTTAAAACGCATATAGGTGAGCGGTCCTGCCTGACGAGCAATGTGTTATTCTGTTTAAACAGTATTGTGAACCAGACACCCCTGGCACACTGCATAGCCTGTTCATCACTCAAGCTTTGCAGCTTGATATATATATATATATATTTTTTTTTTAATGGGAGGCCATAGCGCTACTTTTACAAGAAGATAATCAGATATATTTATTAAGAAAAAGAAAAGATGTGCAAGGTACACAAAAAGTAGTTGGGTTAAGTTTTTATGGGTGTACTTTGTAGGCCCAAGGTTCACAACTGGTTAAAATACAATCCTAATTGTACAGTACAGGGCACAGTCTGAGTATTCGTAGACCTCGGGTTATAGGCTGGTGGCTTAAGTTGGTTGGACACTGGAAAGCTTTTGAGGACACGCGCCCTGGGCATCCACTCAAGAACTCCACCCCACACCATGAGTTCCTCTGGTTTTTACTAGTGTCCTGTGGTGATGGACCTCTTCTCCCTCATGGAGAATTCACTCTTGGCTAACTCATTTATTATATTACTTTGAATTTAGGATGCACCAATACCATTTTTTTTTTTTTTTTTACAATGAGTACAAGTACCGATACTTCTTTTTTTTTTTTTTTTTGTACTCGCTGATACCAATTACCGATACCTACCGCAACTGTTTTATTTTAAAGTGGAGTTCCACCCCAAAAAAAAAAAAATTTATTAATGTGCATGAAATAAATAAAAAAAAAAAAACATTTGGAGAATTTTTTTTCTTTTAACTCACCTCTTAATGCCTGTTGCTAGGGGGTCCCTCGTAATCTGCCTCCTTACTCACCTCGGCTCCTTGTTTCACTTCTGCTCGGCGCCGAAAGGGAGATCAGCTCTGCCCCCTCCCTCTAGGCAATCATCTGGGACACGTGACCGGTCCCAGATGATTGCGCGGCCAGTCACGGCGAGGCTCGCGCATGCGCAGTGGGTGCCTGGCTGTGAAGCGGCCACAGTTACAATGCCGGCGCCGCCGAGCGGAGGGGGAGACGAGCAGGGCTTCGATCCCCCGCATCGCTGGACCCTGGGACAGGTAAGTGTCCGATTATTAAAAGTCAGCAGCTGCAGTATTTGTAGCTGCTGACTTTTAAATTTTATTTTATTTTTAAAGCGGAACTCCGCTTACTTCAGCTGTCAGCAATGGTACAAAGCATTGAAAAGTTACTTACAAATGAAATAAATAGATTTTTTTTTTTCTAATTTAGCGCTTTTTCAATGTGAAATGTGTAAATATATGTTGGTGAATATTTTTACACATATATATTAACAAAGCAAACAAAAAAAAAGTTTTAATTTTTTATCGTTTATAAAATAGATGTGAACAAAAGAAAAAAAGCAGGGAAATAATAATTAAATGGAGGAGAATAGGGAGTTAATTAAGGCTGATTAGAGTAAATTAAGGGTTATTAAGGGGTTAAACAGAGGAACATTTGTTCATCCCTTTGATCTGCAGATGAAGAAACAGAAATATACAAAAAGAATGTTTCTTTTTATTTTAGTGTTTCAGGGCTGAGCAATGTTGTTAATAAACATTGTGGCTGCTTTTTTTTTTGCTTTTTTTTTTGACAGCTCCAATTACCGGACTTCTTTAACACAGGGGAGACCCACTGACAGCTCCAAGAGCCGAACCTGAAAGGATCGGTTTCAGGTATCGTGCATTTGCATGAGTACCGATACTTGTGCAAATACTCGATGCTAGTATCGGTGCAACCCTACTTTGAATCTTCAATCAACTCAGCAATCAGCCGAATAAATAATATAAAATAAAAGCAGTGCATTCAGATTGGTGTAACCTCTGTCTAACCTTGAGAACCGTATCCAGACAGTGGAGATGGCCCGTAATATTGTTTCAGGCACTGGGTCCTGCATGGGCACTCACCTCTGCACTTTGTGCAACCCATGTAGGTGTCTGCAGGGTGCTATAGAGGTCCAGAAATGCTTTCCCCTGCCTATTCTTTAGTCTGGCCATTCTTAAAAGGGTTCTGTGGATCCCCAAGGTTCCTCCAGTGGTTGCTAGAGGTTCTTTGAGTAGTATGAAAGGTCTGCCTCTCAGATGTGTAACCACTGAAGGTTACTGATGGGGGGGCACTGAAGGCCACTGATGGGGGGGCACTGAAGGCCACTGATGGGGGGGCACTGAAGACCACTGATGGGGGGGCACTGAAGGCCACTGATGGGGGGGGCACTGAAGGCCACTGATGGGGGGGGGCACTGAAGGCCACTGGGGGGGCACTGAAGGCCACTGATGGGGGGGCACTGAAGGCCACTGGGGGGCACTGAAGGCCACTGATGGGGCGGCACTGAAGGCCACTGATGGGGGGGCACTGAAGGCCACTGATGGGGGGCACTGAAGGCCACTGATGGGGGGCACTGAAGGCCACTGATGGGGGGGCACTGAAGGCCACTGATGGGGGGCAGGCACTGAAGGCCACTGATGGGGGGCAGGCACTGAAGGCCACTGATGGGGGGCAGGCACTGAAGGCCACTGATGGGGGGCAGGCACTGAAGGCCACTGATGGGGGGCAGGCACTGAAGGCCACTGATGGGGGGCAGGCACTGAAGGCCACTGATGGGGGGGAGGCACTGAAGGCCACTGATGGGGGGGGCACTGAAGGCCACTGATGGGGGGGGGCACTGAAGGCCACTGATGGGGGGGGCACTGAAGGCCACTGATGGGGGGGCACTGAAGACCACTGATGGGGGG
Source organism: Lithobates septentrionalis (assembly GCA_037952835.1). Classification (NCBI taxonomy): domain Eukaryota; kingdom Metazoa; phylum Chordata; class Amphibia; order Anura; family Ranidae; genus Lithobates; species Lithobates septentrionalis. The sequence continues at coordinate 331,130 of JBBDGP010002390.1, forward strand.
GCACTGAAGGCCACTGATGGGGGGGGCACTGAAGGCCACTGATGGGGGGGGGCACTGAAGGCCACTGATGGGGGGGGGCACTGAAGGCCACTGGGGGGCACTGAAGGCCACTGATGGGGCGGCACTGAAGGCCACTGATGGGGGGGCACTGAAGGCCACTGATGGGGGGCACTGAAGGCCACTGATGGGGGGGCACTGAAGGCCACTGATGGGGGGCAGGCACTGAAGGCCACTGATGGGGGGGCACTGAAGGCCACTGATGGGGGGGGGCACTGAAGGCCACTGGGGGGGCACTGAAGGCCACTGATGGGGCGGCACTGAAGGCCACTGATGGGGGGGCACTGAAGGCCACTGATGGGGGGGCACTGAAGGCCACTGATGGGGGGCACTGAAGGCCACTGATGGGGGGCAGGCACTGAAGGCCACTGATGGGGGGCAGACACTGAAGGCCACTGATGGGGGGCAGGCACTGAAGGCCACTGATGGGGGGCAGGCACTGAAGGCCACTGATGGGGGCAGGCACTGAAGGCCACTGATGGGGGGCAGGCACTGAAGGCCACTGATGGGGGGCAGGCACTGAAGGCCACTGATGGGGGGCAGGCACTGAAGGCCACTGATGGGGGGCAGGCACTGAAGGCCACTGATGGGGGGCAGGCACTGAAGGCCACTGATGGGGGGCAGGCACTAAAGGCCACTGATGGGGGGCAGGCACTGAAGGCCACTGATGGGGGGCAGGCACTGAAGGCCACTGATGGGGGGGAGGCACTGAAGGCCACTGATGGGGGGGAGGCACTGAAGGCCACTGATGGGGGGGGCACTGAAGGCCACTGATGGGGGGGGCACTGAAGGCCACTGATGGGGGGGGGGCACTGAAGGCCACTGATGGGGGGGGCACTGAAGGCCACTGATGGGGGGGGCACTGAAGGCCACTGATGGGGGGGGCACTGAAGGCCACTGATGGGGGGGCACTGAAGGCCACTGATGGGGTATTTCGGCTAAAGCGTGGTCAGGAAGAGATTAAATTGTATTTTCTATTGAAAATTTGCATTTCATAAACTGCCGTGCAAATATCGTCCGGGGGGGGGTCCAAGCAATTTTCTACCAAAAATAATAAATAAAAATGCTGAATTTTCCATGTGAGAAATGTCAGAATTGGTTCCGGGCTGGAAGTGGTCAGTTTTGAGTATTTTGTTTCTGCCTTGAATTTAGCTTTAGGGTGCAGCTGGTGTTGTGGTGTGTTTGGTTTGTCACGGCTACAAGTTCACTTCTCTTCCCTTACGTGAGAAAAATAGCAAAGCTCTGTTTATTAGGTAAGCATTACCCCCCTCCCCACCCCCACCCCCACCCCGGAGCAAACACGGCAATTAAAACAACACCGAGTACTGTGTAAGAGGTTCTGACAGCATCTCGCACCCCCCCCCCCCCCCTGCCCAGGGGAATCTCCGGCCCGGCCTACCTAAAGGTCACACCTGACACCCCCATTCCCAGCAGACGGAGCATGTTGGGTGGAGAAAGGTCACAGGGAAGACAAATTATACAGGAGAGAGTTCACCCAACTCTCTGTAATGTCAGCAAAGGGTAAGTGCAGTTAGTCCAATACTGCTTGGACCGAGCACACGGGAACACCGCCAGAGGTTTTTCAGAAAAATGTAACTTTTTGATGCTATTTAACCTCTTGCTTACCAGGCACCTAAACCCCCCTCCTGCCCAGACCAATTTTCAGCTTTTAGCGCTGTAGCTCTTTGAACGACAATTGCGCGGTCATACAACACTGTACACAAATGAAATTTTTATGATCCCCCCCCCCACAAACAGAGCTTTCTTTTGGTGGTATTTAATAACCTCTGGGTTTTTTATTTTTTTGTTACAAAAATTTAAAAAGACTGAATTTTTTTTTTAAAAAATACGAAACCGTTTTATCTTTTGTTAATAAATTTTGCAAACAGGTAATTTTTCTCCTTTATTGATGTGCACTGGTGGGCACTGATAGGTGGCATTGGTGGGCACTGATAGGTGGCACTGAAGGGCACTAATAGGGGCACTAATAGGTGGCACTGGTGGGTGGCAGTGATGGGCACTGGTGGGTGGCAGTGATGGGCACTGATGGGTGGCACTGGGCACTAATGGGCACTGATCAGCACTGGTAGGTGACACTGATGGGCAGCACTGCTAGGTGGCACTGATGAGGCACTGGTGGGCATTGATAGGTGGCACTGATGAGGCACTGGTTGGCATTGATAGGTGGCACTGATGAGGCACTGGTTGGCATTGATAGGTGGCACTGATAGGGCACTGGTGGGCATTGATAGGTGGTACTAATGAGGCACTGGTGGGCATTGATAGGTGGCACTCGTGGAACTGATTGCTGGCACTGATTCATGGCACTGTGGGCACTGGCCGATGGCACTGGCAGGCGGTACTGATTTCCACAGATGAGGCGGCTTCGCCTCTTCCTCTTCAGAACCGATGTCCCTTACACAGAAGCCGGTGATCGGCTTTTTTTTTCACCTCACGCTGTCAGCGTGAGGAGATGACAACGATTACCGATCTTCTGTTTACATCACGTGATCAGCTGTCATTGGCTGACAGCTGATCACGCGGTAAGGTGCCGGGATCGACCCCTTACTCCGATCTGCGATCACCCGAGTCTCGGTGAATTGGTAAACACAGCGTGTGCCCTGCGGGGGGCGCGCGGGAAGCGTGCGAAGGAGAGGACGTCTATTAACGCCATCCTGGCAAAGTAGACCTGCGCTGTAGCTGTCATTTGGCTATAGCGCGGATCTGAGGGGGTTAAAAGAAAAAAAGTATCACGGCCGGACATTTCTCAACTGGGTTGTTGCAACGATACGCGTTGGGACGGACAGGCACCGGAAGTGACATCAACATACGAGCTTGCCACTCGTGGTGTTTTGTTTTTAACTTGCAAACAAAATGTGAGTACGCCTTCTTATGTTTAACAAATAAAAACGTCTTCAAAATACTATCCGGAATACTCCCCTTTCTTCCTTCACATAACATATACATCTATTGGGAGTGAAAGACCACTGCTTATACTAGATCTGCGTCACTGCTTTGAGAGTATGCCACCAAGAAGCGAGCATCATGAACACCATTGATCTTTATCATTACAAACACATGCGGTTGCCTCATAACCGTTTCGGTTTTAAACTTACTAAACCCACAACAGTAAATCTGTATATGCAGTAAAGCATGCTTGTTATACTAACTTTGGGACCTAAGGGGTTAATCTTCTACATTGTGTAAAAAGGCTGTTTGATCCTGTCTTCTCTGATCCCCCCCTTTATCCACTGTCGCCAATCCATCTACTGATAGGACAGAGCCTTGGGGGCATTCTGCACATGCTCAGTTTGATGTGTATTGCTAGAGAATTTTATTTTTTTCTTGGGAGAGTGGCCCTGTGCTGATCACATGCAATCAGCACTGTCCACACAGAGGGTCAGGGGTCATGCAGCCTCATAGGACAGTCAGAGGAGAATAAAAACTCCTCCTACAAGCTTTAACCAGACACCGATAGAAGTCACAAGACTGCTGTATACTGCTGATGATAAAGGGTATTTATGAGTTTATATTTACTAAAGTAATTGCATTTCCATGCTCTGTGTACTGTGGGAGACCAGATATAGTGAATACAGGCTCCTGGGGAGACCAGATATAGTGAATACAGGGTCCTGGGGAGACCAGATATAGTGAATGCAGGCTCCCGGGGAGACCAGATATAGTGAATGCAGGCTCCTGGGGAGACCAGATATAGTGAATGCAGGCTCCTGGGGAGACCAGATATAGTGAATGCAGGCTCCTGGGGAGACCAGATATAGTGAATGCAGGCTCCTGGGGAGACCAGATATAGTGAATACAGGCTCCTGGGGAGACCAGATATAGTGAATACAGGCTCCTGGGGAGACCAGATATAGTGACTGCAGGCTCCTGGGGAGACCAGATATAGTGACTGCAGGGTCCTGGGTTTGCTTTAAACTTGTAACTTTGGTACAATTACTTCTTCTATGCAGGCTGCATTGGATAAATTACAGCCGCTCACTTTTGCATTCTAATGTACTTGCCCAAGCTTGAAGGCTCAGCCCCATCTATAGCCATTGATTTCTATTAGGCCAGAGGTTTGCAGGTTCAGTCATCTATTGAGGAGCTATTTCTCTTGGCTGGCATATTAAAGTAGATAATTTAATCTGCATTGAATATATTCCTGACCTGTCACAATAAATGAATAAATAAAATAAAAAATACATTTTATTATTTATTTTTCTAAAAAGATCCAACCTTTATCATTAAAGTGCTTGTAACCCCCAAATCACCCCCCCCCCCCCCCCCACACACACACACACACACACACACAACAAAAAATCCTAACATTTTGTGTATCTGCCCTCATGTGGTTTTTTTTTTTTTTTTTTTTTTTTTTTTTTTAATATTAAGATCTTACTTTTTGGTTTTCTTTGCTCTCTGGAATTTCCTCTCATTTCCTCTGTGGTCACTGAGACAGAAGGTGAGCTAAATAGTCTCCCAGCATTCGCACAGATGGCATTAAAATCCGACATCCGCTCTAACCATTCCACATTCTGTCTAGAAGTTAGAAAAATTTTGACTAAAGTTGCACTTTGAGTAGATTTTAAAATAAAACTCCAATTCCAAGAAAGTTGGGGGCGCTGTGTAAAATCTACGTAAAAACAGAATGCAATGAATTGCAAGTCTCATAATCCCAGATTTTTCTCACAATAGAAAACCTAGATGGATGTGTGTTTTTTTTTTTTTTTTTATTTATTTTTTTTTTTTTTTCAACCAGACTAACTATGTAACAATATATTAAATATTTAACCCCCTTAAGGACTGCCCCACGCAGATATACTATGACAGGGCGGCCCTCCTGCGTGAAATCCCGTACCTGTACGTGATTTTGCGCACAGGGTCTGGGGGGGGGGGGGCTGCTACTGCTGTGATTGATACTGCTGTGCAGCTGCGTCCAATCAGCGGGACTGGCGGACGTGATGTCTGCAGGGACCCGCCGACCATTCTCAGGAGAGGCAGAACGGCGGTCTGCCTATGTAAACAAGGCAGACCGCCGTTCTGGGAGAGGGGAAGATGGAGATGTGTTTTTGTTAAGCAGGAACACAGATCTCTGTCTTTCCCCAGTCAAAGCACCCCCCCCCCCCCACACACACACACACACACAGCAAGCACTCCCTAGGAGCACATTTAACCCTTTGATTGCCCCTGATGTTAACCCCTTGCCTGCCTGTGTCATTACAGTGACCGTGTATATTTTTAGCACTGATAACTGTAATAATGTCACTGGTCCACAAACAAGTGTCAGGTGTCCGATTTTAAAATCTCTTATCACTGGCATTACTAGTATAAAAATTAAATATAAATTCCATAAATCTATCCCATAGTTTGTAGACGCTATATAAGATTTTTGCGCAAACCAATGAATATACGCTTATTGGCATTTTTTTTTTTTTTACCAAAAATATGTACATATTTTTGGTAAAAAAAAAAAAAATGTTGGCTTATATTGATGAAGAAATTGATGAAGAAATTGATGAAGAAATTTTTATTTTATTTTTTACAATTTTTTATTGGATGTTTTATAGCATATATAATATTTTTTTTTTTTTTGTAGCGCAAAAAATAAAAACCGCAGAGGTGATCAAATACCACCAAAAGAAAGCTTTATTTGGAAAAAAAGGACATAAATTTTATTTGGGTACAACGTTGCATGAACGTGCAATTGTCAGTTAAAGTAGCTCAGTGCTGTATCACAAAAAATATCCTGGTCAGGAAGGGGGCCAAAACCTTCCAGATCTGAAGTGGTTAAACTGAGAAAATGTACCATTTTAACCACTTCCTGCCCACGCTATAGCTAGCTTAATGATGGCTACAGTGGGGGCTTACTTTGCTGGGAGGCCGCCGTATGACGTCCTCCCGTGATCGCGCAGCCTGCGCACTCAGCTGATCACAGATCGGGGTAAAGGGCCAATTACAGCGGCCCTTTACCATGTGATCAGCTGTGTCCAATGACAGCTGATCACAGGATGCAAACAGAAACCCGTTATCGGTACTCCTTTCCTCACGCTCTCAGTGCGAGGAGAGGAGAGCCAATAACTGGCTTCTGTTAAAGGGACATCTACACTGATAATCAGGGCACTGATTCTCGCTGTAGTCCCAACAGTGCCCACCAGTGCTGCCATTCAATGCCTCCTCATCAGTGCCGGTCCAGCCGGCGCTGCTCTTTGAGGAGACACAAACCCACACGAGCAGGATACAGGGGGGGGGGAGAGTGAGGACGTCGCACAGTTGCCATGACATGACCTGAGGAAGGAGGCCATGCCTCCGAAATGCGTTGTCATGGCATCTGTGTGCCCTGCACATGGTTGCGTGGCAGTTGCATTCACTTGAATGGGTCCCATTCAGCAGCAGTATTGCTCACCGAATGCAACAGTGGGTTTAAATTCCTGCTGCGCAGCATCGTGGCCATGGCATTTGTCCACCCCCAGCTGCTGATTTTAGTTGAGGGGCAGTAAAAATGTGGCCCAAGCGCATCTTTTTACCACCCCTCTCCAATTGCAGTGCAGTAAAACATGTTGCGTGTTAACGTGCATTGCATTAAAGCAGCCCATTTAAAATGAATGGTATATATGTGTGTGTATGTATATATATGTGTATATATATATGTGTGTGTATATATATATATATATATATATATATATATATATATATATATATATATATATATATATATATATAGTGTGTGTGTGTATATTATCTATATCTATCTCGCGCTGTCTAAATGCACAAAAGCAGCCAGCACAGCTGTGTATAATAATAAGCAAAAAAGGAAGTGGGAGCGTGCAGCTCTAATAAATAACCAATGTCAAAACGTGAAACTGACATGTGAAAATAATATTAAGAGTGCATTATAACATATGCTGAATAAAAACAGTGTCCGTGAATAAAAATAAGGGACCAAGGAGAGTCCGTAGCCTCCCTGACGGTATTCCCGAGTGTGGCTCGGGGTTAAATTTCAGTCCCATTAGCGGTAACCCCGAGCCACACTCGGGATTACATTGCAGGATCCCGGTGTGGCTTTACTTACCTTGTCCCCAGGATCCTGCGATGTCCCCTTCTGTGTCTGCAGGCTCCGTCCTCTGCCCGAAGCCTCTCCGTGCCAGGCTCTGTTCCCTGCGAGCGTCGCGACGCACGGGGGCGGAGCCTGGTCGCAAATTCAAAAAAATGTACAAACCATAACACATACAGTACTGTAATCTTACAGATTACAGTACTGTATGAAATGATTTCACATCCCTTTTGTCCCCAGTGCTTTGTCCAGTGCCCTGCCTGCAGTTTTATATCATATATACTGTTCTTTCTGCCTGGAAACTGGAGATTGTCCATAGCAACCAAAAAGTGTCCCTTTACGTCAAAAGTGGCTTTAGACCAGCTAGAAAACAGCGATAGTAAATTAGAACACTTGCAGAATTGAGCGATAGTGAATCGTGGGGAAATTTATTTTATTATTATTATATTATTATTATTTTTTTTAATTATTTATATTTATTATATTATAATTTATGTTTTTATGTTTTAAACTTCATCGTACCCGCGATATCTACTAGACTCTTGTTTGGACAGATTTAAGTGTGTTATTGTTAAGAATTGCAGGCCTACAATATAAAACGCCAAATTTCCATGCAAAATAATTGTACCGCTTTCAGCACCTAAAATCCGAAATAATCATACCGCCAGGGAGGTTAAGGTGATCCAAATATATAGTCCAATGGAATGAATGACAATCACTGGACGTTCCAGGACGGTGGGATTCAGCAGATTAGATTTAAATGGGCAAGTCAGCCCAACCATATAGATATTCATCATCTGGGGTGATGATGCCTGTTGAGGCGAAACGCGTCGGGTTGTTATGCTGACTCCTTTGTTACTGTCCTTTTTTTTGAAGCGCTTGTTTACCTTGGAAATGTAAGTGTATTTCTCATGTTTACACATTAAATATTCCTTACAGAATTACGCTATGTGCCCTCCTTATTTTTTATCTATATGGTTGGGCTGATTTGCCCATTTAAATCTAATCTGCTGAATCCCACCGTCCTGGAACGTCCGTCTGGAGGCTGTGTCCATACAGTGAGCCTGAACCTTTCTGGGTATCTTACAAAGTTTGATTGACTCATCAGGTGTACACCTAGTATGAGTTCAATCTCTCCGGTAAGCGACTGGTGCTTCTGGTGGTGGATCTTCTATATAATACACATTATCCTTTGATGCTCATCTATCATTCCAGTGATTGTCATTCATTCCATTGGACTATATATTTGGTTCACCTTAGGACTCTCCTTGGTCCCTTTATTTTTATTCAGGGACAGTGTTTTTATTGAGCACATGTTATACAGTGGAACCTCGGATTGCGAGTAATGCGGTTAACGAGCGTTTCGCAATACGAGCACTGTGTTTTTAAAAATCGTAACTCGGTTTGCGAGTGTTGTCTCGCAAAACGAGCACAATTCAGGCCAAAGCGGTGTGCAGTACCCCTTTTGGCCTGAGGTGGGGGGGGGGCGCCGGAGCAGAGCCAAACGTCGCCTTTCGGAAATGCACGGAAAGGCCCGAGGACAGCACGGCTGACCTCGGCAAATCTTGGGTAGGAAGTCCTTCCGAGGTTTGCCAAGGTCAGCCGTTTCCGAGGCTCTCTGGCCCCCCCCCCCCGCCTCTGGCCACATGTGGTATTGCATCCCATTGAAGTCAATGCGGAATGAATTATTTTCGCTTCTATTGACTTCATTGGGTAAACTCGCTTTGATATGCGAGTACTTTGGATTACGAGCATTCTCCTGGAACGGATTATGCTTGTAATCTGACGTTCCACTGTAATGTACTCTTAATATTATTTTCACATGTCAGTTTCACGTTTTGACATTTGCTCTGCACATTCCCACTTCCTTTTTTTTCCATTTAAAATGAATGGGCAGCCAAAGCACCCTAACGTGCCTAAAATTGCACGTGACTTTTTTTTTTGTGTAATGCAGCGTAAGGCGACTTGCTACCATGCGTTGGGCTGCACTGCGACGCACAGGTTAAAATGTCGCCCCAACGCATTTTACGTATGTTGCAGTCAAGCGATTCACATTCAGTCCATGCCGACCAGGCAGCAGGAAGCACGCCTCAATGATCATGGGAAGAATTCGTCCACTTGGTCCTCCAGGTCCGGCAATGGCATCCGATTTTAATTGCGCTTTTTTGTAATCCATGAGAAGTTCCCGTTCGCCGGCGGCTCGTTGTATTTTTCACTGTGAAGCGGAGAGCCGAGCCCATGTTTGTTTAGGCGGATCTCAAACCACCAGAAATAGGGCGTCTTCTGATGGAGAACCGGAGCTAAAATAATCTTTGGGACCTCAGCCATTCCCACAGATAATTACCTTGATTGTTATGGGGAGAAAAGAGGCAATCAGGACGAGGAGGAGGGTGATATTCCATTTTCAGAGTCCGCAATGAATATATTCATTTAAATCTGATAGAACAATTCCGGATTTGACGGAGCCTGCTGCTCTGTAGAGGATTGTCTTTTTTGTGCCGTAGTTAACTCTTCTATTCCCCAAATTATATATTTAAAGCTTTACTTTGAACCTTTAGAACTTCTGTCCTGATTCTACGGCTGTCTGTTTAGTGCTTGGCGCTTGAGCTCATAATTTAATGATCATCTCTGGAAGAGATCTCCTATTACCTGCCACCGTTCATCATAAATTTAATTTGCAATCAAACCCAAAGAAACTAATTTTATATATGCGATTTTTTTTTTTTTTTTAAAACTGAACTCCAAGCAGATATATAAGATACAAATTTAATGCAGCTCTGTAATCCATTTAATACATCGTTAAATGTTTTTTTTTCTTCAATAAATAATTTGACCTGGAATCTGCCTTCTTGAACCCGTACAGCAGGGCTGGAGTGTGAGAGGAAGAAGCAGCACAGGGAAGCTAAGGAGTTCATGTGCTGACAAGGAGCCAGGAGGAGAAGAGAACAGAGTGATAGAGCTAAGATCATCATTGTGCTGCTTTTCTTTTCACTGTCCAGTCATAGGTTGGGGGTGCGTCCGGGACCATCAGGGTTCAGAGGTAGTGGGTTGAATGATGCTGGCCATCAGACTGAGGACATCTAGCAGCAGCAAAAAAAAAAGTCTCTTGGTTGAAGTGGAATATTTTGGCAAAAGCTGGTTGGGTTGCTTTATATTTTTAATGAGTTATTCTTTTTTGATCTTGTTATACTTGCCAACTTCAGAGAATAAAAAAATTTCAGTACCCCCCCCCCCCCCCCTTTCCCCTCAATGCTCCAGCAGTCTTTTGAACTTATTGTACAGCATGGCTGAAGTATGAGAAAAAGAAGCAGCACAGGGAGCCAAGGAGTTGACGTACTGACAAGGAGCCAAAAGGAGAAGAGAACAGAGTGACAGAGATAAGATCATCATTGTGCTGTTTCTCCGTTCACTGTCCAGTCATAGGTTGGGGGTGCGTCCGGGACAACCATGGCTCAGAGTTAGTTGGTTGAATGATGCTGGTCATCAGACTGAGGACATCTAGCAGCAACCCCCCCCCCCCCTCCCAGCACGGCAAGGGATAGAGCTAAGATCATCATTGTGCTGCTTTTCTTTTCACTGTTCAGTCATAGGTTGGGGGTGCGTCCGGGACCATCATGGCTCCGAGGTAGTGGGTTGAATGATGCTGGCCATCAGACTGAGGACATCTAGCAGAAATAAAAAATCTGTGTTGAAGTAGAATATTTTGTCAAAAGCTGGTTTTGTTATTTTATATTTTTAATATGCTATTCCTTTTTTATCTTGTTATATTTGCCAACTTCAGCAAAAACTAAAGGGGGGAAAAAAACTCCTTGTAGTGCCCCCCCCCACTCCCCCAGTGCTCCAGCAGTCTCTTGAACTTGTTGTACAGCAGGGCTTGAGTGTAGTTGTACAGCAGGGCTTGAGTGTAAAAAGAAGCAGCACAGGGAGCCAATGAGTTCATGTGCTGAAATGATCGAAGATACAAATTTAATGCAACTCCGCAATCCTTAATACATTATTCAATTTTTTTTTAATGCAATCAGTACCTGGATTTGATCTGGAATCAGTCTCTTAAACTCTTTGTACAGCAGGGCTGGAGTGTGAGAAGAAGCAGCACAGGGAGCCAAGGAGTTCATGTGCTGACAAGAAGCCAAAAGGAGAGAACAGAGTGACAGAGATCAGATCATCATTGTGCTGCTTTTCTTTTCACTGTCCAGTCATGGGTTTGGGGGTGCGTCCGGGACAACTATGGCTCAGAGGTAGTGGGTTGAATGATGCTTTCCATCAGACAGAGGACATGTAGCAGAAAAAAAAAATCTAAGCAAAAGCTGGTTGTGTTGCTTTTATATTTTTGATGTGTTCTTTTTTTATCTTGTTATACTTGCCAACTTAAGAGAAAAAAACTTACAGTACCACCCCCCCCCCCCCCCCCCCGTCCCCTCAGTGCTCCAGCAGTCTTTTTCAACTTATTGTACAGCATGGCTGAAGTATGAGAAAGAGAAGCAGCACAGGGAGCCAAAAGGAGAAGAGAACAGAGTGACAGAGATAAGATCATCATTGTGCTGCTTCTCCGTTCACTGTCCAGTCATAGGTTGGGGGTGCGTCCGGGACAACCATGGCTCAGAGTTAGTTGGCTAACTGATGCTGGCCATCAGACTGAGGACATCTAACAGCAGCCCCCCCCCCCCCCCCCTCCCAGCACTGCAAGGGTTTGCAGGCATTCAGGGGGCGATACTGCCAAATCCTTAATGCCAGGTAAAAAAAAAAGCAAGGGGGATTTTATATTGAAATACCACAATAGCAACTGTGTGCCAAGCGTTGTGCATGTGGTTGGGGCACAATCCCATTCACTTCAGAGGGCAAGTTTGACATTCAGCTGCACCTCCTCCAATCACTTTGAATCAAATGAAAGACGTTTTTGGTATGGATGAGCTGCAGAGCGAGTGATCCACTGTAATCTGTGTACTCCAGCCAAAACTGTGAGTTTCAGTGCTGGACGTTCCGTGCAGAGTGCACTGTACAGGGGTAAAGAAAGTAGGAGTATTACACAGGGCCTTTTTTCTCTCAGAGAATAGGTGCAGGTACTATTCCCCCCCCTTTCTGAGTCACCCTTTGTCTACTACCCCTACCCACCTCCCAGTACTGCCCCTACCCCCTCCCGGTACTGCCCCTACCCCCTCCCAGTACCCCCCTCCCAGTACTACCCCTACCCCCCTCCCAGTACTGCCAGTACCCCCCTCCCAGTACTACCCCTACCCACCTCCCAGTACTACCCCTACCCACCTCCCAGTACTACCCCTACCCACCTCCCAGTACGGCCCCTACCCACCTCCCGGTACTGCCCCTACCCACCTCCCGGTACTGCCCCTACCCACCTCCCGGTACTGCTCCTACCCACCTCCCGGTACTGCTCCTACCCACCTCCCGGTACTGCTCCTACCCACCTCCCGGTACTGCCCCTACCCACCTCCCGGTACTGCTCCTACCCACCTCCCGGTACTGCTCCTACCCACCTCCCGGTACTGCTCCTACCCACCTCCCGGTACTGCTCCTACCCACCTCCCGGTACTGCTCCTACCCACCTCCCGGTACTGCCCCTACCCACCTCCCGGTACTGCCCCTACCCACCTCCCAGTACTGCCCCTACCCACCTCCCAGTACTGCCCCTACCCCCCCTCCCAGTACTGCCCCTACCCCCCCCTCCCAGTACTGCCCCTACCCCCCTCCCGGTACTGCCCCTACCCCCCTCCCGGTACTGCCCCCACCCACCTCCCGGTACTGCCCCTACCCCCCCTCCTGGTACTGCCCCTACCCACCTCCCAGTCCTGCCCCTACCCCCCTCCCAGTACTGTCCCTTTTTAGAGAATACGGAACCAAGTATCAAATTGTGGTGCTAAATAATTTGTATGGAATTTGTTAATGATAAGAAAGGCAGTGAATTAGATTCCCTGCACCCAGCAACAATACCCCCCCCCCCCCCCCCCCCAGCGAAAAAAAGACCCCTACAGCAAAATTAGATCTCCCACCAGCCAGCATTAATAGATCCCTCCCTTAACAGTAGATCTCTCCCAGCAACAATTGCCCTCCCTAGCAACAATAGGTCCCCCACCAGCAGCAATAGACCTACTCAGCAACAGGAGCTTCCCCCAAAAAACAATAGACCCCCCCTAGCCACAATAGACCCTCCAGCACCCCTTGCCATTACATCTATGCAGTGCTGGAGGTGCCAAAACTGTGTTCCTGCTGAAAGAAAACCCGGTATTAGAAAAGAGCAGCGGCTGCACGTTGCACACACTTAATTAGTGTTCATTTAGATCAGGGGTCTCCAAACTTTTTAAACAAAGGGCCAGTTTACTGTCCCAACTTTAAGGGGGCCGGTCTGTGGCTAGTGTGAGTAGAAAATGACTTGTCAGTGGGTGTAAACTGTTCCCCATGTTTGTTATTAGGGGTAAGAATAGTGCCCCATCGTTGGTGACATTGTGAGGAATAATGCCCATCATTGGTGTCAGTGGAAGTTATGTTCTATTTTTGGTGTCAGTGGGAGGAATAGTGTCCATCAGTGGTGTCAGTGGGAGGAATAGTGTCCCATGACTGGTGTCAGTGGGGAGGAATAGTGTCCCATGACTGGTGTCAGTGGGAGGACTAGTGTCCCATGACTGGTGTCAGTGGGAGGAATAGTGTCCATCAGTGGTGTCAGTGGGAGGAATAGTGTCCCATCAGTGGTGTCAGTGGGAGGCATAGTGTCCCATGACTGGTGTCAGTGGGAGGAATAGTGTCCCATGACTGGTGTCAGTGGGAGGAATAGTGTCTCATGACTGGTGTCAGTGGGAGGAATAGTGTCCCATGACTGGTGTCAGTGGGAGGAATAGTGTCCCATGACTGGTGTCAGTGGGAGGAATAGTGTCCCATGACTGGTGTCAGTGGGAGGAATAGTGTCCCATGACTGGTGTCGGTGGGAGGAATAGTGTCCCATGACTGGTGTCGGTGGGAGGAATAGTGTCCCATGACTGGTGTCGGTGGGAAGAATAGTGTCCCATGACTGGTGTCGGTGGGAGGAATAGTGTCCCATGACTGGTGTCGGTGGGAGGAATAGTGTCCCATGACTGGTGTCGGTGGGAGGAATAGTGTCCCATGACTGGTGTCAGTGAGAGGAATAGTGTCCCATGACTGGTGTCAGTGGGGAGGAATAGTGTCCCATGACTGGTGTCGGTGGGAGGAATAGTGTCCCATGACTGGTGTCGGTGGGAGGAATAGTGTCCCATGACTGGTGTCGGTGGGAAGAATAGTGTCCCATGACTGGTGTCGGTGGGAGGAATAGTGTCCCATGACTGGTGTCGGTGGGAGGAATAGTGTCCCATGACTGGTGTCGGTGGGAGGAATAGTGTCCCATGACTGGTGTCGGTGGGGAGGAATAGTGTCCCATGACTGGTGTCAGTGGGAGGACTAGTGTCCCATGACTGGTGTCAGTGGGAGGAATAGTGTCCCATGACTGGTGTCAGTGGGAGGAATAGTGTCCCATCATTGGTGTCAGTGGGAGGAATAGTGTCCCATCATTGGTGTCAGTGGGAGGAATAGTGTCCCACCCATCATTGGAGCACAGGTGTGTCAGGAGGAGGCTGTCTCTCTGGAGCTGCTGCAGATCCGTGTGAGAGGGGACTGGTGAGGAAATCTATCCCAGCTCTCCTGGCCCCTTTCTGGGGAAGCCATGGAGGCCAGCAGGGCCTCTCCTGCTGGAAGCTCACAGCCATCTCCTGGGCCATCAGGTAACATACCTGCCCCTATACAACCCATGGTTGGTGATCTCTCTGCCCCTGGTGAAGATGAAGGTTCCGGGGCCATCCGGGAGCGAGTGGTGGCCGGGATTAAGGTCCTGAATAGGGAAAGAGACAAGCTGTACAAGCTCAGAGCGGAGCTGAAGCGCCTGAGAAGGCAACGTGAGGGCTTACATAGCCAGAAACGTGGATCCATGGATCCGGAGATCCAACTGGCCAAGGTTCGGGTGGAACACCAGGAGACCATTGTGGCCATGATGGAAGGCAGAGATGGGCCATTTAAAGAAAAGTTTTGTAATGATAAAAGATTTGCGAGGATGACAAAGATGGAGGTGGAGGAGGAGACCCCCAGTTCTGACCCCCTGCCCCCTCAGGGAGAGGTAAGCAGCCCCATGCCTTCCCAGGACTCAGGAGGCATGCTCAGGGCCATCCAGGTAATGGAGTCTCCTATGCGGGGGGATCAGCTGGCATTTAATAATGAGGACATTACAGACAATGTGCCTGACAAGGTAAAGCCTGTCAAGTCCCATATTGTGGATAAAACAATTTTTGTGTCATTCAACACTGTGACTGATACAGACAATGTGCCCAGTGAGAGTCAGGCTGCTAGTCCTATCTGTAGTAATGTTGTGCCTGCTGATGCTGCAGTACAGCAAAGTTTGCTTTTAAAAAATGACATTCCTGCAGATGCACTACAAGATTCAGCAGAGCCTATTAACCCCCCTTTGGCTGAAGCTGTTTGCCCCACAGCTGCTGAGGACTCTACAGCACAGCTTCAGGAGACAGCTGATATTGCAGCAGAAACTGTGATTATTCCTGATGGGAATGTGAATGTTTGTGTGACTGAAAAAAATCATCCCAGTACCAGTGTGATGAACAATGGTCCCAGTTCAAGTGTGGACAGTCCTACCAACTCCGTTCAAGCAGTGAATAATAATAGTAATGTACAGACTGCTATGACTTCAGTGTGGGGCCTTGGCCCTGATAAACCTACCTTTGCTCAGGTGGTACGCTCTGCTCCTGGTAGCTCTGCCCCCAAGCGGGGTTTTCCCCTACAGGCTACCACTTTGAGCACCCCAGGATCTGGTCTTGGGTCTCTGGCTTCTGCTGGGGGTCCCAGACGTAATGTTGTTATTCTGAAATGGGAAGGTGGTGCGATCCCTCCAGCACGGCGTGCAGTGGTGGATTTGATTTTAGAGATGGGTTTTGGGGCAAATGATCTGTATGCCTTTATACATGTAGCTGGGACACGGGATTATACAGTTAGCTTCACCAGGCCAGAGGGTCTTGACCTGTTCTGGGAGAGATATGAGGCTCGTTGCAGGTCAAGACCTGAATGGGAAGGTCTGGCCCCAGTTGCAGTTTCTCAGAGGTCTACAGTAAAAAAAATCACAATTATCCTCACTAATGAGAGTGTCCCTGCCCGGGATCTAGAGGTTTGGTTAAGGAACTATGGGGAGGTTTTGACCAAGCCCAATAAAATCCTTGATGAGCGTAACATCTGGACTGGGGGTTGGTCGGTTACAGTCAGGTTGGCCAGGGATGGGAATGTTGTCCGTCACCTGCCCTCCTCAGCTTTTATAGGGAGGGATAGGATGACTGTTTTTTACCCTGGTCAGCCGAAGCTGTGTCACCGCTGTGGAGAAAAGGGGCATTTGAGTTCCTCCTGTTCAGCCTTGATATGTTCAGTGTGTCGGGGTCAGGGTCATATGGCTAAGGACTGCACCGAAATGATCAGGTGCAACCTGTGCCTGCGCCTTGGCCACCCCTACAGCAGATGTCCTGAAGCCTGGCACAATATGGAGAAGGAGGTAATAGATGACATGTCAAGGCTGGACAGGATGGAGGGTGAGGCCCCTGGTGTACCATCCTCCTCTGCGGTGACTGACTCCCCTGGTCCTGCTCAGGATCCCTCCCCAGTTCCTGTGGCCACCCCTCCTGTGTCTGTAAGTATTCCTTCTGTATCTGTATCTGTCTCCCCCCAGCCTACTGTATCCCCTCCTCTTGTGTCAGAACCTTCCAAGTCTGTGCCCCCTGAGTCAGTTACCCCCCAGGAGTCTACCCCTCCTAAGTCTGATTCAAAGGGAGCACCCCCCCCACCAGCAGTGGTAGTGGGTACTAAAAAGGTTGCTTCTTCCTCTGTAAAGAAGTCTTCTGTAAAGACTTCACAGAAAAAAGTAAGAGATGAGGGCATCTCTGAAGCTGACCTGCAGTACCTGGAGGAGAGAAGGAAGGTTGGGAAGCGGAAGAAGCAGTTGGTGAGGACAGAACAGGCTCCAGTGCCTGTCTCCAACCGGTATAGGTCCTCTAATTGGGATATCTCTTCATCTGGAGCTTCTTCGGAGCGAAGTTCTGATTCCGAAATGGAGTTTGAGGCGGCCTCAAGAAAGAGAGAGGCTTCTGGTGATGAGCAGCAGAGGGGAGCTAAGAAGCAAACCACCCAATAACCCAAATGGCGGTTCCCCCTCCGTTAAAAGTGGTGACAATAAATGTCGCCAGCATTAAGTCAGTAAGAGCTCGTTCTATGGCCTTCTTTTTGTTCAGCCAATTAGATGCTGAAATTTTATTTTTGCAAGAGACTAGGCTCACCTCCTTGGCAGATATTCATATGGCCAAGAGAGAGTGGAGGTATGGTCCATCTTACTGGTCTCTTGCGGCCGAGCCTTACGGCGGTGTGGCGGTGTTGTTTAAAACCGGCATGGTAACTGTCCGGCGGGTTATTGAGGTGGAGATTGGGAGATGTATGGTCTTAGACGTCCTTGTGGGAGGGCAGGACCTGCGCCTAATTAATGTTTATGGACCGCACACAAAGTGGGACAGGAAATGCCTTTTTACAAGGATCAAGCCATTTCTTTTTACATCCCGGCAAGTGGTCTTTGGAGGTGACTTTAATACAGTAACTAGGCCCAAGGACAGGAAGGACTTCAAGGACAGGCTGGGATATGATAGCGTTTTTTTAAATAGTATGGTTAGGGATGCTGGTCTTGTGGATGTGCACATTAAGCACCTCCCGGATGACACTGGGTTCACCTTTCATCGAGGTAATAGTCAGAGTAGAATAGATAGGTTTTTTTTGAAGGAGACCTCTGCTTTCTCACCCCCAGTGGTGCAGGCAGTAGAGTTCTCCGATCACTGTATGCTATCTGTGGTCCTGAATGCTTCAGACGCCCCTCAGAGGGGTAAGGGCATCTGGAGATTGAATTCGACTCTACTCAAGGAAGAACATGTTAGACAATCCTTTGAGGAATTCTTTCAGGCACAGGTGACCATCCTGGACTTTTGTAGCAGCAAGGCTGAGTGGTGGGAGCTGACCAAAAAGAGGATCGCTGGATTCTTCAGGGGCCTAGCCAATAGAAAGCAGTTTAATAAATACATGACCTACCAACGTTTACGGAGGAAGCTGGATATTCTTGTCTCGAGAGGAGGAGATCCTGGGGCAATCTCCGAAGTGAAACTCCTTCTCAGGAATTGTCAATATGACCGGCATGCCTCTTTGGTTCTGGAGAGGGACTATGGGAAGTACCACTCGCCTGACCCTTACCAGAACTGCAAACAAGGTGTAGCTGTTAAAACGGTCGTTGGCCTTAAGGACAGTACAGGTTCCTTGACAAAGTCCAGGTCAGGGATTCTGGAGGTCGTGAGGTCCTTTTATGCTGACCTTCTTGGGAGGAAAGAGCTTGACCGTGACAAGATGGAAAGCTTTTTGGACTCTACTCCAGGTCTAAATGATGAAGATGTCCCATTGATGAATTTGACAGAGGAGATCACAGTTGAAGAGGTGATAAGGACAATTGAACAGCTTGCCATCAAAAAGTCACCTGGACCGGATGGCTTGACGGCTGAGTTTTACAAAGCTTTTAAGTCTATTCTGGCCCCACATTTGATAGAGGTTTTTAACAGTTGCCTTGCTGAGGGGGTACTTCCCTCTTCCATGAGGCACTCAGCTGTGATTCTTCTTTCAAAGGGTAAAGATCCTTCGATGATTGAGAATTGGCGCCCCATCAGCCTTCTTAATGTCGATAGAAAGATACTGGCAAAGATCATTTTCTGGCGCCTATCGTCAGTAGCAGAGTCTTTGCTTTCTCGCCATCAGCACTGTTCGGTCCAGGGTAGGTGCACCTTCACAGCAGTTTTAGCTGTCCGGGAGGCCTTGGAGCGGTGCAGGGCTGCAGGCTGGGGAAAGTATTTGCTGACATTGGATCAGGCAAAGGCTTTTGATCGTGTTAACCATGAGTACCTGTGGTTGCTCCTTAGTAAGTACGGTCTGCCGGGTGGTTTTGTCGATTGGTTAAAAGTCTTGTATGAGGGGGCAGAGAGCTTTCCTCTTGTTAATGGTTGGGTTGGGCAGTCCTTTGAGGTTGGCTCCGGGGTGCGCCAGGGTTGTCCCCTGAGTCCCCTGCTCTATGTGTTTGCAATCGACCCCTTCATCAGGAGGCTAGAGAGCGGCATGTTGTGTGGGGTGCCAGTGGGGCTTCCGGGTGAGCCGCCTTTGAGGGTTGTTGCCTATGCGGACGATGTGTCGGTGATTGTCACTGGGGCGGATGAAGCAGAGGAGGTGGTCTCTCTGACATCACGGTATTCTGAAGCATCAGGCTCCAAGATCAATCAGGAAAAGAGTGAAGTTTTCTGGATGGGAAAGGAAGGTGAGGGGTTTGATCTCCCGGACACCTTTCCAGTGCCCCAGGAAAGAATTAAGATTTTAGGCATTGAATTTGGACCTGGCGATTATGGCCTCAAAAACTGGGAAGGCAGACTGGAAATTGCCAATACTAAGGTGGTCAGCTGGAAGAGATGGAAGTTATCTATGAGGGAAAGGGTTGATCTGATTAAGATTTACCTGATTCCGATCTTCTTGTATGTCAGCTTTGTCTGCATCTTGCCAGTGTCTCTCTATGCTAGGGTCAGTAGTGTGTTCTTCCAGATGTTGTGGGGGAACAGACTGAACCCCATCAAGAGGAATGTCACCTATCTATCCAGGAGGGAGGGTGGCTTAGGTATGGTCAACCCAGTTCTTTTCTTTTCACTGCTTTTTCTCAAGTTTAATATTGGTAATATGCTTGCAGTGGAACCTCCTGGATGGGCAGGCATATTTAGATCTTGGTTTAGGCCTTTTCTACGACTTTGGGAAGAAGGTGGCCAAGTGAAGAATCTCAGGGGTCATCGTGGTCAGCTACCAGCCTATGTCGCTCCGTGCCTGAAGTTACTACGGCAGTGGCGATTGTCAGCTGAAGATCTCAGATCGGTTCCGAGGAAAGTCCTTATGAGTCGAGTCTTGAGCGAAGTCTTTCATGACCCACTGGCCTTAAGGGATTGCCCAGGCCCAGTTTTGAGGGCAGGGTTAAGACTTATTAATTTGGACAGAGTACCCCCTAAATTCAGGGATCTGGCCTGGTTGTGCTTCCATGGGAGACTCTATGTTAGGGGCAATTTGAAATTCCGCAGTGGGGTGGATCGTAGCTGTCCTCGGGAGGAGTGTGCAGGTGAGGAGGAGACTATGGACCATTTTCTGCTTCATTGCCCTTTTAACATAGAGGTGTACAAACAGGTGGGACGGGCCCTCGGTGTCCCTTTCCTCTCCAGGCTGGGTTATGCTGAGTGGGTGTACGGAGCATTCAATACTGGTGGGGTTTTTTGTTTAGATACACTTTTTCTAGTTAGCCTAGTAGTCCGTTATTTCACTTGGAACGCACGGTGTCAGGTCTGCATTCGGCGTAAAATCCTTCCTGTTCAGGTGGTGGTGTATGACATTTTGCATGAGGTGGAGAAGATTCGGGTACTTGAGAGAGACAAGCGGAGTCAGGGGGCTTGGTTGAAGGCGTGGAGGGGTTTCAAGCCTCCCTGACTGCCAGGAGTCTCTTTCCCGGGTGTGGCTGTCTGTCTCTTATCACCCTAGATTATTATTTATTTTTTTTGGATTAATTTTTGATAAATGGCTGCGTACATAGGTGATGGGTTGTGCCTCTTAGGCCCTCTCTGCTGCTTTATGTAAATAATTTTGGTAGTGGATTATGTATATATTGTATATATTCTGAACATGGATGTGTATTCCTTGGATTTCTGTTGAAGTTTTGTACTATGGTTTTGTTTTTTACTTTTGTATAAAATTGGTTGCTTGATTCTTTTAATAAAAGATCAATAGTGTCCCATGACTGGTGTCGGTGGGAGGAATAGTGTCCCATGACTGGTGTCGGTGGGAGGAATAGTGTCCCATGACTGGTGTCGGTGGGAGGAATAGTGCCCCATTGTTGGGGTCAGTGGTAGGAATAGTGCCCCACCCATCTTTGGAGCACAGGTGTGTCAGGAGGAGGCTGTCTCTCTGGAGCTGCTGCAGATCCGTGTGAGAGGGGACTGGTGAGGAAATCTATCCCAGCTCTCCTGGCTCCTTTCTGGGGAAGCCATGGAGGCCAGCAGGGCCTCTCCTGCTGGAAGCTCACAGCCATCTCCTGGGCCGTCGGGTGACATGCCTGCCCCTGTACAAGCTGATCTCTCTACCCCTGGTAGGGATGAAGGTTCCGAAGCCATTCGGGAGCGAGTGGTGGCCGGGATTAAGGTCCTAAATAGGGAGAGGGATAAGCTTTACAAGCTACGAGCGGAGCTGAAGCGTCTGCGAAGGCAGCGGGAGGGCTTACACAGCCAGAAGCGTGGATCCATGGATCCGGAGATCCAGTTGGCCAAAGTCCGTGTGGACCATCAGGAGACCATTGTGGCCATGATGGAAGGCAGAGATGGGCCATTTAAGGAGAAGTTTGGAAATGACAGGAGGTTTGGAAGAATGACAAAGATGGAGGTGGAGGAGGAGACCCCCAATTCTGACCCCCTGCCCCCTCAGGGAGAGGTAAGCAGCCCCATGCCTTCCCAGGACTCAGGAGGCATGCTCAGGGCCATCCAGGTAATGGAGTCTCCTATGCGGAGGAATCAGTTAATGTTTAATGAAGAGGACATTACTGATGATGTACCTGATAAGGTAAAGACTGCCAAGCCCCATGTTGTGGATAAGACTGTTTTTGTGCCTTTCAACACTGACAATGTGCCTAATGACAATCAGGCTGCTGATCCTGTGTGCAGCAATGTTGTGCTTGCTGATGCTGCAATGCAGCAAGAGTTACTTTTAAAAAATGTCATTTCTGTAGAAGAACCACAGGTGTCAGCAGAGCCCATTAACCCTTCTTTAGGTGAGTCCAAAGCTGTTTGCCCCACTGCTGCTGAGGACTCTACAGCGCAGCATCAGGAGACAGCTGGTATTGCAGCAGAAACTGTGACCTTTCCTGATGGGAAATTGAATATTGCTGTGACTGATAACAATCACCCCAGTATCAGTGTGATGGACAATCGTCCTGCTATGGATTTTGCCAGTTCAGTTCAGACAGTTGATAATGATGTACAGACTAATGTGACTTCAGTGTGGGGCCTTGGCCCTGATAAACCTACCTTTGCTCAGGTGGTACGCTCTGCTCCTGGTAGCTCTGCTCCCAAGCGGGGTTTTCCCCTACAGGCTACCACTTTGAGCACCCCAGGATCTGGTCTTGGGTCTCTGGCTTCTGCTGGGGGTCCCAGACGTAATGTTGTTATTCTGAAATGGGAAGGTGGTGCGATCCCTCCAGCACGGCGTGCAGTGGTGGATTTGATTTTGGAGATGGGTTTTGGAGCAAATGATCTGTATGCCTTTATACATGTAGCTGGGACACGGGATTATACAGTTAGCTTCACCAGGCCAGAGGGTCTTGACCTGTTCTGGGAGAGATATGAGGCTCGGTGCAGGTCAAGACCTGAATGGGAAGGTCTGGCCCCAGTTGCAGTTTCTCAGAGGTCTACAGTAAAAAAAATCACAATTATCCTCACTAATGAGAGTGTCCCTGCCCGGGATCTAGAGGTTTGGTTAAGGAACTATGGGGAGGTTTTGACCAAGCCCAATAAAATCCTTGATGAGCGTAACATCTGGACTGGGGGTTGGTCAGTTACAGTCAGGTTGGCCAGGGATGGGAATGTTGTCCGTCACCTGCCCTCCTCAGCTTTTATAGGGAGGGATAGGATGACTGTTTTTTACCCTGGTCAGCCGAAGCTGTGTCACCGCTGTGGAGAAAAGGGGCATTTGAGTTCCTCCTGTTCAGCCTTGATATGTTCAGTGTGTCGGGGTCAGGGTCATATGGCTAAGGACTGCACCGAAATGATCAGGTGCAACCTGTGCCTGCGCCTTGGCCACCCCTACAGCAGATGTCCTGAAGCCTGGCACAATATGGAGAAGGAGGTTAATTGATGACATGTCAAGGCTGGACAGGATGGAGGGTGAGGCCCCTGGTGTACCATCCTCCTCTGCGGTGACCGACTCCCCTGGTCCTGCTCAGGATCCCTCTCCAGTTCCTGTGGCCACCCCTCATGTGTCTGTAAGTATTCCTTCTGTATCTGTATCTGTGTCCCCCCAGCCTACTGTACCCTCTCCTCTTGTGTCAGAACCTTCCAAGTCTGTGCCCCCTGAGTCAGTTACCCCCCAGGAGTCTACCCCTCCTAAGTCTGATTCAAAGGGAGCACCCCCCCCACCAGCAGTGGTAGTGGGTACTAAAAAGGTTGCTTCTTCCTCTGTAAAGAAGTCTTCTGTAAAGACTTCACAGAAAAAAGTAAGAGATGAGGGCATCTCTGAAGCGGACCTGCAGTACCTGGAGGAGAGAAGGAAGGTTGGGAAGCGGAAGAAGCAGGTGGTGAGGACGGCTCCAGTGCCTGTCTCCAACCGTTATAGGTCCTCTAATTGGGATATCTCTTCATCTGGAGCTTCTTCAGAGCGAAGTTCTGATTCCGAAATGGAGTTTGAGGCGGCCTCAAGAAAGAGAGAGGCTTCTGGTGATGAGCAGCAGAGGGGAGCTAAGAAGCAAACCACCCAATAACCCAAATGGCGGTTCCCCCTCCGTTAAAAGTGGTGACAATAAATGTCGCCAGCATTAAGTCAGTAAGAGCTCGTTCTATGGCCTTCTTTTTGTTCAGCCAATTAGATGCTGAAATTTTATTTTTGCAAGAGACTAGGCTCACCTCCTTGGCAGATATTCATATGGCCAAGAGAGAGTGGAGGTATGGTCCATCTTACTGGTCTCTTGCGGCCGAGCCTTACGGCGGTGTGGCGGTGTTGTTTAAAACCGGCATGGTAACTGTCCGGCGGGTTATTGAGGTGGAGATTGGGAGATGTATGGTCTTAGACGTCCTTGTGGGAGGGCAGGACCTGCGCCTAATTAATGTTTATGGACCGCACACAAAGTGGGACAGGAAATGCCTTTTTACAAGGATCAAGCCATTTCTTTTTACATCCCGGCAAGTGGTCTTTGGAGGTGACTTTAATACAGTAACTAGGCCCAAGGACAGGAAGGACTTCAAGGACAGGCTGGGATATGATAGCGTTTTTTTAAATAGTATGGTTAGGGATGCTGGTCTTGTGGATGTGCACATTAAGCACCTCCCGGATGACACTGGGTTCACCTTTCATCGAGGTAATAGTCAGAGTAGAATAGATAGGTTTTTTTTGAAGGAGACCTCTGCTTTCTCGCCCCCAGTGGTGCAGGCAGTAGAGTTCTCTGATCACTGTATGCTATCTGTGGTCCTGAATGCTTCAGACGCCCCTCAGAGGGGTAAGGGCATCTGGAGACTGAATTCGACTCTACTCAAGGAAGAACATGTTAGACAATCCTTTGAGGAATTCTTTCAGGCACAGGTGACCATCCTGGACTTTTGTAGCAGCAAGGCTGAGTGGTGGGAGCTGACCAAAAAGAGGATTGCTGGATTCTTCAGGGGCCTAGCCAATAGAAAGCAGTTTAATAAATACATGACCTACCAACGTTTACGGAGGAAGCTGGATATTCTTGTCTCGAGAGGAGGAGATCCTGGGGCAATCTCCGAAGTGAAACTCCTTCTCAGGAAGTGTCAATATGACCGGCATGCCTCTTTGGTTCTGGAGAGGGACTATGGGAAGTACCACTCGCCTGACCCTTACCAGAACTGCAAACAAGGTGTAGCTGTTAAAACGGTCGTTGGCCTTAAGGACAATACAGGTTCCTTGACAAAGTCCAGGTCAGGGATTCTGGAGGTCGTGAGGTCCTTTTATGCTGACCTTCTTGGGAGGAAAGAGCTTGACCGTGACAAGATGGAAAGCTTTTTGGACTCTACTCCAGGTCTAAATGATGAAGATGTCCCATTGATGAATTTGACAGAGGAGATCACAGTTGAAGAGGTGATAAGGGCAATTGAACAGCTTGCCATCAAAAAGTCACCTGGACCGGATGGCTTGACGGCTGAGTTTTACAAAGCTTTTAAGTCTATTCTGGCCCCACATTTGGTAGAGGTTTTTAACAGTTGCCTTGCTGAGGGGGTACTTCCCTCTTCCATGAGGCACTCAGCTGTGATTCTTCTTTCAAAGGGTAAAGATCCTTCGATGGTTGAGAATTGGCGCCCCATCAGCCTTCTTAATGTCGATAGAAAGATACTGGCAAAGATCATTTTCTGGCGCCTATCGTCAGTAGCAGAGTCTTTGCTTTCTCGCCATCAGCACTGTTCGGTCCAGGGTAGGTGCACCTTCACAGCAGTTTTAGCTGTCCGGGAGGCCTTGGAGCGGTGCAGGGCTGCAGGCTGGGGAAAGTATTTGCTGACATTGGATCAGGCAAAGGCTTTTGATCGTGTTAACCATGAGTACCTGTGGTTGCTCCTTAGTAAGTACGGTCTGCCGGGTGGTTTTGTCGATTGGTTAAAAGTCTTGTATGAGGGGGCAGAGAGCTTTCCTCTTGTTAATGGTTGGGTTGGGCAGTCCTTTGAGGTTGGCTCCGGGGTGCGCCAGGGTTGTCCCCTGAGTCCCCTGCTCTATGTGTTTGCAATCGACCCCTTCATCAGGAGGCTAGAGAGCGGCATGTTGTGTGGGGTGCCAGTGGGGCTTCCGGGTGAGCCGCCTTTGAGGGTTGTTGCCTATGCGGACGATGTGTCGGTGATTGTCACTGGGGCGGATGAAGCAGAGGAGGTGGTCTCTCTGACATCACGGTATTCTGAAGCATCAGGCTCCAAGATCAATCAGGAAAAGAGTGAAGTTTTCTGGATGGGAAAGGAAGGTGAGGGGTTTGATCTCCCGGACACCTTTCCAGTGCCCCAGGAAAGAATTAAGATTTTAGGCATTGAATTTGGACCTGGCGATTATGGCCTCAAAAACTGGGAAGGCAGACTGGAAATTGCCAATACTAAGGTGGTCAGCTGGAAGAGATGGAAGTTATCTATGAGGGAAAGGGTTGATCTGATTAAGACTTACCTGATTCCGATCTTCTTGTATGTCAGCTTTGTCTGCATCTTGCCAGTGTCTCTCTATGCTAGGGTCAGTAGTGTGTTCTTCCAGATGTTGTGGGGGAACAGACTGAACCCCATCAAGAGGAATGTCACCTATCTATCCAGGAGGGAGGGTGGCTTAGGTATGGTCAACCCAGTTCTTTTCTTTTCACTGCTTTTTCTCAAGTTTAATATTGGTAATATGCTTGCAGTGGAACCTCCTGGATGGGCAGGCATATTTAGATCTTGGTTTAGGCCTTTTCTACGACTTTGGGAAGAAGGTGGCCAAGTGAAGAATCTCAGGGGTCATCGTGGTCAGCTACCAGCCTATGTCGCTCCGTGCCTGAAGTTACTACGGCAGTGGCGATTGTCGGCTGAAGATCTCAGATCGGTTCCGAGGAAAGTCCTTATGAGTCGAGTCTTGAGCGAAGTCTTTCATGACCCACTGGCCTTAAGGGATTGCCCAGGCCCAGTTTTGAGGGCAGGGTTAAGACTTATTAATTTGGACAGAGTACCCCCTAAATTCAGGGATCTGGCCTGGTTGTGCTTCCATGGGAGACTCTATGTTAGGGGCAATTTGAAATTCCGCAGTGGGGTGGATCGTAGCTGTCCTCGGGAGGAGTGTGCAGGTGAGGAGGAGACTATGGACCATTTTCTGCTTCATTGCCCTTTTAACATAGAGGTGTACAAACAGGTGGGACGGGCCCTCGGTGTCCCTTTCCTCTCCAGGCTGGGTTATGCTGAGTGGGTGTATGGAGCATTCAATACTGGTGGGGTTTTTTGTTTAGATACACTTTTTCTAGTTAGCCTAGTAGTCCGTTATTTCACTTGGAACGCACGGTGTCAGGTCTGCATTCGGCGTAAAATCCTTCCTGTTCAGGTGGTGGTGTGTGACATTTTGCATGAGGTGGAGAAGATTCGGGTACTTGAGAGAGACAAGCGGAGTCAGGGGGCTTGGTTGAAGGCGTGGAGGGGTTTCAAGCCTCCCTGACTGCCAGGAGTCTCTTTCCCGGGTGTGGCTGTCTGTCTCTTATCACCCTAGATTATTTTTTTTTTGGATTAATTTTTGATAAATGGCTGCGTACATAGGTGATGGGTTGTGCCTCTTAGGCCCTCTCTGCTGCTTTATGTAAATAATTTTGGTAGTGGATTATGTATATATTGTATATATTCTGAACATGGATGTGTATTCCTTGGATTTCTGTTGAAGTTTTGTGCTATGGTTTTGTTTTTTACTTTTGTATAAAATTGGTTGCTTGATTCTTTTAATAAAAGATCAATAGTGTCCCATGACTGGTGTCGGTGGGAGGAATAGTGTCCCATGACTGGTGTCGGTGGGAGGAATAGTGTCCCATGACTGGTGTCGGTGGGAGGAATAGTGTCCCATGACTGGTGTCGGTGGGAGGAATAGTGTCCCATGACTGGTGTCGGTGGGAGGAATAGTGCCCCATGACTGGTGTCGGTGGGAGGAATAGTGCCCCATGACTGGTGTCGGTGGGAGGAATAGTGCCCCATGACTGGTGTCGGTGGGAGGAATAGTGCCCCATGACTGGTGTCGGTGGGAGGAATAGTGCCCCATGACTGGTGTGGGTGGGAGGAATAGTGTCCCATGACTGGTGTCGGTGGGAGGAGTAGTGCCCCATGACTGGTGTCGGTGGGAGGAGTAGTGCCCCATGACTGGTGTCGGTGGGAGGAGTGGTGCCCCATGACTGGTGTCGGTGGGAGGAATAGTGCCCCATGACTGGTGTCGGTGGGAGGAATAGTGTCCCATGACTGGTGTCGGTGGGAGGAGTAGTGCCCCATGACTGGTGTCGGTGGGAGGAGTAGTGCCCCATGACTGGTGTCGGTGGGAGGAATAGTGCCCCATGACTGGTGTCGGTGGGAGGAATAGTGTCCCATGACTGGTGTCGGTGGAAGGAATAGTGTCCCATGACTGGTGTCAGTGGGGGGAATAGTGTCCCATGACTGGTGTCGGTGGAAGGAATAGTGTCCCATGACTGGTGTCAGTGGGGGGAATAATGCCCCAGGGGCCAGATAAAATCAAGCAAAGGGTCACATCTGGCCCCCGTGCCGCAGTTTGGACACCACTGATTTTAGAGTGCAAATTGGGCAAAAATTGTGTTGTCCTGGAGTTCAGCTTTAACTGCAGCAGAGAAAAATCAGCTCACCAGCATGGCACCGCTGCCTGGCAGGGCTGTGTAAATCTTGGGACTGGGTGGACAGAACTACAAATCCTTTGGCAAATAAAATTCTGTGTATGTACAGTATTTATCATCCTATTCAATGCTAATATTGGTTAATAAGTAAACACTGCCATTGTGCTGCCATTGTGCTGCCATTGTGTGTGACTGTTGGATCTGAAATAGGCAGAGATAGGAGTACACAAGGGCAGGTGAAGGGCATATTGTGCGGTCATTTGTATTCCGAGCTCTAGCAGGGACAGGGTTTTTCTTTAATCATACAAAGGTGAGACGTAGCGTAGAGACAACATTGTGGTTTGAAGGTGTGAAAGGTTCCGGGACTGCGCGTTACTTTTCTCATAGTGACACCTCGAGCATTTCCTGCTACATCCAGCATTGGACAACCTGTCCCCAGACCATGCACTGCAATACAAATCTTCCCATAAGAATATACAGCATGTGCATTTTAATGTATTTTATGCATGTTATTTACCTGTAAAGACCCCCCATGTGTAGATCAGTGGTCTTCAAACTGTGACCCGTGAGCCGGATGTGGCCCCTATGGATACTTTTCCCTTAGCTGACATCGATAAGGCACCATTGCTTCCACTGACACCAACAGTGGTGAGATATTCCTCATCAAGGATTGGGCTCTGATCATCCCACTGACACCAAGAATAGGGAGCTATTACTGTCATTACATTGAATGATGGGGCACTATTCCTCCCACTGACACCAATGATGGGGCACTATTCCTCCCACTGACAACAATGATGGGGCACTATTCCTCCCACTAATACAAATGATGGGGCACTATTCCTCCCACTAATACAAATGATGGGGCACTATTCCTCCCACTAATACAAATGATGGGGCACTATTCCTCCCACTAATACAAATGATGGGGCACTATTCCTCCCACTAATACAAATGATGGGGCACTATTCCTCCCACTAATACAAATGATGGAGTACTATACCTCCCACTGACACCAACCATGCGGCACTATTCCTCCCACTGACACCAACCATGGGGCACTATTCCTCCCACTGACACCAACCATGGGGCACTATTCCTCCCACTGACACCAACCATGCGGCACTATTCCTCCCACTGACACCAACCATGGGGCACTATTCCTCCCACTGACACCAACCATGGGGCACTATTCCTCCCACTAATACAAATGATGGGGCACTATTCCTCCCACTAATACAAATGATGGGGCACTATTCCTCCCACTAATACAAATGATGGAGTACTATACCTCCCACTGACACCAACCATGCGGCACTATTCCTCCCACTGACACCAACCATGGGGCACTATTCCTCCCACTGACACCAACCATGGGGCACTATACCTCCCACTGACACCAACCATGCGGCACTATTCCTCCCACTGACACCAACCATGGGGCACTATTCCTCCCACTGACACGAATTATGGGACACTATTCCTCCCACTGACACCAACCATGGGGCACTATTCCTCCCACTGACACCAACCATGGGGCACTATTCCTCCCACTGACACCAACCATGGGGCACTATTCCTCCCACTGACACCAACCATGGGGCACTATTCCTCCCACTGACACCAACCATGGGGCACTA
Organism: Lithobates septentrionalis; assembly: GCA_037952835.1. Taxonomy (NCBI): domain Eukaryota; kingdom Metazoa; phylum Chordata; class Amphibia; order Anura; family Ranidae; genus Lithobates; species Lithobates septentrionalis. The sequence continues at coordinate 361,065 of JBBDGP010002390.1, forward strand.
TTCCTCCCGCTGACACCAACCATGGGGCACTATTCCTCCCGCTGACACCAACCATGGGGCACTATTCCTCCCGCTGACACCAACCATGGGGCACTATTCCTCCCGCTGACACCAACCATGGGGCACTATTCCTCCCACTGACACCAACCATGGGGCACTATTCCTCCCACTGACACCAACCATGGGGCACTATTCCTCCCACTGACACCAACCATGGGGCACTATTCCTCCCACTGACACCAACCATGGGGCACTATTCTTTCTCCTACTGACTACATGTGCTTTGTAATTTAATAACTCCCGTTGACCACTAGAGACATTGTTTACTTGCGCTGACTTTGGGGTATTTCCCCACTGACCACAGTCCGGCTCCCTCGAAGTCTGAAGGACAGTAAACTGACCCTTTATTTTGGAAGGTTTGGAGACACCTGGCGTAGACCTCCAAAAGCTCTGAGACTGAGCGCCTCCATTTTGCATGTGATGTCGGCAGCTTCAACAGACTCAAAGCCGTCACTCATAGTAGAGCAACCTCAGCCTAGCTCCATCCAGGTCATTCCACCGACGCATTTCGCCCACGGGGCTTAGTCCTAGAGATGACCAGCTCCGTACTCATTATGCAGACAAGGTAAGTACTTGAATGTGACTTGTTATCTGCCTCTTGCAAGCCCTGTACAGCAGAGCTCGGACTTAGAGGGAGAAGCAACACAATGAGCCATTCATTTGTACTGCAGTGTTCAAGTGTTCATAAGAAGCATGCTGGTGGGAGAAGAGACTAGCGTGACCGAGAGATGAGCTCAGCAGTTTACTGCTGCTCCTTCGCTGCCTGGTCACAGGCTGGGGGTGCGAAGAAGACCTGTTAGTCATACTGAACTACAGAGGAGAAAATCAGGTCTCCTGCCCTGCCTGAAAAGGAGTGAATGGTGTGACAGAGCTGCATTTATCTCAGGACTGGATGGACAGACATTAAGGTCCTTAGGCAGATCAAACCGCTTCTATTTGTGTATTTCTGCTAATTTTTCATATATTGTGTCGGATTTCTCATGTATCTTACCTTTCTTCATTTTCAGTTGGTCCGTTAACTATAACGTTCAGCAGAATTCCGAGCCTGAAGAAGATTCAGCTTAAAAACCGTTACGTGAAGCCTGGCGGTTATTTCAGCCCTAAACACTGCTACGGGCGATACAGGACGGCGGTGATCATTCCGCACCGGAATCGGGAGTCCCACCTGCAGACGCTGCTCTACTACCTGCACCCCTTCCTACAGCGCCAGCAACTGCACTACGCCATATTTGTGGTCCATCAGGTAAGGGCGCCTTTTTAAGGTTCATTTTGATCCCCGTCCAGGAGTACACATCCCTGTACACCAAGCCGGCCCATTGGTTAACCCCTTAGAGCCAGCGCCTCCCGACTCTTTAACCACTTCTGGACCAAGTCTCTATCTATTAGTTGTGCTCATAAGTTTACATACCCTGGCAGAATTGATGATTTCTTGGCCATTTTCTAGAGACTTTGAATGATAACACAAAAACTTTTCTTTCACTCATGGTTAGTGTTTGGCTGAAGCCATTTATTATCAATCAACTGTGTTTACTCTTTTTTAATCATAATGGCAACAAAAACTACCCAAATTGCCCTGATCAAAAGTTTACATACCCCAGTACTTAATATTGTGTATTGCCCCCCTTTAACATCAATGACAGCTTGAAGTCTTTTGTGGTATTTGTGGATGAGGCTCTTTATCTTCTCAGATGGTGAAGCTGCCCATTCCTCTTGGCAAAAAGCCTCCAGTTCCTGTAAATTCTTGGGCTGTCTTGCATGAACGGCACGTTTGGGATCTCCCCAGAGTGGCTCAATGATATTGAGGTCAGGAGACTGAGATGGCCACTCCAGAACCTTCACTTTATTCTGCTGTAGCCAATGACAGATCGACTTGGCCTTGTGTTTTGGATCATTGTCATGTTGGAATGTCCAAGTACGTCCCATGCGCAGCTTCCTGGCTGATGAATGCAAATGTTCCTCCAGTATTTTTTGATAACATACTGCATTGATCTTGCCATCAATTTTGGCCAAATTTCCTGTGCCTTTTGTAGCTCTCGCATCCCCAAAACATCAGCGATCCACCACCGTGTTTCACAGTAGGAATGGTGGACCTTTCATCATAGGCCTTGTTGACTCCTCTCCAAATGAAGCGTTTATGGTTGTGGCCAAAAAGCTACATTTTGGTCTCATCGCTCCAAATGACTTTGTGCCAGAAGGTTTGAGGCTTGTCTCTGTGCTGTTTGGTGTATTGTAAGAGGGATACTTTGTGGCATTTGTGTAGTAATGGCTTTCTTCCGGCGACTCGACCATGCAGCCCATCTTTCTTCAAGTGCCTCCTTATTGTGCATCTTGAAACAGCCAAACCACATGTTTTCAGAGAGTCCTGTATTTCACCTGAAGTTATTTGTGGGTTTTTGTTTGCATCCCGAACAATTTTCCTGGCAGTTGTGGCTGAAATTTTAGTTGGTCTACCTGTCCGTGGTTTGGTTTCAACAGAACCCCTCATTTTCCACTTCTTGATTAGAGTTTGAACACTGCTGATTGGCATTCCCAAATCCTTGGATATCTTTTTATATCCCCTTCCTGTTTTATACAGTTCAACTACCTTTTGCCGCAGATCCTTTGACAATTAATTTGCTTTCCCCATGACTCAGAATCCAGAAACGTCAGTCAGCAATGGATGAAAGATGCAAGGGTCTGTCAGGATTCAAGAAACTCATTGACATATATATATATATATATACACACACACACACTAATTATGCAAAAGAAAGAAACCAATAACTCACTATAGTGTAAGCGCTGCACCACCAAATAAATGTGCGTGACAGGTACAGCGTCCCTTGAATTGCAGACTTACCAGTTATGGCGCGGTCTCCGAGACTTAGAGCTATGACAAAAATAGAAATACAGGGGGAGAGAGACCCCCTGAGAAGGAAGTCATGGGCAGACCAAGCAGCTTATTAAGGGAATTTTATTGCACAATTAGTAATTACAGGAACACAAACACTAGGTACCCACCACCTAGACTTATTGTTAAAATAAGACAACGTTGTCTGTGTAAAAACAGCTGCGCCACTTCATACACCAAGCACACACCATGTACACCAAAAATGGATCTTAATATAAGGTACAAAAAGTGCCAGTTAAGTAGGAACATAGGTCCATAGACAGTCAAAGGACAAATGGTCCGCTCACCCGACCATTTAGCAGGAGTCTCTGATAGCTGACAAGTGTCCCTGGTGTCTTCGTGAGGATCCATCTATAGGAGACTCTCACATTGCCCAGATCTAGTCTTCCACGGTACTCGATTGCCATGCGGAAGTCCAGGGAGCATCACAATGCAGGTCCACTAGTAGCGCCGTGGCACTGTTGAGCCGTCCTGATTCCTTCCATGAAGATGGCTCCCACTGTCCTCGTGGTGTGTAGTGTGCTTGCGCTGACATGACGCGGTGCGTCATCCGTGACGTGAAAACGTCACTGCCATGGTGTCGCACGGACATGTATCACCCAATCATGTCGGTTTTATCAAGGATAATTACTGATTGTGCAATAAAATTCTCTTGAGCTTCTTGGTCCGCCCATGACTTCCTTTTCAGGGGGTCTCTCTCCCCCTGTATGTCTATTTTTTTACACACACTAATTACAAGCAAACAGATCACAGGTGATGATGGTTACCTTTTAATAGCCATTCTAACCACTTTGTGTGCATGTTTTGAGGCCAAAATCACCAGGGTATGTAAACTTATGAGCACAGCTGGGTGTGTATATGTGTGCGTATGTGTGTATGTATGTATATGTGTGTGTGTATATATATATATATATATATATATATATATATATATATCTCTATCTCTATCTCTCACGATGCCCATTGTAAAATTACCAATGGAATAATTATATTCCATTGGTAATTTTACAATGGGCATCATGCTATATATATATGTGTGTGTGTATTATAGATATATCTATATAATTCAAGTGGGATTGATGCACAAACTGTATTTATTAGAAAAAGTCCATCAAAAAGACATCATAACATCAGGCATACATGATATAAAACGGTTTCGGGCTATTATATAGATCGCGCCCTTCCTGAGAAAATCATGACTATCGAATGATTATACATATGGTAATATATATAGTCCACTAACAATTAATTAACCAATTAAAGTGAACAAACAATTTATCTGGAATCAATCAGACCATCAAAGAACACTATCTAAAAATGTCATCAAATTTGAATATAAATTTTCTGTGGTTTGGAATCAAACAGTCATAAATGGAGTCGAAAAAGGAATTCATACCTTGTAGGGTGTAATAATCAGAAATCAATTTAGATTTCTGATTATTACATCCTACAAGGTATGATTTCCTTTTATATAATATTATTATAATATAATTTTATATTATATTATTTATTTAATTTTTTTTAGCAAAGACTCTGGAGAATAAAATGGCGAACATTGCAATATTTTATGTCACATGGTATCTGTGCAGCGATCCTTCAAACGCAATTTTTTGGGGAAAAAATACACTTCACTGAATAAAAAAAAAAGTAAAGTTAGGCCAATTTTTTTTTGTATGTTGTGAAAGATGTTACGCCGAGTAAATGTATGCCTAACTTGTTACGGTTTTAATATCCGCACACTCGTGGAATGGCGACAAACTACGGTACTTAAAAATCTCCATAGATGACGCTTTAAATTTTTTTGGTTACCAGTTTAGAGTTACAGAGGAGGTCTTGTGCTAGAATTATTGCTCTCGCTCTGATGATCGCGGCGACACCTCACATGTGTGATTCAAACACCTGTTACATTTTTTTTTTTACAAAAAAAAAAAAATCTGATCACTTTTATTGCTGTCACAAGGATGTAAACATCCCTTGTGACAGTAATAGGTGGTGACAGGTACTCGTTATGGAGAAATCTGGTGTCTAAAAGACCCCAAATCTCTCCTTTGCACTTAAAAGTATTCAAAACGCCAAAATCAGGGTTTTGGAATACTAGGGAATTTTTTTAAATCAATCGCTGCCATTGGCAGCCGAGTAATCCAAAAGTGACATTGTGACGTCGCTTCCGGGTTACTACATCGGAGACCCGATCAAAGCTGATTCCAGCTTGGTTTGGGACTCCAGCCAGCGGATGTGCCGGCTGGTCGTTTGGGTCTCCCGATGGGACGGGAGAGCCGGGGCGGAGCAGGGGGGAGACGGCTCGCGCGTCACACACACAGTCCCGCCTCCGCCACCGGCTTTGGACCAGTGTTCTGTCTATCACAGGAGCTGGTCCAATGCCGATGGCGGAGGCGGGACTGTGTATGTGACCGCCCACTGAGAGCCGAGTAAAGAGATGCCGGCTCGGCGATTTTCCTGCGAGGAGAGATGGAGAGCTGCATTGATGGGGGAGATGGGCGCAGATCAGGCTGCATTGATGGTCACTGACCATTATTTTACTTCAAATAGTTTATTTTAAAAAAAACATTTTTTTTCCCCTGAAACTTCCCTCTTAAACTAGGGTGCATGTTATACGCCGATAAATACGGTATATAAAAAACGAAATATAATTAACAAGTAGTAATCAACGACAGCTGCTAGCACTGATCACGTCTCATAAAGCCGTGTGAAAACAATATAAATAGAAAATTACTATGCTGCGCGATCTCCTAATATTAGTTCCAACAATCAATTTAAAGTGCCAACCCTACAATAATGAGCGGCGCTTTACCCCTAACGCACGGGCGGCCCCAGTGTGAAAAAGGGGTCTTGGTGAAAGCACCAAACACGGTACACATAAACACTGGCTTGTAAAGTTGGCACTTTAAAATTATTGTTGGAGCTAATATTAGGAGGTAGCGCAGCATAGTAAGTTTATATATAAACCATGACAATGAACTTCTCTTACTTGGTCCTTTTTTGATCTGTTAACCCCTTCACACCCAGCCCTGGCGACTCTTTAATAGGGTCTGTATGCCCCGGGGGATGGAAAGGATTAGCAGGTCATGTTATCACTGAGATTGGATGTCACAGTGGTCACATGATCTGTCCGACACCTGATCATTGGAGCGGACCGAGCGCGGTTGTTAGCTCGTTCACTATGCTGGGAGCACCCAGTAAGCGCGCATATGTAGCGGCCTGTGAACGTTAATAATCCACCCTCTTTGCCATCGTACATATACGTTATGTGGGCGGCAAGAGGTTAAATATGCTATCAAGAGTGTTTGTTTTTGTTCTATCTGTTCGAGAAGTGCAGGAAATGCTTGTTGATCCTGCCAGAAATCTTGAGAACTTCCTTTACTTACTGCTAAAGTTGCATCGTTCTCAGCAGGACTACAGAATCAATCCCCTCTGTTATGTTGAAAAGGAGAGGGGGAGCTGTTGTAGTCCTGTCCTAAGGTGACCACCACTAGTGCGGGGAGGTGAGCTTTGTTACCCTAGGACAGGAAGTGTGTTACTGGCGGGGTCACCATGGTTTTTATTTAATGCTGCATGAGCTATTGAGCTCTGTATGGCTTTTTTTTTTTTTTTGACAGAGGCTCGGAAAGCCCAATAGATATAGTGTGTGTGTGTGTGTGTGTGTGTGTGTGTGTGTGTGTGTGTGTGTGTGTGTGTGTGTATATATATATATATATATATATATATATATATATATTATATATATATATATATATATATATATATATATATATATAATCTTGCTCTCTATCTATATATAATCTCTCTCTCTCTATATTAGATAGAGAGAGAGATAGAGAGATATCTAATATAGAGAGAGGGATTATATATAGAGAGCAAGAGAAAATAAAGCTCTATTTTGTGGGGGGAAAAAATGAAAATTTTTATATGACTACAAGCGTCGCATGACCGTGCAATTGTCAGTTAAAGTAACACCGTGCCATATTGCAAATAAATGGCCTGGTCGTGAAGGGGGGGGGGGGGGGATGGTAAATCTTCTGGCAGTCAAGTGGTAAAGTAACGTCAAATTACTTGCCAAAAATAGAAGAAATGTAAAAATTTGTCCCAGTCTAAAAAGGGTGCACAGGTGAGAGAGCTGAAGCGGTTAATATCGGTATATTCATCCTTCTCATATACATCATTCTTTTTTTTCAAGGGAATTATTTCCATATAAAATCTTCCAGTTTGCAGTGGCAGAACAGATCATTTGAAACTCACGGAGATAAGCTTCAGATCATTCCGGGCGTTTGGCCAAATTTAGCATCTTCTACCTTATCTAAGTCCACAAGACGGGCTGCTGTGGGCACCTATGGTACCCCCCCCCCAACCCTTATCAGAAGGAAATCAGGCCACCAAGAAAATTCGCTGTGCCGAGTCAACGTAACCCTTTCCTCTTCTCATGGTCTATAGCGGCCTTAGTCAACCTTTTTACCTTAGAGCAGGCTTTCTCAACCTTTTAACCCTAGAGGAACCTCAAAAAATAATTTTCATGTGTCGAGGAATGCTTACTAAAACCAAATCATCAGGGCTCAATAGGAACAATGCTCCTGATATTGGTGGTCAATAGGAAGAATGTCCCCCCTTAAAGTCGTGCTCAGGATGCCACCCTTAAAGACAGCTAAAAAGGTATTTGGTGTCATGCTGCTGGCTTTGCCAAGTGGTGCTGAACCTTGAACTCTGTAGGCATCATCAAATAGATCAGCCACAGCTCAAGGACCCCCTAGCAACCTCTGAAGGAACCCTGGTTGAGAATGGCTGCCTTAGAGGAACCTTTTGAAATAATTTTCAGTTCTGGGGGGGGGGAAACCCCTGCTAACACAATTCACTGGGGGGGTCGGTGGAAAATATGCCCCCTTTACAGTGGTGGTTAGAATGCCAATAGTTCAAGTGGTTGTAAACCTCAGACATGAAATATGAATATCCCTCGCCAGCTCTTTAGGCAACCTTTAAAGAGGTGGAGATCCACCTGAACAACATGGGAGAGATCAGAGATCATGGGGCGCAGTGTCGCCTCCTCGCACTTGATTTAACTACTTACGGACCGCCCGTCGCAGTTGTACGTTGGCTGTTTGAAGTGGAGTACCGTTGTTATGGCAGCAGCCAGCTTTTTCTACATTTTTTTTTTTTTCTGCAGGTTTTTTTTTCTTTTCTGCTTTCATGCTGTTTTGCTGGTGATTATATATCCCAATTAGTCTTCGGGTCTCCCGAGATTTAGAATTTTGTAGGGGTTCTACTAAATATTATTTTTGCATGTTCATGTGGTTAAATGGCGGTGTTCTTTGATGTAGTCATCATTCATTTAATAGAGTTTTTAACTTTAATGTACTAGACATCATCACACCGCTACTTTGTATTTGTGCCCTTATTCCTTAGTGGCACCCTGTGAACTGAAGTTCCTACATATAAACATGGTACGCTCCAACAGGTTTTGGTAGATTTTTAGACCTTATTAACCACTTCAGCCCCGGAAGATTTTACCCCCTTCCTGACCAGAGCATATTTTTTTTTGCGATTCGGCACTGCGTCCGCTTTAGCTGACAATTGCGCGGTCGTGCGACGTTGCACCCAAACAAAGTTGACGTCCTTTTTTTTTTTTTTTTTTCCACAAATAGAGCTTTCTTTTGGTGGTATTTGATCACCTCTGCGGTTTAAATTTTTTGCGCTATAAACAAAAAAAAGAGCGTCAATTTTGAGAAAAAAAGCAATATTTTTCACTTTTTGCTATAATAAATATCCCCTAAAAATGTATAAAAAAAACTATTTTTTTCCCTCAGTTTAGGCCGATATGTATTCTTCTATATATTTTTGGTAAAAAAAAAAATCGTAGGCGTATATTGATTGGTTTGCGCAAAAGTTATAGCGTCTACAAAATAGGGGATAGATTTATGGCATTTTTATTATTAATTTTTTTATTATTAGTAATGGCGACGATCTGTGATTTTTATCGGGACTGCGACATTATGGCGGACACATCGGACACTTTTGACACTATTTTGGGACCATTGTCATTTATACAGAGATCAGTGCTATAAAAATGAACTGATTACTTTGTAAATGACACTGGCAGGGAAGGGGTTAAACACTAGGGGGCGATGAAGGAGTTAAGTGTGTCCTAGGGAGTGATTCTAACTGTGGGGGGGAGGGGCTACCTATGACATGACAGTGATCACTGCTCCAGATGACATGGATCAGTGGATCTCTGTCATGTCACAAGGCAGTTTGCTTTACATAGGCATCTCCCCGTTCTACCTCTCCACAACAAAATCGCGGGCCGCTGGCGAACATCGAGTTCCCGGGACCCGCGGGCACGCGCCCGATAGGCGGGAAATTTAACCACTTGACCACTGGGCACTTAAACCCCCTTCCGAACCAGGCCAATTTCCAGCCAGTCCAAAAGCTATGGTGCCAATATCTGAAAATTGATCACGCCTGAAGTACTGACAGCCTATCTCATTTCTTGAGACCCTAACAAGCCAGGAAAGTACAAATACCCCCCAAATGACCCCTTTTTGGAAAGAAGACATTCCAAGGTATTTAGAAAGAGGCATAATGAGTTTTTTGAAGTTGTCATTTTTTCCCACAATTCTTTTGCAAAATCAAGATTTTTTTTTTTCACAAAATTGTCATATTAGCGGGTTATTTCTCACACACAGCATATGCATACCACAAACTATACCCCAAAACACATTCTGCTATTACTCCCGAGTACGGCGATACCACATGTGTGAGACTTTTACACAGCGTGGCCACATACAGAGGCCCAACATGCAGGGAGCACCTTCAGGCATTGTGGAGCATCCAGGCCAATTCTGACATTTCTCTCCTACATGTAAAAATCATCATTTATTTGCTAGAAAATTACATAGAACCCCAAAACATTATGTATGTTTTTTTTAGCAAAGACCCTAGAGAATACAATGGCGGTTGTTGCAACCTTTTATCTCGCGCTGTATTTGCGCAGCAATTTTTCGAGCGCGTTTTTTTTGGGGGGAAAAAAAACTGTTTTGTGCTTTAAAAAAAAACAAAACAGTAAAGTTTGCCCAATGTTTTTGCAGAATGTGAAAGATGAAGTTATGCAGAGTAAATAGATACCCAACATGTCAACCTTAAAATTTGCACATGCTCGTGGATGGCGCCAAACTTCGCTACTTAAAAATCCCCATAGGCGACACTTTAAAATTATTTACTGGTTACATGTTTTGAGTTACAGAGGAGGTCTAGGGCCAAAATTATTGCTCTCGCTCTACCGATCGCAGCGATACCTCACATGTGTGTTTTGAACACCGTTTTCATATGTGGGCGAGACTTGCGTAACAGCCGTAATGATTGTTCTTATGGTGTAGGGAATCACCGGCTAAAAAAGCTGATATCTGAATGATGCCTGTAGCTGCACCCATCATTCAGATAGCCCCGCACAAAGTCAAGGACGTCGTATGACGGCCGGTGGGTGGGAAGTGGTTAAAACGCATTTTTTTTAACAAAAAGTTGTCCATTTATACAATATTTCTAACACATAGCATGTACATACCAAAAATGACACCCCAAAATAGATTCCCCTACTCCTCCTGAGTATGGCGATACCACATGTGTGAGACTTCCACAGCCTGGCAACATACAGAGGCTGAGTGTGGCTGGGTGTGGCTGCATTTGTCACAGAGCAGCGCTGTGGGCACTACAGATCCAGCCCACAGTGCTGCTGCCATCCGATCTCTCCCCATCTCCTCTCACACTGTACTGATCGGTACACAGAGAGGAGAGAGGAACCGGCGTCATGACATGACGCCAGTTTGTTTACATGTGTTCGCTCCGTCATCTGACGGAGCGATCACATGGTAAACGGCCGTGATCAGCGGCCGTTTACCGTGATGCGCCGGGTCTTCTGGACCCAGCGGTCACGGATGTTCTCGGGTGCGCGCCCCAGGGGGAGCGCGAGAGGGGATTTTGGGAGGACGTCACTGTACGACCATGTGATATTTCAGTTTTTCTTTTTTAATAAATCTGCAAAGATGTCAACAATTCTGTGTTTTTCTGTCAATATGGGGTGCTGTGTGTACATCATTAATGAGGAAAAAAAATGAACTTAAATGATTTTAGCAAATGGCTGCAATATAACAAAGAGTGAAAAATTTAAGGGGGTCTGAATACTTTCCGTCCCCGCTGTGTGTGTGTATATGTATATGTGTATATGTGTGTGTGTGTGTGTGTATATATATATATATATATATATATATATATATATATATATATATATATATATATATATATATATATATATATATATACTCAATACTTTTGAAAATATAGTGTGTGAGATATATACAGTACAGGACAGAAGCAGGTATGAATCTGCAGTGAAGTTTCCTAAAATTCTTGCAATGCATGGGGAAAAGAAAACTGTTTCACTTTAAATGGCTCGGTCGCTTTAACTGTTCACTTAGGAAGATAATAAACGCTTTTTTATTTTCTGCGTTGCTGTGACGGATACCAGTAAGAGTGATAACGTTGCGGTCTGGTCTCTTTCCCTCGCGCGTGGCGTCGGCTGCCGCGGCCTGTAATGATCCGTGAAATAGTTACCGCTGTTATTACTGCAGAAGACAGATTTTCTTCCATTTACTCGCTAAGCGCTGCATTTGTCTTGCCAGGCTGGGAACGCCACGTTTAATCGGGCGAAGCTTCTGAATATCGGCGTCCGAGAAGCCCTGCGCTACGACGACTGGGACTGCCTCATCCTGCACGACGTGGACCTGGTGCCGGAGAATGACCACAACCTGTACATCTGTGACAACTACCCCAAACACATGTCCAGCGCCATGGACAAGTTCCAGTACAGGTATGGGCTTCTGTTCTCATAAGCCTCTGCGGCAGAGGAGCTTACACTCTAATGCACCTACTTGTAGAAAAACAAGAGTCCATTAAGTTTGATGACAAACTATCATTATGTTTTGGATTGTGGAGCACTCCGAGAAGGCAATGCACAAATACTAATATTGCCGATAGTGTCCATGGTGGGTGTCCAGGCTTTGCAGGTTTCTCTGTCCAATTACACCCATCAGTGCGCTGCTTCTCTTTCATTGTCCAGTCACATCCCATCTGTGCGCTGCTTCTTTCATTGCCCAATCTCATCTATCAGTGTGCCGCTTCTTTCATTGTCCAATCCCCTCCATCTTTGTGCTGCTTCTATTTCAGTTGCTTTCATCTTGGCTCTATCTGTGCAGTTTGTTTTTTTTTCTTGCCCAATCACATCCATCAGTGCGCTGCTTCTATCATCGTCCAATCACATCCATCTGTGTGTTTCTTCCTTTTTTTTTCATTGTTAAATACCCTTTATCTGTGCCCTGCTTCTCTTTCATTGTCCAATCATATCCCATCAATGTGCTGCTTCTCTTTCATTGTCCAGTTACATCCATCAGTGTTCTGCTACTCTTTCATTGTCCAATCACATCCATCAGTGCGCTGCTTCTTTCATTGTCCAATCACATCCCCCTCTGTGTGCTGCTTCTATTTCAGTGTCCAATCGCATCCATCTGTGTGTTTCTTCTCTTTTTCATTGTTCAATACCCTTCATCAGTGTGCCGCTTCTCTTTCATTGCCCAATCACATCCATCTGTGTGCCACTTCTCTTTCATTGTCCAATCACATCCATCAGTGTGCCGCTTCTCTTTCATTGTCCAATCACATCCATCTGTGTGCCGCTTCTCTTTCATTGTCCAATCACATCCATCAGTGTGCCGCTTCTCTTTCATTGTCCAATCCCCTCCATCTGTGTGCCGCTTCCCTTTCATTGTCCAATCACATCCATCAGTGTGCCGCTTCTCTTTCATTGTCCAATCACATCTATCAGTGTGCTGCTACCCTTTTGCATTGTCCAATCACATCCATAAATGTGCCGCTTCTCTTTTATTATCAAATCCATAAATGTGCTGCTTCTCTCTCATTGTCCAATCGCATGCATCAGTGTGCTGCTTCTCTCATTGTCCACTCGTATTTATCTGTGTGCTGCTTCTCTTTCACTGTCCAGTTACATCCATCAGCACGTTGCTTCTCTTTCATTGTCCAATCACATCTATCTGTGTAAATACAAAAAGAGCAGCGCTGTGACAAAAAAAAAGGTATATATGATATAACCAAATCAGATATGTTGAATATTAGGCCCAAATTTGAGATAGGCTCCAAAGTTCATAAAGGTACATAATAAACAAGGTAAAACGTCCTATCCAAAATCGATCATAGATGGTGGATATAAAGGGAAGCGTAGATAGGTGGAAATCAAATAAATCAATATGTCCTTCACCGCACCACTGTGGTAATGATAAGAATGCGCGCTTACCAAACGGCAAGCTTAAGAAAGCTTGCGACCTTAACCCGGTCGGGGCCTTTCAGGATGGAACCATCAAGGAAAAGCACACCACCTTCGCCTGGATTAAGCACGCTGTTCACCAATTATCACTGTATTGTGGAGATGTGACCCCTGGCTAGGGATAAACCCAAAAATATAACTAGTCATTGGAGAGCGGCAATAGTTTATAAGACGTCGTAGGACATTATAAGTTCACTATGGATGGTCACAATGGTCCTCAGACAGTCCAGCCTTCTTGGGTTGTTCCAGGTTTTTTTTCCAGTGTTGGGCAGCTTATGAATGTCTTGTCTTGAATCGGGTTTGGTAATTCCTGAACAGGTCTAGTGATGACCCGTATTCCTTGGTGTCCTGACTCTGTGCAGGCTGCAGGAGGCACAGCAATGATCAGCACTCTGCACACTCCACACAGCACTGAATGAAATGTACCGTCCCCAGGAACAGCTCAGCCCTTTTTCATAAGCTGCCCAACACTGAAAAAAAACCTGGAACAACCCAAGAAGGCTGGACTGTCTGAGGACCATTGTGACCATCCATAGTGAACTTATAATGTCCTACGACGTCTTATAAACTATTGCCGCTCTCCAATGACTAGTTATATTTTTGGGTTTATCCCTAGCCAGGGGTCACATCTCCACAATACAGTGATAATTGGTGAACAGCGTGCTTAATCCAGGCGAAGGTGGTGTGCTTTTCCTTGATGGTTCCATCCTGAAAGGCCCCGACCGGGTTAAGGTCGCAAGCTTTCTTAAGCTTGCCGTTTGGTAAGCGCGCATTCTTATCATTACCACAGTGGTGCGGTGAAGGACATATTGATTTATTTGATTTCCACCTATCTACGCTTCCCTTTATATCCACCATCTATGATCGATTTTGGATAGGACGTTTTACCTTGTTTATTATGTACCTTTATGAACTTTGGAGCCTATCTCAAATTTGGGCCTAATATTCAACATATCTGATTTGGTTATATCATATATACCTTTTTTTTTTGTCACAGCGCTGCTCTTTTTGTATTTATTATGTAATGTGTGTATCCCACTTTTAGCGGCTGCTCTTGTGTTTGGTTTTGATCATTGATTTGTCACTTTTTGTTTGTTTCAATTTTGGTTCTTTCAGTATGCTTTTTATGCACTAATTTTCTGGTATAGCGCGGTGATTTGTCTTTTCTTATTACATCTATCAGTGTGCAGTTTCTTTTTCATTGTACAAGCGGGTAGGAGGAACAGATTTCCCCATTTGAGTGATCACTGTGATTGGTTATGATCAGCAGCCCGCAGGACAGGCTCCCAATCATATGGCAGCCAGAGTAAGGGAGCAGTCTGTGACAACCAATCAGCGTGCTGCTGATCTCCTGCAGCCTTTTCCTATCTTTATTCACTACATTGAGGGCACTTTGTGGCATGGTAGGGTAATGGTTTTCTGATGGTGACAACAGGGCAATGTGTGCTGAAACAACCACTGGTGTGACAGGTGACAACACAGGATGCACAATCTGGAGACGAGAGTGGTCAGCCAATAACAGAGTGCCCAAACCAAGGACCCTTCACAGTAGAAGCTTACCAATTATTGTAATGAAAGTTACGAATGTTGAAAATCACTTTTGAAATCACAGTAATGGTTGCATAGATTGAAAAAAGACACAAGTCCCATCTAGTTCAACCAAAATATAAAAAAAATAATAATAATGCAATCCCATATAGGTTATATCACATAAAAGATTTTAGTATTTGGGTTTACAAATTTCCTTCAACTGCGATCCTTTTAAAGTTGTTTTATTCGCCTTTCAGCAATACAAGAAAGAGACATTTGATCTTTCTATATACACAGGCATGCCCCGCTTTACATACACTCGGGAGTACGGACACATTGGTGTCTATGGAAAATCTTGGTGTATTTGTGTTCAGACTTCCAATGCACTTTAGCTACTGTGTGCTGATAGCATTTTATCCAATCAGCATGTGCCCTCTAGTGGACATTTTGTGTATTTCAAAAATCAGAAAAGAAAGGTGACTTTAATCAGTGTAGTAAGGTGTACCTAATGAAAAGCCCCCATGATTAAGCTCTAGGGGGGTGGAGCAAAATGCATTAGGGGCATGTCCTAGTGGGGGTCCAGGCTGGGAGTGCCATTCATTCTACCACAGCGGGTCTGTATTGTTGTGGGGCCTCTGGGACATTCTGTCTACCTAATGGAATGTGTTTGAAGATTTAGGTGGTTTTTCTTCTATTCCTGCGTCTTCCTTTTTTTTTTTTTTTTTCTTCCCCTTTCATTTCCTTTTACTGTTCTTTTTTTTTTTTTTTTTTTCCCTCCTTCCCTTTATCACTTCCTAGAGGAGCAACTAGATCCTTCAGGGCCACGGTGCAAAAAAAACAAAACATGAAGGACCCCCGGCCTGGGCCCTTCCAACTGGTCCCAGGGGCCTTTTTCTCTCCCATTGTGGGACCCTTTTAAACGGTCCTGCAGCGGGACCCTTTTTCATGTTTTGCAGCGGGCCCCCGCAGTGGCGGAATGCTATGGTTTGGTCGCAAGTGCGAACTTTGTGACCCTGGTAGTTCCACCACTGGTGTCAGTCGTTTTTTTTTTTTTTTTTTTAATTTATCTCTTAATGTTTACCTTTTTTTTTTTTTTTTTTTTTTTTTACGATTTTATTTTTTATTATTTTTTACATTTTTTTTTCTTGCAGCCCTGTTGGGGCGCTTTTGTGATATTTTAGGGGTCTAAACGCACCTCTGATGTATCACCTTTGAGATAGAGAAAGGAGATTGAGGTCCGCCTCAGCAGCGTAGATTGAATGGACAGGAATAGGTCTGTACAGAGGCTTCCCTTTGATTCACAAACTGTAAGGACCGTACAAATCACTGACTCCAATCAGAAAAATGAAGGGTCCCGTAAATGACCCATTTACTGACTCCTTTCCCATTCTCCATCCTGACACATTCCCCGCAGCATCCAGCGGCAGAGGGGAGGGGGAAACCCGGCAACGCTGAGGGGTCCAAGGAGAGCACAGGGGCCCGGAGGGGAACAGGTCCTGGAGAGGAGGGGCAGCATATAGAAGAACCAATGCCTTCCATTTTCCTCCAGCAGCCACTGAATGCCTGTAGGAGGTAGAGGAGGAGAAGCAGGCTTTCAGCAGCTGCAAGGGGAAAATGGAGGGCATCAATTCCTCTATGCTGCCCCTTCTCTCCAGGCGTACAAAGGAGAGCTGCACAGGCCCCCTGGATCATGGGGCCGGGTTGCAATCGCTACCCCTGCAACACTTATAGGTATGCCCCTGCCCCTTCCTCTCTTTTCCATTTTACTTCTCACACCCCTCTTTTACCTTTTCATTCCTTTCCAATACTCCCTATGCATCTCCTTTATTCTGCTCCTCACCTTTTCCACCTCCTTTCAGTCTTCTGACTTCCAATAACATCTTCCTTTTAACTGTTACCATTTCTCTCTTTTCCTTTTACCTCACCTTTTCCACTTTAGTGTCCCTCTTCTTCTTTTATCCTTTCCACCCTTTCTCCACCCTCCTTATCCTTGCTCTTATGTTTACCCCTTCCTCTTGTTTCTTTTACTTGCCCCACTCTTTCCTCCTTCTCTCCCTTTATTTCCCCACTTATCTGTCTCCTCTATACTCCCTTCTCTACTACGTTTCAACAATCTGTTGCCTCTCCCACCTGTTCCCTCTCCCCTCTCTCTGTTCATACTATCTGTTTCCTCTCCCCTCTTTCTGTTTCCTCTCCCTTCTTTCTGTTTCCTCTCCCCTCTTTCTGTTTCCTCTCCCCTCTTTCTGTTTCCTCTCCCCTCTTTCTGTTTCCTCTCCCCTCTTTCTGTTTCCTCTCCCCTCTTTCTGTTTCCTCTCCCCTCTTTCTGTTTCCTCTCCCCTCTTTCTGTTTCCTCTCCCCTCTTTCTGTTTCCTCTCCCTTCTTTCTGTTTCCTCTCCCTTCTTTCTGTTTCCTCTCCCCTCTTTCTGTTTCCTCTCCCCTCTTTCTGTTTCCTCTCCCCTCTTTCTGTTTCCTCTCCCCTCTTTCTGTTTCCTCTCCCCTCTTTCTGTTTCCTCTCCCCTTTTTCTGTTTCCTCTCCCCTCTTCTTTTTTTTCTGTTTCCGCTCCCCTCTTTTTTTTCTGTCTCCGCTCCCCTCTTTTTTTTCTGTCTCCGCTCCCCTCTTTTTTTTCTGTCTCCGCTCCCCTCTTTTTTTTCTGTCTCCGCTCCCCTCTTTTTGTTTCCTCTCCCCTCTTTCTGTTCATACAATCTGTTTCCTCTCCCCTCTTTTTTTTCTGTTTCCTCTCCCCTCTTTCTGTTTCCTCTCCCCTCTTTCTGTTTCCTCTCCCCTCTTTCTGTTTCCTCTCCCCTCTTTCTGTTTCCTCTCCCCTCTTTCTGTTCATACCATCTGTTTCCTCTCCCCTCTTCTTTTTTTTCTGTTTCCGCTCCCCTCTTTTTTTTCTGTTTCCGCTCCCCTCTTTTTTTTCTGTTTCCGCTCCCCTCTTTTTGTTTCCTCTCCCCTCTTTTTGTTTCCTCTCCCCTCTTTCTATTTCCTCTCCCCTCTTTCTGTTTCCTCTCCCCTCTTTCTGTTTCCTCTCCCCTCTTTCTGTTTCCTCTCCCCTCTTTCTGTTTCCTCTCCCCTCTTTCTGTTTCCTCTCCCCTCTTTCTGTTTCCTCTCCCCTCTTTCTGTTTCCTCTCCCCTCTTTCTGTTTCCTCTCCCCTTTTTTCTGTTTCCTCTCCCCTCTTTTTGTTTCCTCTCCCCTCTTTTTGTTTCCTCTCCCCTCTTTCTGTTTCCTCTCCCCTTTTTCTGTTTCCTCTCCCCTTTTTCTGTTTCCTCTCCCCTCTTTCTGTTCATACCATCTGTTTCCGCTCCCCTCTTTTTTTTCTGTTTCCGCTCCCCTCTTTTTTTTTCTGTTTCCGCTTCCCTCTTTTTTTTCTGTTTCCTCTCCCCTCTTTTTTTTCTGTTTCCTCTCCCCTCTTTTTTTTCTGTTTCCTCTCCCCTCTTTTTTTTCTGTTTCCTCTCCCCTCTTTTTTTTCTGTTTCCTCTCCCCTCTTTTTTTTCTGTTTCCTCTCCCCTCTTTTTTTTCTGTTTCCTCTCCCCTCTTTTTTTTCTGTCTCCGCTCCCCTCTTTTTTTTCTGTCTCCGCTCCCTTCTTTTTGTTTCCTCTCCCCTCTTTCTGTTCATACAATCTGTTTCCTCTCCCCTCTTTTTTTTCTGTTTCCTCTCCCCTCTTTCTGTTTCCTCTCCCCTCTTTCTGTTCATACCATCTGTTTCCTCTCCCCTCTTCTTTTTTTTCTGTTTCCGCTCCCCTCTTTTTTTTCTGTTTCCGCTCCCCTCTTTTTTTTCTGTTTCCGCTCCCCTCTTTTTGTTTCCTCTCCCCTCTTTTTGTTTCCTCTCCCCTCTTTTTGTTTCCTCTCCCCTCTTTCTGTTTCCTCTCCCCTCTTTCTGTTTCCTCTCCCCTCTTTCTGTTTCCTCTCCCCTCTTTCTGTTTCCTCTCCCCTCTTTCTGTTTCCTCTCCCCTCTTTCTGTTTCCTCTCCCCTCTTTCTGTTTCCTCTCCCCTCTTTCTGTTTCCTCTCCCCTCTTTCTGTTTCCTCTCCCCTTTTTCTGTTTCCTCTCCCCTTTTTTCTGTTTCCTCTCCCCTCTTTTTGTTTCCTCTCCCCTCTTTTTGTTTCCTCTCCCCTCTTTCTGTTTCCTCTCCCCTTTTTCTGTTTCCTCTCCCCTTTTTCTGTTTCCTCTCCCCTCTTTCTGTTCATACCATCTGTTTCCGCTCCCCTCTTTTTTTTCTGTTTCCGCTCCCCTCTTTTTTTTCTGTTTCCGCTTCCCTCTTTTTTTTCTGTTTCCTCTCCCCTCTTTTTTTTCTGTTTCCTCTCCCCTCTTTTTTTTCTGTTTCCTCTCCCCTCTTTTTTTTCTGTTTCCTCTCCCCTCTTTTTTTTCTGTTTCCTCTCCCCTCTTTTTTTTCTGTTTCCTCTCCCCTCTTTTTTTTCTGTTTCCTCTCCCCTCTTTTTTTTCTGTTTCCTCTCCCCTCTTTTTTTTCTGTTTCCTCTCCCCTCTTTTTTTTCTGTTTCCTCTCCCCTCTTTCTGTTCATACCATCTGTTTCCTCTCCCCTCTTTTTTTTCTGTTTCCTCTCCCCTCTTTTTTTTCTGTTTCCTCTCCCCTCTTTCTGTTTCCTCTCCCCTCTTTTTTTTTTTTTCATACCATCTGTTTCCTCTCCCCTCTTTTTTTTTTTTTTTTTTTTTTTCATACCATCTGTTTCCTCTCCCCTCTTTCTCTTTCTGTGTCCTCTCCCCCCTCCACCCCAAACACACTCATCCATGTCTTTATGGACCTTGCTTTGTGCACTGGTCCATATCATTTGATGGAGGGAGGATTATGGTGTGGGGTTGTTTTTCAGGGGTTGGGCTTGGCCCCTTAGTTCCAGTGAAGGGAACTCTTAAGGCGTCAGCATACCAAGACATTTTGGACAATTTCATGCTCCCAACTTTGTGGGAAAAGTTTGGGGATGGCCCCTTCCTGTTCCAACATGACTGCACACCAGTGCACAAAGCAAGGTCCATAAAGACATGGATGAGCGAGTTTGGGGTGGAGGAACTTGACTGTCCTGCACAGTGTCCTGACCTCAACCTGATGGAACACCTTTATGCCCTGTGCACACTATAGGATTTTCCGACAACAAAACCGTGGGGGTTTTTTCCGATGGATGTTGGCTCAAGCTTGTCTTGCATACACACAGTCACACAAATGTTGTCGGAAATTCCGAACGTCAATAACCCGGTGACGTACAACACGTACGACGAGCCGAGAAAAATGAAGTTCAATAGCCAGTGCGGCTCCTCTGTTTGATTCCGAGCATGTGTGGAATTTTGTGCGTCGGAATTGTGTACACACGATCGGAATTTCCGACAACAGAAAATTGGAAAATTTGAGATCCAGATCTCAAATTTTGTTTGTCGGAAATTCTGACGGAAAATGTCCGATGGAGCCTACACATGGTCGGAATTTCCGACAACACGCTCCAATCGCACATTTGTTGTCGGAAAATCCTATCATGTGTGCAGGGCATAGGGGGGATTAGAGCAGAAACTGTGAGCCAGGCCTTCTCATCCACATCAGTGCCTGACCTCAGAAATGCTCTTCTGGAAGAATGGTCAAACATTCCCATAGACACACTCCTAAACCTTGTGGACAGCCTTCCCAGAAGAGTTGAAGCTGTTATAGCTGCAAAGGGTGGGCAACTCAATATTGAACCCTACAGACTAAGACTGGGATGTCATTAACCACCTCAATACTAGGCACTTTCGCCCCCTTCCTTCCCAGACCAATTTTCAGCTTTCAGCGCTCTCGCACTTTTAATGACAATTACTCGGTCATGCTACACTGTACCCAAATAAAATTTTTATCATTTTGTTCGCACAAATAGAGCTTTCTTTTGGTGGTATTTATTCACGACTCCATTTTTTTTTTTTTGCGATATAAGCGCAAAAATAGTGGAAATTTGGAAAAAAAACAATATTTTCTTTTTTCTGTTTTAAAAGAAATCCAGTAAAATCGAATTTTGTCATAAATTTAAGCCAAAATGTATTCTGCTACATGTTTTTGATAAAAAAAATCCTGTTAAGTGTATAATAATTGGTTTGTGTGATCACGGACATATGTACGCAAATGATCATGCACAGATGTGTGCAGGTGATCACGTACATATGTGTGCAGATTACCATTGGGACATGTGATTTTAGTGTGACATATGTGGGGGACAGCTTTTTTTATTATTTGGGGACATGTGTTTTGGGGACATGTGTGTTTTACATTATGTGGGGACATGTGTGTGTGTTTTACATTATGTGGGGACATGTGTGTGTTTTACATGTATGTATTTACATGTGTGTTGACACTAGGTTGGTGATCAGTGAGTAAAAAGCTGTAAAAAACAGCTCATACTCACTGATCATCAGCCGGCTGCAGCGATCCCCTCTCCTCTCCTCCTCAGCGACAACTTCCGTGTGAGGAGAGGAGAGCTGATCGCCTAGCAACCGGCTGTGTTTACATCACATGACGGCTGTGATTGGACACGGCCGTCATGTGATCAGGAGGGCCAATCACAGAGCCCTCCTGCCGATCCGAGATGCGCCGTGTCCGGGGGACACGAGCGCATCGGGATCGCGCCGCTGCGCGGGCACGCGCGCGCGCGACCCCGCTCCTTCTGAGGGACGTTCCTGAACGTCCACTCAGAAGGAGAGAGCGCCCACCCGGCCGTTTATGTACATTGGCCGGGTGGGAAGTAGTTAAAGTTCATGTGTATGTAAAGGTAGGCATCCCAATACTTTTGGTAGTATAACGTGTGTGTGTGTGTGTGTGTGTGTGTGTATATATATATATATATATATATATATATATATATATATATATATATATATATATATATATATATATATATATATACACATACACAGTGGCTTGCGAAAGTATTCGGCCCCCTTGAACTTTTCAAACTTTTGCCCCATTTCAGGCTTCAAACATAAAGATATAAAATTTTTATTTTTGTGAAGAATCACCAACAAGTGGGACACAATTGTGAAGTGGAACGAAATCTTTTGGATTTTTGAAACTTTTTTAACTAATAAAAAAATGAAAAGTGGGGCGTGCAAAATTATTCGGCCCCCTTGTGTTAATACTTTGTAGAGCCACCTTTTGCTGCGATTACAGCTGCAAGTCGCTTGGGGTATGTCTCTATCAGTTTTGCACATCGAGAGACTGAAATTCTTGCCCATTCTTCCTTGCAAAACAGCTCGAGCTCAGTGAGGTTGGATGGAGAGCGTTTGTGAACAGCAGTTTTCAGCTCTTTCCACAGATTCTCGATTGGATTCAGGTCTGGACTTTGACTTGGCCATTCTAACACCTGGATACGTTTATTTGTGAGCCATTCCTTTGTAGATTTTGCTGTATGTTTGGGATCATTGTCTTGTTGGAAGATAAATCTCCGTCCCAGTTTCAGGTCTTTTGCAGACTCCAACAGGTTTTCATCCAGAATGGTCCTGTATTTGGCTGCATCCATCTTCCCCTCAATTTTAACCATCTTCCCTGTCCCTGCTGAAGAAAAGCAGGCCCAAACCATGATGCTGCCACCACCATGTTTCACAGTGGGGATGGTGTGTTGAGTGTGATGAGCTGTGTTGCTTTTACGCCAAACATATAGTTTTGCATTGTGGCCAAAAAGTTCGATTTTGGTTTCATCGGACCAGAGCACCTTCTTCCACATGTTTGGTGTGTCTCCCAGGTGGCTTGTGGCAAACTTTAGACAAGACTTTTTATGGATATCTTTGAGAAATGGCTTTCTTCTTGCCACTCTTCCATAAAGGCCAGATTTGTGCAGTGTACGACTGATTGTTGTCCTATGGACAGACTCTCCCACCTCAGCTGTAGTTCTCTGCAGTTCATCCAGAGTGATCATGGGCCTCTTGGCTGCATCTCTGATCAGTCTTCTCCTTGTCTGAGCTGAAAGTTTAGAGGACAGCCAGGTCTTGGTAGATTTGCAGTGGTCTGATACTCCTTCCATTTCAAAATGATCGCTTGCACCGTGCTCCTTGGGATGTTTAAAGCTTGGGAAATCTTTTTGTATCCAAATCCGGCTTTAAACTTCTCCACAACAGTATTACGGACCTGCCTGGTGTGTTCCTTGGTCTTCATGATGCTCTCTGCGCTTTCAACAGAACCCTGAGACTATCACAGAGCAGGTGCATTTAGACTTGATTACACACAGGTGGATTCTATTTATCACCATCAGTCATTTAGGACAACATTGGATCATTCAGAGATCCTTGCTGAACTTCTGGAGTGAGTTTTCTGCACTGAAAGTAAAGGGGCCGAATAATTTTGCATAAACCACTTTTCAGTTTTTTAATTGCTAAAAAAGTTTAAAATATCCAATAGATTTCGTTCCACTTCACAATTGTGTCCCACTTGTTGGTGATTCTTCACAAAAAATTAAAATGTTATATCTTTATGTTTGAAGCCTGAAATGTGGCAAAAGGTTGAAAAGTTCAAGGGGGCCGAATACTTTCGCAAGCCACTGTGTATGTGTATGTATATGTATATATATATATATATATATATATATATATATATATATATATATATATACTGCTGAGCTGGGACCCTTCTTTTCAGTTTTGACGCAGTTGTCTCTCTGCAGGGGGGGGTTGAGATCTTGGGGGTCCAGATTCCAATAAAGCCCCGCCCACAACCACATGGTGACTGTGGGCTTTCACTGGTTAAAACGGGTTCGGGGCAACATATCACCCCAAAGCCACCTTCAAAGGCCTCTAATAATTATCCATGGCTGAGAGTCCAAACATCACAGGTTTAATAGTCCGCATAATCATCGTCAGCGTGAAATGAGCAATTTAAAGAGTCTCATTGGACTCCTTAGCACTCCGCTTCTGTATCCAACACTTGGGTCATTGATGATGGGGCTCTCATCCTCCCACTTACACCAATGATGGGGCACCATTCCTCATACTGATGATGGGGCTTTCATCCTTCCACTGACACCAATGATTGGGCACTATTCCTCATACTGATGGGGCTCTCTTCCTCCCACTAAAACCAACAATGCCACATTATTCTTCCCACTGACACCAAGGATGAGTCATTCATTTCTTCCAATTACACCAATGAGGGGGCACCATTCCTCATACTGATGATGGGGCTCTCATCCTCCCACTGATACCAATTATGAGGCACTATTCCTCCCACTGATATCAATGATGGGACACTATTCCTCCCACTGATATCAATGATGGGACACTATTCCTCCCACTGATATCAATGATGGGACACTATTCCTCCCACTGATATCAATGATGGGACACTATTCCTCCCACTGACACCAATGATGGGACACTATTCCTCCCACTGATACCAATGATGGGACACTATTCCTCCCACTGATACCAATGATGGGACACTATTCCTCCCACTGACACCAATGATGGGACACTATTCCTCCCACTGACACCAATGATGGGACACTATTCCTCCCACTGACACCAATGATGGGACACTATTCCTCTCACTGACACCAATGATGGGACACTATTCCTCCCACTGACACCAATGATGGGACACTATTCCTCCCACTGACACCAATGATGGGACACTATTCCTCCCACTGACACCAATGATGGGACACTATTCCTCCCACTGACACCAATGATGGGACACTATTGATCTTTTATTAAAAGAATCAAGCAACCAATTTTATACAAAAGTAAAAAACAAAACCATAGTACAAAACTTCAACAGAAATCCAAGGAATACACATCCATGTTCAGAATATATACAATATATACATAATCCACTACCAAAATTATTTACATAAAGCAGCAGAGAGGGCCTAAGAGGCACAACCCATCACCTATGTACGCAGCCATTTATCAAAAATTGATCCAAAAAAATAATAATCTAGGGTGATAAAAGACAGACAGCCACACCCGGGAAAGACTCCTGGCAGTCAGGGAGGCTTGAAACCCCTCCACGCCTTCAACCAAGCCCCCTGACTCCGCTTGTCTCTCTCGAGCACCCGAATCTTCTCCACCTCATGCAAAATGTCATACACCACCACCTGAACAGGAAGGATTTTACGCCGAATGCAGACCTGACACCGTGCGTTCCAAGTGAAATAACGGACTACTAGGCTAACTAGAAAAAGTGTATCTAAACAAAAAACCCCACTAGTATTGAATGCTCCGTACACCCACTCAGCATAACCCAGCCTGGAGAGGAAAGGGACACCGAGGGCCCGTCCCACCTGTTTGTACACCTCTATGTTAAAAGGGCAATGAAGCAGAAAATGGTCCATAGTCTCCTCCTCACCTGCACACTCCTCCCGAGGACAGCTACGATCCACCCCACTGCGGAATTTCAAATTGCCCCTAACATAGAGTCTCCCATGGAAGCACAACCAGGCCAGATCCCTGAATTTAGGGGGTACTCTGTCCAAATTAATAAGTCTTAACCCTGCCCTCAAAACTGGGCCTGGGCAATCCCTTAAGGCCAGTGGGTCATGAAAGACTTCGCTCAAGACTCGACTCATAAGGACTTTCCTCGGAACCGATCTGAGATCTTCAGCCGACAATCGCCACTGCCGTAGTAACTTCAGGCACGGAGCGACATAGGCTGGTAGCTGACCACGATGACCCCTGAGATTCTTCACTTGGCCACCTTCTTCCCAAAGTCGTAGAAAAGGCCTAAACCAAGATCTAAATATGCCTGCCCATCCAGGAGGTTCCACTGCAAGCATATTACCAATATTAAACTTGAGAAAAAGCAGTGAAAAGAAAAGAACTGGGTTGACCATACCTAAGCCACCCTCCCTCCTGGATAGATAGGTGACATTCCTCTTGATGGGGTTCAGTCTGTTCCCCCACAACATCTGGAAGAACACACTACTGACCCTAGCATAGAGAGACACTGGCAAGATGCAGACAAAGCTGACATACAAGAAGATCGGAATCAGGTAAATCTTAATCAGATCAACCCTTTCCCTCATAGATAACTTCCATTTCTTCCAGCTGACCACCTTAGTATTGGCAATTTCCAGTCTGCCTTCCCAGTTTTTGAGGCCATAATCGCCAGGTCCAAATTCAATGCCTAAAATCTTAATTCTTTCCTGGGGCACTGGAAAGGTGTCTGGGAGATCAAACCCCTCACCTTCCTTTCCCATCCAGAAAACTTCACTCTTTTCCTGATTGATCTTGGAGCCTGATGCTTCAGAATACCGTGATGTCAGAGAGACCACCTCCTCTGCTTCATCCGCCCCAGTGACAATCACCGACACATCGTCCGCATAGGCAACAACTCTCAAAGGCGGCTCACCCGGAAGCCCCACTGGCACCCCACACAACATGCCGCTCTCTAGCCTCCTGATGAAGGGGTCGATTGCAAACACATAGAGCAGGGGACTCAGGGGACAACCCTGGCGCACCCCGGAGCCAACCTCAAAGGACTGCCCAACCCAACCATTAACAAGAGGAAAGCTCTCTGCACCCTCATACAAGACTTTTAACCAATCGACAAAACCACCCGGCAGACCGTACTTACTAAGGAGCAACCACAGGTACTCATGGTTAACACGATCAAAAGCCTTTGCCTGATCCAATGTCAGCAAATACTTTCCCCAGCCTGCAGCCCTGCACCGCTCCAAGGCCTCCCGGACAGCTAAAACTGCTGTGAAGGTGCACCTACCCTGGACCGAACAGTGCTGATGGCGAGAAAGCAAAGACTCTGCTACTGACGATAGGCGCCAGAAAATGATCTTTGCCAGTATCTTTCTATCGACATTAAGAAGGCTGATGGGGCGCCAATTCTCAACCATCGAAGGATCTTTACCCTTTGAAAGAAGAATCACAGCTGAGTGCCTCATGGAAGAGGGAAGTACCCCCTCAGCAAGGCAACTGTTAAAAACCTCTACCAAATGTGGGGCCAGAATAGACTTAAAAGCTTTGTAAAACTCAGCCGTCAAGCCATCCGGTCCAGGTGACTTTTTGATGGCAAGCTGTTCAATTGCCCTTATCACCTCTTCAACTGTGATCTCCTCTGTCAAATTCATCAATGGGACATCTTCATCATTTAGACCTGGAGTAGAGTCCAAAAAGCTTTCCATCTTGTCACGGTCAAGCTCTTTCCTCCCAAGAAGGTCAGCATAAAAGGACCTCACGACCTCCAGAATCCCTGACCTGGACTTTGTCAAGGAACCTGTACTGTCCTTAAGGCCAACGACCGTTTTAACAGCTACACCTTGTTTGCAGTTCTGGTAAGGGTCAGGCGAGTGGTACTTCCCATAGTCCCTCTCCAGAACCAAAGAGGCATGCCGGTCATATTGACACTTCCTGAGAAGGAGTTTCACTTCAGAGATTGCCCCAGGATCTCCTCCTCTCGAGACAAGAATATCCAGCTTCCTCCGTAAACGTTGGTAGGTCATGTATTTATTAAACTGCTTTCTATTGGCTAGGCCCCTGAAGAATCCAGCAATCCTCTTTTTGGTCAGCTCCCACCACTCAGCCTTGCTGCTACAAAAGTCCAGGATGGTCACCTGTGCCTGAAAGAATTCCTCAAAGGATTGTCTAACATGTTCTTCCTTGAGTAGAGTCGAATTCAATCTCCAGATGCCCTTGCCCCTCTGAGGGGCGTCTGAAGCATTCAGGACCACAGATAGCATACAGTGATCAGAGAACTCTACTGCCTGCACCACTGGGGGTGAGAAAGCAGAGGTCTCCTTCAAAAAAAACCTATCTATTCTACTCTGACTATTACCTCGATGAAAGGTGAACCCGGTGTCATCCGGGAGGTGCTTAATGTGCACATCCACAAGACCAGCATCCCTAACCATACTATTTAAAAAAACGCTATCATATCCCAGCCTGTCCTTGAAGTCCTTCCTGTCCTTGGGCCTAGTTACTGTATTAAAGTCACCTCCAAAGACCACTTGCCGGGATGTAAAAAGAAATGGCTTGATCCTTGTAAAAAGGCATTTCCTGTCCCACTTTGTGTGCGGCCCATAAACATTAATTAGGCGCAGGTCCTGCCCTCCCACAAGGACGTCTAAGACCATACATCTCCCAATCTCCACCTAAATAACCCGCCGGACAGTTACCATGCCGGTTTTAAACAACACCGCCACACCGCCGTAAGGCTCGGCCGCAAGAGACCAGTAAGATGGACCATACCTCCACTCTCTCTTGGCCATATGAATATCTGCCAAGGAGGTGAGCCTAGTCTCTTGCAAAAATAAAATTTCAGCATCTAATTGGCTGAACAAAAAGAAGGCCATAGAACGAGCTCTTACTGACTTAATGCTGGCGACATTTATTGTCACCACTTTTAACGGAGGGGGAACCGCCATTTGGGTTATTGGGTGGTTTGCTTCTTAGCTCCCCTCTGCTGCTCATCACCAGAAGCCTCTCTCTTTCTTGAGGCCGCCTCAAACTCCATTTCGGAATCAGAACTTCGCTCCGAAGAAGCTCCAGATGAAGAGATATCCCAATTAGAGGACCTATACCGGTTGGAGACAGGCACTGGAGCCTGTTCTGTCCTCACCACCTGCTTCTTCTGCTTCCCAACCTTCCTTCTCTCCTCCAGGTACTGCAGGTCAGCTTCAGAGATGCCCTCATCTCTTACTTTTTTCTGTGAAGTCTTTACAGAAGACTTCTTTACAGAGGAAGAAGCAACCTTTTTAGTACCCACTACCACTGCTGGTGGGGGGGGGGGGTGCTCCCTTTGAATCAGACTTAGGAGGGGTAGACTCCTGGGGGGTAACTGACTCAGGGGGCACAGACTTGGAAGGTTCTGACACAAGAGGAGAGGGTACAGTAGGCTGGGGGGAGACAGATACAGATACAGAAGGAATACTTACAGACACATGAGGGGTGGCCACAGGAACTGGAGAGGGATCCTGAGCAGGACCAGGGGAGTCGGTCACCGCAGAGGAGGATGGTACACCAGGGGCCTCACCCTCCATCCTGTCCAGCCTTGACATGTCATCAATTACCTCCTTCTCCATATTGTGCCAGGCTTCAGGACATCTGCTGTAGGGGTGGCCAAGGCGCAGGCACAGGTTGCACCTGATCATTTCGGTGCAGTCCTTAGCCATATGACCCTGACCCCGACACACTGAACACATCAAGGCTGAACAGGAGGAACTCAAATGCCCCTTTTCTCCACAGCGGTGACACAGCTTCGGCTGACCAGGGTAAAAAACAGTCATCCTATCCCTCCCTATAAAAGCTGAGGAGGGCAGGTGACGGACAACATTCCCATCCCTGGCCAACCTGACTGTAACTGACCAACCCCCAGTCCAGATGTTACGCTCATCAAGGATTTTATTGGGCTTGGTCAAAACCTCCCCATAGTTCCTTAACCAAATCTCTAGATCCCGGGCAGGGACACTCTCATTAGTGAGGATAATTGTGATTTTTTTTTACTGTAGACCTCTGAGAAACTGCAACTGGGGCCAGACCTTCCCATTCAGGTCTTGACCTGCACCGAGCCTCATATCTCTCCCAGAACAGGTCAAGACCCTCTGGCCTGGTGAAGCTAACTGTATAATCCCGTGTCCCAGCTACATGTATAAAGGCATACAGATCATTTGCTCCAAAACCCATCTCCAAAATCAAATCCACCACTGCACGCCGTGCTGGAGGGATCGCACCACCTTCCCATTTCAGAATAACAACATTACGTCTGGGACCCCCAGCAGAAGCCAGAGACCCAAGACCAGATCCTGGGGTGCTCAAAGTGGTAGCCTGTAGGGGAAAACCCCGCTTGGGGGCAGAGCTACCAGGAGCAGAGCGTACCACCTGAGCAAAGGTAGGTTTATCAGGGCCAAGGCCCCACACTGAAGTCACATTAGTCTGTACATCATTATCAACTGTCTGAACTGAACTGGCAGAATCCATAGCAGGACGATTGTCCATCACACTGATACTGGGGTGATTGTTATCAGTCACAGCAATATTCAATTTCCCATCAGGAAAGGTCACAGTTTCTGCTGCAATACCAGCTGTCTCCTGATGCTGCGCTGTAGAGTCCTCAGCAGCAGTGGGGCAAACAGCTTTGGACTCACCTAAAGAAGGGTTAATGGGCTCTGCTGACACCTGTGGTTCTTCTACAGAAATGACATTTTTTAAAAGTAACTCTTGCTGCATTGCAGCATCAGCAGACACAACATTGCTGCACACAGGATCAGCAGCCTGATTGTTATTAGGCACATTGTCAGTGTTGAAAGGCACAAAAACAGTCTTATCCACAACATGGGACTTGGCAGTCTTTACCTTATCAGGTACATCATCAGTAATGTCCTCTTCATTAAACATTAACTGATTCCTCCGCATAGGAGACTCCATTACCTGGATGGCCCTGAGCATGCCTCCTGAGTCCTGGGAAGGCATGGGGCTGCTTACCTCTCCCTGAGGGGGCAGGGGGTCAGAACTGGGGGTCTCCTCCTCCACCTCCATCTTTGTCATTCTTCCAAACCTCCTGTCATTTCCAAACTTCTACTTAAATGGCCCATCTCTGCCTTCCATCATGGCCACAATGGTCTCCTGATGGTCCACACGGACTTTGGCCAACTGGATCTCCGGATCCATGGATCCACGCTTCTGGCTGTGTAAGCCCTCCCGCTGCCTTCGCAGACGCTTCAGCTCCGCTCGTAGCTTGTAAAGCTTATCCCTCTCCCTATTTAGGACCTTAATCCCGGCCACCACTCGCTCCCGAATGGCTTCGGAACCTTCATCCCCACCAGGGGTAGAGAGATCAGCTTGTACAGGGGCAGGCATGTCACCCGACGGCCCAGGAGATGGCTGTGAGCTTCCAGCAGGAGAGGCCCTGCTGGCCTCCATGGCTTCCCCAGAAAGGGGCCAGGAGAGCTGGGATAGATTTCCTCACCAGTCCCCTCTCACACGGATCTGCAGCAGCTCCAGAGAGACAGCCTCCTCCTGACACACCTGTGCTCCAATGATGGGTGGGACACTATTCCTCCCACTGACACCAATGATGGGACACTATTCCTCCCACTGACACCAATGATGGGACACTATTCCTCCCACTGACACCAATGATGGGACACTATTCCTCCCACTGACACCAATGATGGGACACTATTCCTCCCACTGACACCAATGATGGGACACTATTCCTCCCACTGACACCAATGATGGGACACTATTCCTCCCACTGACACCAATGATGGGACACTATTCCTCCCACTGACACCAATGATGGGACACTATTCCTTAAACGGAATTCTACTAGTGTACAGCTTAAGACTGGTCATACAAACTATATAAAAAAAAAAAAAAGATAAAAAAATTTACAAATATTACAAATAAAATGAATAAGTTCATACAAACATTCATATGAAAATTCTCAGTTCATTAGATGACTTGACGAATGCCGTTTTGAAAGTATTTTAAAATTCTGTTTGCTTTAACTGCTTCTTGCCTGGGCCATTGACACAGCGGATGACTGATCAGTGTACTGGTGTTTCGTCAGATTTTGTAACGGAAGTGACGTTTCGTCGCGGCCATCTTGCCTAGACCCCGCACTCGTCCACAGTAATGATAGTGAAAAGGTGGTAAGCGGACATCTTGTTACACCCACCGGAGTTTTGCAGTTCACAATTATTTTTAATAGTAAACTCGGCTTATATAATGAAATACAGTACTTAGAAATCCGTCTGACTGTTTAGATGTTGAATTTTAAAAGCAGTGAACTTCTGTCAGATTAGCGAACCTGTGAGATCAGCAGGCTTGCCGCCACTTTTAAAATTCAACATCTGAATTCACCTCCCTCCCTTCAGTCTCCTCTCACATTACTAACTTACTAACTGACATATCAGCATGGATGTCCCACCACTTCCTTAAACGAAATCTCTCTAAAACTGAGCTATTAATATTCCCCCCCCCCTCGCCCGTGCCCCCTCCATGACTTTTCCATCAAAATCAACAATGCAACTATCAGTCCCTCCCCTCACGCCAGGGTACTCGGTGTAATCCTAGACTCTGACTTGTCATTTCAGCCTCAAATCCAATCGTTGTCAAAAGTTTGTAGAATTCACCCCTGTAACATCTCTAAAATTCGCCCCTTTTTAACAAATGAAACCACCAAGCTCCTCATTCACTCCCTTGTTATCTCTCGCCTTGACTAGTGCAACTCCCTTCTCATTGGCCTGCCTCTCCATAGGCTCCTCCCCTCTTCAGTCTATCATGAATGCTGCTGTCAGGCTTATCCACCTTACCAACCGCTCAGTGTCTGCCAACCCTCTCCTCCAATCCCTACACTGACCACCAACTCTCTCCTCCAATCCCTACACTGACCACCAACCCTCTCCTCCAATCCCTACACTGACCACCAACCCTCTCCTCCAATCCCTACACTGACCACCAACCCTCTCCTCCAATCCCTACACTGACCACCAACCCTCTCCTCCAATCCCTACACTGACCACCAACCCTCTCCTCCAATCCCTACACTGACCACCAACCCTCTCCTCCAATCCCTACACTGACCACCAACCCTCTCCTCCAATCCCTACACTGACCACCAACCCTCTCCTCCAATCCCTACACTGACCACCAACCCTCTCCTCCAATCCCTACACTGGCTCCAGATCGCCCAGCGAATTCAATTCAAAATACTAACCACAACATACAAAGCCATTCACAAATCTGCTCCGAGCTACATCACCAATCTTATCTCCAAATATCACCCAAATCGTCCTCTCCGCTCTTCCCAAGACCTCCTACTCTCACTCTCTCTCTCATCTCCTCCTCCCATGCTCGTCTCTAGGATTTCTCCAGAGCCTCTCCCATCCTCTGGAACTCGCTACCTCAACCTGTCCGGCTATCCCCTACTCTGGCTACCTTCAGGTGATCCCTGAAAAATCATCTCTTTAGGAAAGCCTATCACGTCTCCAACTAATCTCCTACCACTTCCACCAGCTCATTCCCCACAGTTACAACCTTTTGTACCACCTGCCCCCCCCCCCCCATTAGATTGTAAGCTCTTCTGAGCAGGGCCCTCTTAATCCTCTTGTATTTTATTGTATTGTACCTGTATTGTCTCCTATTGTCTGCGTAAAATGTTGGCGCGATATAAATCCTGTATAATAATAAACTCAGTTTACTGTTAAAAATAAGTATATAATACATTGCAAAACTCCGGTTAGTGTAACAAGATGTCCGCTTGCTGACTTCTCACTGTATCCTTACTGTGGATGAGTGCTGGGTGTTGCAAGATGGCGGCGACGGAATGTCACTTCCGTTACAAATTCTGATGGGTCGTCTAATCTGATGAAACGCCGTCCCACTGCCAGTGTCATGTGATCCCTGTGACCAATCACAGCAGATCACATGACAGTTGTAAACAATGGATGGCTTCCTTTCATGCCATTCATTGTATACAATTGTATTGCTAGTTGTGATTGGTCATGGTTCAGACAGGGCCAATCACAGCCCGTTTGTACCATGTAATTAGCTGTGGCCAATCACAGCTAATCACAACAATACACAGTGTCTACACACTGTCATTCAGTAAAAATATATGTCTATAGCAGTGAAATTCACTACTATAGGCAATCGTAGTATATAAAAAAAATAAAAAATCAACTCCCAAGAGTGGTACAGTGTTATGATAAACACTGTATTGCTCTGGTCACAGTATGTTGAACAAAAATATATATATAAAAAAAAAATTAGAGATATCTCTCTCTCTTTTCACATACTGTCACCTGTTTTTTTTTATTTGCAAAGTTTTTTAACCTAAACAAAGAACAAATTTGGCTTTTTTTTTTTTTTTTTGTTTAAAAAAAAAAAAAACCCAATGGTGAATAAATACCACCAAAAGAAAGCTCTATTTGTGTGAAAAAAAAATGATAAAAATGTCATTGGGTGCAACGTCGCATTACCGCGCAATTGTCATTCAAAGTGTGACCGCGCTGAAAGCTGAAGATTGTCCTGAGCAGGAAGGGGGTGAAAGTGCCCGGTATTGAGGTGGTCAAACACTCAATTTGACCCCTCTAATCAGTCGAAATTTGAATGATTAATTTTAAAACAACACCTAGTCAGAGTAATCGTGTCCAGCCCGATCTAGAATTGCATCTGAGATTTGCGACGGGGTGGAGAGGAAGGTTTCATTTTATGAAGTATATCCCCCCCCCCCCCTCCCGGAGACACAATGGCCGTTCTGTTCTCTGATCTTATGGAGCCGGACTTTTCTGTTCTGTATTCTCAGGAGGAACAATGACTCCTTGTGTCATCTATACCTGAATGTAGGGTTATCGCATGGGGCGAGGATTTGGCGAGTCGCATGTCACAGATCAGCTCGGCGCCATACCAGTCTAGTTCTGGGAGTCTTCTCCTTTCTCTGGGTTTTTATTATAAAGATGTAATGCAACCGACTCTTCTTTTATCAGAACAAAGGAAAAGGAACAAAGAGATGACTACAAATGGATGGGATTCTCCAAAGTATCAATGTAACGAATTCCTGGAGGGGTAGTGCCATGTGTATGCCCCCTGGGTCCATGTGAAGACTGTATCAATTGTCAGTTCATGCATAGTGCATAATTGACTATTCTGCCTGGTTGTATGTGTGTATATTTATGGTTTACGTGTGACCCATTTTATCTGTGCCTATATGTTCTAATCACATCAGTGACTTGTGATCCATTCTAAGATCAAATACTCTTTTAAATGTTATTCTTAAATTATACAGGTTCTTGTATATACAGTATCTCACAAAAGTGAGTACACCCCTCACATTTTTGTAAATATTTTATTCTATCTTTTCATGTGACAACACTGAAGAAATGACACTTTGCTACAATGTAAAGTAGTGAGTGTACAGCTTGTATAACAGTGTAAATTTGCTGTCCCCTCAAAATAACTCAACACACAGCCATTAATGTCTAAACCGCTGGCAACAAAAGTGAGTACACCCCTAAGTGAAAATGTCCAAATTGGGACCAAAGTGTCAATATTTTGTGTGGCCACCATTATTTTCCAGCAATGCCTTAACCCTCTTGGGCAGCTGGTGGATGTTGGAGACCTTGCGCTCCTCCACCTTCCATTTGAGGATGCCCCACAGATGCTCAATAGGGTTTAGGTCTGGAGACATGCTTGGCCAGTCCATCACCTTTACCCTCAGCTTCTTTAGCAAGGCAGTGGTCGTCTTGGAGGTGTGTTTGGGGTCGTTATCATGTTGCAATACTGTCCTGCGGCCCAGTCTCTGAAGGGAGGGGATCATGCTCTGCTTCAGTATGTCACAGTACATGTTGGCATTCATGGTTCCCTCAATAACCTGTAGCTCCCCAGTGCCGGCAGCACTCATGCAGCCCCAGACCATGACACTCCCACCACCATGCTTGACTGTAGGCAAGACACACTTGTCTTTGTACTCCTCACCTGGTTGCCACCACACACGCTTCACACCATCTGAACCAAATAAGTTTATCTTTGTCTCATCAGACCACAGGACATGGTTCCAGTAATCCATGTCCTTAGTCTGCTTGTCTTCTGCAAACTGTTTGCGAGCTTTCTTGTGTATCATCTTTAGAAGAGGCTTCCTTCTGTGACTACAGCCATGCAGACTAATTTGATGCAGTGTGCGGCGTATGGTCTGAGCACTGACAGGCTGACCCCCACCCCCCCACCCCTTCAACCTCTGCAGTAATGCTGGCAGCACTCATACGTCTATTTCCCAAAGACAACCTCTGGATATGACGCTGAGCACGTGACCTCAACTTCTTTGGTCGACCATGGCGAGGCCTGTTCTGAGTGGAACCTGTCCTGTTAAACCGCTGTATGGTCTTGGCCACCGTGCTGCAGCTCAGTTTCAGGGTCTTGGCAATCTTCTTATAGCCTAGGCCATCTTTATGTAGAGTAACCATTCTTTTTTTTTCAGATCCTCAGAGAGTTCTTTGCCATGAGGTGCCATGTTGAACTTCCAGTGACCAGTATGAGAGAGTGAGAGCGATAACACCAAATTTTACACACCTGCTCCCCATTTACACCTGAGACCTTGTAACACTAACGAGTCACATGACCCCGGGGAGGGAAAATGGCTAATTGGGCTCAATTTGGACATTTTCACTTAGGGGTGTACTCACTTTTGTTGCCAGCAGTTTAGACATTAATGGCTGTGTGTTGATTTATTTTGAGGGGACAGCACATTTACACTGTTATACAAGCTGTACACTCACTACTTGTAGCAAAGTGTCATTTCTTCAGTGTTGTCACATGAAAAGATAGACTAAAATATTTACAAAAATGTGAGGGGTGTACTCACTTTTGTGAGATACAGTGTGTGTGTGTGTTTGTTTATTTACACACACACATTACAAAAAGTATTGGGACGCCTGCCTTTACACGCAAATGAACTTTAATGGCATCCCAGTCTCCGTAGGGTTCAATATTGAGTTGGCCCACCCTTTGCAGTTATAACAGGTTCAACTCTTCTGGGAAGGCTGTCCACAAGGTTTAGGAGTGTGTCTATGGGAATGTTTGACCATTCTTCCAAAAGTGCATTTGTGAGGTCAGGCACTGATGAGTGGCCTGGTTCGCAGTCTCCGCTCTAACTCACCCCTAAGGTGTTCTATCGGGTTGAGGACTGGCCTGCACAGAGTCCTGACAAGTTCCTCCACCCCAAACTCGCTCATCCATGTCTTTATGGACCTTGCTTTGTTCACTGGTCCAAATCATTTGGTGGAGGGGGGATTATGGTGTGGGGTTATTTCTCAGGGGTTGTGACTTGATCCCTTAGTTCTAGTGAAGGGAACTCTTAAGGCATCAGCATACCAAGACATTTTTGACAATTTCATGCCCCCAACTTTGTGGGGACAGTTTGGGGATGGCCCCTTCCTGCACCAGTGCACAAAGCAAGGTCCATAAAGACATGGATGAGCGAGTTTGGGGTGGAGGAACTTTAACTGGCCTGCACAGAGTCCTGACCTCAACCTGATAGAACACCTTTGGGATAAATTAGAGCGGAGACTGCGAGCCAGGCCTTCTCGTCCAACATCAGTGCCTGACCTCACAAATGCGTTTCTGGAAGAATGGTCAAACATTCCCATAGACAGACTCCTAAACCTTGTGGACGGCCTTACCAGAAGAGTTGAAGCTGTTATAGCTGCAAAGGGTGGAGCAACTCAATAGTGAACCCTACGGGCTAAGACTGGGATGCCAATAAAGTTCTTGTGCGTGTAAAGGCATGTGTCCCAATACTTTTGCTATGTGTGTGTATATATGTATGTGTGTGTGTGTGTGTATATATATATATATATATATATATATATATATATATATATATATATATATATATATATAAAAAAATGTATGTGTGTATACATACACACACACAATGGGTATAGTAAAGAATCACTCCCCTTTACAATAATAAAACATTTTTGTTGCTTTGCAGCCTGAAATAAAGACGGACACAGTTTTTGTTTTATCCAGCTGTGTTTACTCAGTGCAACTTATAACATCCAAGTGAAAGATATAACACCAACATGTCAAAAAAAATAAATAAAAAACAAACACTGAATTGGAAAAAGGAACACCCCCTTACTAAAATGACCTGTGAACTTAATCAGGTGTAGCCAATCACCTTTTCAATGGCACACAAAACCATTTGACTTTCAACTGTGATCAGCTGTGGTCATTTTGATTAGCTCAGCATGAAAAGAGCTTTCCTGGAGCATTTCAGTCCCTGGGCAGTGGCTTTACTGTCCTGTGTGGACGTCATATGACATCCTCTCAGAAAGCGCGGAGAGGTGTGATCTGTCACCGGCTGTGTACCAACTCCCTGCCTGTACCATGTGACCGCTGTGACCAATCACAGCAGTTCACGACAGTTGTAAACAATGGATGGTTTCCTTTTAATGCCATCCATTGTGTACAACTGTGTTGCTAGCTGTGATAGGTCACAGTGATCACGTGGTACACACAGGGCCACAGCCCTTCTGTACCATGTGATTTAGCTTTAAACAATCACAGCTAAACTCAACAAAACAAATTTGAATGAATTAGTTTCATTCGGTAAAATGCTTGCTTATAGCAATGTAATTCACTGCTTTAAGCAATTATAATGTGTAACAAAAAAAAAATCCTGATCACGTCCCCAGAGTACTACGGTAACATTATATTTCTCTGGTCACAGTGTACCCATACCTGCACTTGTAGGCATCAACCCGGTACCTTTTTATGAGCAAACGGCTTTCTTGTGATAACAACCAATGTGGCTAAGCAGGGGCTGATAACACAAGCAGTGGGAGGGATGTTCCAACCCCCCCCCCCCCCCCTTTCCTGCCACCTTCTGCGGCGGCTCTGGGCTCTCCCATCCCACCCGGAAACCTGAGCCACCAGCTGCCACGTCCGCCGGCTGGCCGGAGTCCTGAGCAAAGCCGAATTTGGCTTTGATCAGGTCTCCGATGTAGTAACCCGGAAGCAAAATCACACATATGAGTTATCGCCACGATCCTTAGAGCAAAAGCAACTAGAAAAGCTACAATTTCTGGGGAAATTGTGTGAAGTGTTCTTGCCTCCACCTACAGTAGTCTACAACTGGAGTGGGCGGAGTAACTGGGAGGAGTGGCTGGGGTAACTGTTGTGTGTTTGGAGTGGCAGGAGTAACTGTGAAAAGTGTTTAAAAAGCTTAATATTTTAAAAAGTATAAATAGTAGTAAAAAAGTTGAAGTCCCATCATTAGCTGAAAGAGCTGAACATTTTTTTTCAAAAATGATTTTTTTTTTTTTTCAAAAATGATTTTTTTTATTTTTTTTCATGGAGTGCTCATAATGTTTTGGCTGATCATGTTGGGGTTATAATGTTTTGGCTGATAATGGGGTGGTCATAAATTATTACGCTGATCATGGGGTGGTCATAATGTTTTGGCTGCTCATGGGGCTTTCAGCCCTTGTCACCTCCCACTCTACTTTTGAACATTTCGCCATTCATTCCTATAGGACCAATTTTGCCGCAAAAACAACGATATTTTTATGAACCATTTGAGGAAACGTTCCACAAAGTAATAGCACACCAATCGTGAACAATCCGCACGTTTCGGTATATTACTGTCTATGAATAAAAGACAAAGCCGCGCTACTAGTGTTAAAAGACCGAAAACAATAATTTAGCAGCCAACATCAACAGTTTAGTGAACTGTATAACAAGGTGATAACAGAAATATATAAATGCAGCGCTAATTTATAAAGTGTAAGAATCCACAACGTCCCACAGGGATGAATGTGGAACTGGTGACAATTTATAAATCTGATGAGAAAAATAAATTGTGAGTCCTATATCAATACTGCCAATGTGTACATAAACAAGATATATTATTTCCAATATCCTGTGAAGAAAAAAACAACAAAAAACTGTCCGTGATAAGAGAGTATTCTTCAATACAATATCCTGTGAAAAAAACAAGAAACTGTCCGTGATAGGAGAATATTCCTCAATAAGTGCAGTATGGTCCCCAAAAAAAAAAAAAAAATTGTGAAAGTGATGCCTTTTCAACCCAGGGGATGTGGCAAAGCAGGCTTCTTCCTGTGACCTATACCAACATGCAGATGGGAAGCTGAAAGTATCCGGTACGCTTACCAGAGAGGGTGGACACACTCACCATACAGCGGTGGGTCAACCCGGCGTATGGATCATTCAATCCGGCAGGTGTTTGGTAGAAAGAGATGCTGGAGATGTACTTCAATAACTTCATCCAAAGCGGTGGGGGGGACTTGATAGAACCTCCAGCAAGCAAACATGCTTGCCCTCAAATGAGGTTGTCAGCTGGATGGCATGGACAGGCGATCACAGCTCCGCGGCCTCCTACATGGCCCCGTCTGCGGGAACCCGGGACAATCCGAAGCCCCAGCGGCTTCCTTCCTCACCCAAAAGGAGCCGATGGCGAAGCTCTCCCTTGGAGGTGGGGGATGGGGAGCCTCCAGACGGCTCCCACCGTTTGCAGCGCTCTCACGTCTGAACGGTTCCCGAGCACAGAAGGGTAGGTGATGGCGAATGAGGCTGGATGGAACCACACCCAGAGTCCTCCTCTGGCCGAGGAGGACTCTGAGCTCGGCCGGGACGGGCAGTGGATAAGAGGTTGGTGTAGGAGGTCATTGTAGCTTCGGTGCCGCCTCATTTGCCATCACCTACCCTTCTGTGCTCGGGAACCGTTCAGACGTGAGAGCGCTGCGAACGGTGGGAGCTGGAGAACGTCTGGAGGCTCCCCATCCCCCACCTCCAAGGGAGAGCTTCGCCATCGGCTCCTTTGGGTGAGGAAGGAAGCCGCAGGGGCTTCGGATTGTCCCGGGTTCCCGCAGACGGGGCCATGTAGGAGGCCGCGGAGCTGTGATTGCCTGTCCATTCCATCCAGCTGACAACTTCATTTGAGGGCAAGCATGTTTGCTTGCTGGAGGTTCTATCAAGTCCCCCCCACCGCTTTGGATGAAGTTATTGAAGTACATCTCCAGCATCTCTTTCTACCAAACACCTGCCGCATTGAATGATCCATACGCCTGATTGACCCACCGCTGTATGGCGAGTGTGTCCACCCTCTCTGGTAAACGTACCTAATACTTTCAGCTTCCCATCTGCATGTTGGTATAGGTCACAGGAAGAAGCCTGCTTTGCCACATCCCCTGGGTTGAAAAGGCATCACTTTCACAATTTTTTATTTTTTTGGGGACCATACTGCACTTATTGAGGAATATTCTCCTATCACGGACAGTTTCTTGTTGTTTTCACAGAATATTGTATTGAAGAATACTCTCTTATCACGGACAGTTTTTTGTTGTTTTTTTCTTCACAGGATATTGGAAATAATATATCTCGTTTATGTACACATTGGCAGTATTGCTAATAGGATTCACTATTTTTCTGATCGGATTTATAAATTGTCACCAGTTCCACATTCATCCCTGTGGGACGTTGTGGATTCTTACACTTTATAAATTAGCGCTGCATTTATATATTTCTGTTATCACCATATTACTGTCTATGTAGTGTAAAAGCTGTGGGAGGAGTTAGGGTGGTAAATTTGGCTATAATAATATATATTTGAGATAACAGTAAGTGGTCTTGCTATGCAAGAACACTTAATAATTCTAGTACAAGACCTCCTTTGTAACTAGGGGTGCAACGGATCAAAAAACTCACGGTTCGGATCGTTCCTCGGATCAGGAGTCACGGTTCAGATCATTTTCGGATCAACAGAAAAAAATCTGGGCCTTTGCACCCTCTTGTGTGTTTTGTCTTTTACTCTAAATACAAGCATCTACTTTGTTCAATGGCTAATACAGTGCAACACTCTGCTGCCATATCTCAAACACAAAATGTTAACTAAATAAAAGAATATCCAAATAGCCTTTTCTGGTGGAAGTACACATCTACTACTACGTTCTGCTGTTCCACAGAAGACACAAGGCTGTCCAGGCGTGTATATTTTTATGGCTGGTGTAAAACGTAACTTTTTTTTTTTTTCTTAGCCTGCCCTATTGGACGTACTTTGGAGGAGTTTCTGCACTGACTCCGGATCAGTTTATGAAGATCAATGGTTTCCCCAACACGTATTGGGGCTGGGGAGGAGAAGATGATGACATTGCTGGGAGGTGAGATTGGAGAACAATATACTGCTGTATTGGGGTGTTTGTCTATTCCACTAATTCTCATATTTTCTGCCCTTTTTCTATAAACTTTTATCATGACTGGTAAAAAGAATAAAAAGTACCACAG
The DNA here is from genome assembly GCA_037952835.1 of Lithobates septentrionalis. Lineage (NCBI taxonomy): Eukaryota > Metazoa > Chordata > Amphibia > Anura > Ranidae > Lithobates > Lithobates septentrionalis. The sequence goes on from JBBDGP010002390.1 coordinate 402,654, forward strand.
AGGCTGAAATGGTCTAGTCCAGTGGTTTCCAAACTGCAGCCCATGAATCAGATGAGGCCCTTTGTCTGCTTCTATCCAGCCCTTGGAGCACACTTCCTCTCACTGACACCAACGATGGGGCACCATTCTTTCCACGGACACCAACAATGGAGCAGAATTCCTCCCACTGATATAAAGTTATGAAAAACTATTCCACCCACTGACACCAATGATGGGACACTATTCCTCCCACTGATACCAATTATGGGGCACTATTCCTCCATCTGATACCAATTATGGGGCACTATTCCTCCATCTGATACCAATGATGAGGCACTATTCCTCCCACTGCTACCAATGGTGGGGCATTATTCCTCCATCTGATGCCACTGATGGGGCACTATTCCTCCATCTGATACCAATGATGGGGCTCTATTTCTTCATCTGATACCAATGATGGGGCACTATTCCTCCATCTCAAACCAATTGGACACTTTCTTTCCACTGACACCAATAAAGCGGCACTATTCCTCCCACTGCTACCAATGATGGGGCATTATTCCTCCATCTGATGCCACTGATGGGGCACTATTCCTCCATCTGATACCAATGATGGGGCACTATTCCTCCATCGGATACCAATAATGGGGCACTATTCCTCCATCTCAAACCAATGGGACACTTTCTTTCCACTGACACCAATAAAGCGGCACTATTCCTCCCACTGCTACCAATGATGGGGAACCATTCCTCCAACTGCTACCAATGATGGGGAACCATTCCTCCAACTGCTACCAATGATGGGGAACCATTCCTCCCACTGCTACCAATGATGGGGAACTATTCCTCCCACTGCTACCAATGATGGGAAACCATTCCTCCCACTGACACCAATGATGGGAAACCATTCCTCCCACTGACACCAATGATGGGGAACTATTCCTCCCACTGCTACCAATGATGGGGAACTATTCCTCCCACTGCTACCAATGATGGGGAACCATTCCTCCCACTGCTACCAATGATGGGGAACCATTCCTCCCACTGATACCAATGATGGGGAAACCATTCCTCCCACTGACACCAATGATGGGGAAACCATTCCTCCCACTGACACCAATGATGGGAAACCATTCCTCCCACTGACACCAATGATGGGAAACCATTCCTCCCACTGACACCAATGATGGGAAACCATTCCTCCCACTGACACCAATGATGGGAAAGCATTCCTCCCACTGACACCAATGATGGGAAACCATTCCTCCCACTGATACCAATGATGGGGAAACCATTCCTCCCACTGATACCAAGGATGGGGAAACCATTCCTCCCACTGACACCAATGATGGGAAACCATTCCTCCCACTGATAACAATGATTGCGCACAATAACCTCCCATGCAATTTTTTTTGTTTTTTTTTTTTAACCCCAGTGACCACCAAGCCTGGGGCACTGTTCTATGTTCACAGTCTGCCCCCCCCCCCCCCCTAAATTCCGAAGGACCTTAAACTGGCTCTTTGATTTAGAGAGTTTGACCCCTGCCCTAAAGAAATGCTTTACCGTATTTTCAGGTCTAGGGGAATCTCTTTTATAATCAATTTATAAGGGGTTAATGAGAAAAATGGTCTAGGGGAATCTCTTTTATAATCAATTTATAAGGGGTTAATGAGAAAAATGCCCCTTACATTGGTGGCCAGTGGGCAGAAAGCCCCCCTTACAGTGGTGGTCAAAAATGCCACCCTTATAGCTAAAAAGATTATTGATGTCATGTCAGTGTCTTGTCCAGTGGTATTGGCCCCGGAGCTTTGCAGCGACTAATAAATGAGAGGTCAAACAAGCCACAGCTGAAGGAACCAGTTCTATGGAACCCTGGTTGAGAATGGCTGGTCTAGTCTATAGCCTGGAGTGAAGCTGACAACTTAACAATCTCACTGTACTATCTGCTAAATGTTGATTCGCTGGTGCTGTCTACTTAGGTCTTATGAAGCATTTTCCAACCTAAGTATGTAAAGCCAAAACTTTGTTAGTACCCTGCTAACTTATATTTTGCTATCTGTTAGGTTGGGTAATTTTTCTATGTTGGAGACACAAGAAGTGGGAGGAAATGATTATCCCTGGAACAAATGTCCCCATTAGAAGAATGGCCTTTACCTCTTGCTCTGGTGTAGGGGTACTCTAGTATAGGAGAGAATTTTTTAATCCAATTTGGTATAACAAAAAGCAGCTCTCCAAATCCTGGTGGGACCCAAATGTGGCTCTGAAGACCAATGTTGCCAAAGGGTAATAGGAAGAGTTGACAGACCAGATAAAATCTTGTAGTTTGGAGATCCCTAATTTACAGAACAGGAAGTGAAGCTAAAATTAATCAGTAGGATACAGATAGAAAAAAAAAACTGACCGGGTTTAACTATTCCTTATTCTATACAAAATGTAAAATAAGCTTTTGTATTTAACGTGAGATCACTATAGTGACATGTTCTTATCTGACTACAAAATGTATTTCTATTTGAGGATTCGTTTATCCGGGCTGAGCATCACAAGGACGCCGCTAAGCCTTGGCCGCTACAAAATGATTTTACATGACCGGGATACTGGAAATGAAGAAAACGCGCACAGGTAAATGTCAAATTTACAGACACCTATTCGTAAACTACCAGGGTGAAGGTCATGGTGAGGTGGGCCAAGAGGAACCATAATATTACTGCATTCTATTTATTTCTCATCAAGTTATTTCTTGTATCTCCTCTAAATTACTTAAAACAAGAGGGCTGTAGAGTCTAATATCCTTTATGAAAATGCTATTTTCCTGGTTGCTATGCTTATTCATTGTTTCAGCAGTTTGAGCCACTGATATAGTGTTTATATCCAATGGATGTGCCACGCTGCTAAATAAACTATAAAGTGACCTAAAAAAAATTACTAATATAAAAACATAAAATCGCCTGATGAAGTCACGTGATGCGTGACGCAACGCAATGGCCGGAGCTGGCTGACGTGATCACGTACCGGAAGTGGAGCGCCGATAGTGACTTTCGGTATGACGTGTTATTGCTTTTGATTACGTGAATGCATTAACTTCAATAAATGGGTTTTCTATGTGAATACTACACTATGGTAGTTCCCTCTGTCTCTTTGAGCCTACTTTAGTGAGTGAGCAGGATCCCAACCCCTTAAAGGGGAACACAAATTGGTGCCTGACAGCGTCCAAACCTGGGAGAGTTACCTTTTACTCATTGGGTACCCCTGAAGAGAAGGTTCTTATGCACATTATGACCCAGGTTTTGTGGGTCATAAGCTGAATGTGAGGGCACAATTCTTACAGTGGTGTAGCACGTTCCTTTGCATGGTTTGATGTGCAACACCGGAGTTGTGGTTTCACAGTCTATGTACAAGAGTATAACAAGGACTTTATCATCACATTTTTATGTTGGGAGTTTATTTCATCACTTATTGTTTGATGTTTTCATTGTTACAGAACTGGAGGTGTGGTATAACCGTTCAATTGCAAGAGGATAATAGTGATTTCTGTGTCACGTTTAGACTTTTATATATCACTGTTTATTTTATGTCTTTGTCAATTGGTAATATCTTTCGAGTTTACTTGAGTTTCAGTACGTGATGACATCACCCAGCTCCGCCCAATGCGTTACATCACGAATCACGTGACTTCATCAAGGGCTTTTACGTTATATCTGTTGGTAATATTTTTTTAGATCACTTTGTACTTTTTTAGCAGCACGGCACTATAACACTATATCATTTTCTGTGAATGTGGGAACATATGCAAGGTGTCAGCGGCAGCTAAAGCCTTCTTGGGTTGTTGGGCTTAGTTTGTATTGGCAGCTCATGAGTAATATTTTCACATTAGTTTGAGTCACTGACCTGGAACAATTATGCAGATAAAAAAAAGTCCAGTAAAGTCAGAAGTCCGTCTTTGTATTCTTGTTATGGGTCGGAGACTTAGAGTGGACCTGACCTCAGAAAGGGGAAGATTAACTTTTTTTTAGGGATATACACCAATCAGATACAATGTTATGACCACTGACAGGTAAAGTGAACATTGATTATCTCGTTACAATGGCATCTGAAAGTGGGTGGGATATATTAGGCAGCAAGTTGTTCCTGAAGCGTAAGGATTTGAGCGAATTTGACCAGGGCCAAAGTGTAATGGCTTGAAGACTGGGTCAGAGCAACTCCAAAACGGCAGCTCTTGTGGGATGTTCCTGGTCTGCAGTGGTCAGGACCAACCAAAAGTGGTCCAAGGAAGGAAAACCGTCCAACCGGTGACAGGGTCATGGGCAGCCAAGGCTCATGGATGCATGTGGGGAGTGAAAGCTGGCTGTAGTTTGATCCAATAGAAGCTCAAATTGCTGTAAAAGTTTGACGGTTCCCATAGAAAGGTGTCAGAACACAGTGTGTCGTAGTTAGTGGTGTATGGGGGCTGCGTACCTGCAGACCGGTCAGGTTGTCCATGCTGTCCCATGTCCACAGCCAAAAGTGCCTACAATGGACAGGTGAGTATCAGAACTGGACCCCAGAGCAATGGAGGAGAAGAAGATGGCCTGGTCTGATGAATCACGTTTTCTTTTACATCATGTGGATGGCTAAGTGTGCAGACCAAGCTGCAGAATGATAAAGACCTCCCAGCTGAAGCGCTGGCAGCCAAACAGAGGGTCCATGACCTCTGCCCCACAACTACCGATGGCAACTATTCCCTGCGGCCAAGAATAGAGATTATGTGGACCAACTATATGGGTCCACTCTACCGGATTAACACATGTCCAGATCAGTTGGAGGTTTGGGACCTGGTTACTTTTGAGGGGGGAGAAATGCAACAGACCCAACCAGGACAGGGGCTTTTGGAGGAGACTATGGGCTAGCTGCCTACCCACTGATTATGGCCCATGGAGGAGACCTGGGCTGTGGAACTGTTTCTGGGCATCCTGGTGGGCACGTCCTGGCTAATCAAGAATTATTGTGGACATGTTTTCCAGCACACAGACAAGAGAGGCAAGGTGGAGAATTCCTGTGGCTACTAGCCAGACTGATAAGACTTGTCTAGGTGCCTAGCTGTTAATTAGATTAATGTTTAAAGGTTGTCATGTTGCATTGTCATGTTTTTACTGGTTGTACGTCTTATCTAGGCTAATTTCCCCAAGAGGGAAATGTCCTCCTGGGGGTATAAAGTATGTGTCTGGGTTTTAATAAATCGTTATTCCTTTAGTTTTTACCTCAACATCTTTTTATTAGCCATCGGTCTGCTGGAAGGGTTTGGAGGGCAGGAGGCACTGTTTGGTGGAGGCACCAAGGAACAGTGATGGCGAACCTTGGCACCCCAGATGTTTTGGAACTACATTTCCCATGATGCTCATGCACTCTGCAGTGTAGATGAGCATCATGGGAAATGTAGTTCCAAAACATCTGGGGTGCCAACGTTCACCATCACTGGTCCTAAAGATTTCCTCCTGCAGTACTTTTTTCTGCCATTAGATGTCCTTGGTCTTATGGGCAGAATCTTAAACCCACTTCCTCTGAGACCAGGTCGTCCTGGACCCTCCCCCAGCCTGTGACTGAATAATGAAAGGAGAAGCAGTACAGCTCATCTCTCTGTTGCCCTGCTCTCTTCTCCTATCAACATGCTTCTTTTCAGCACATGGACTGATTAACTCATCATGCCTTTTACAGTAAAAAAATAAATAAATTTAGGGCCAATTTACACTATTGCGCTGTGGTAATGCACAGCAGTGCACATTACATGTGTTAAGTTGCCTTTGATTTTGAATGGCATCCCAGTTTACTAAGGTAACCGACCTGTGTTAAAGTGCCACAGCCAAGGCTAGGACAAAGGGGTGGGCAGGAGGGACAACCGCCCAGGGCGCAGCAATAGGTGACAGCACCCCCCTCACTGTACGCAAGCAACCAGCTTCATTCTGTACAAAATGTAATACAATTATAACACAGCTCATCAATTAAAGTTATGCGCAGTTAGGCTTTTCCTCTTTGCGCCCATTAAGTAGGGCCTAAAAGACAGGTGACCCCCTCTGCACCTGCTATACTTAACTTTTGTGTCTTCTGCTTTCTCTCAGGTACAGTCTCCTTAGAAACACCAGGATAACCTGGAGAGAGGATGGAATGAACTCCTTGGACTTTACCCTACTTTCCAGGGAACAAACCGCACTTTATACCAACATTACAGTGGACATTGGTGAAGCTCCGCCCACCCCGACTGAAGCCAGCAAGTGGAGGTTCTTTTGATGGTTAAAGAAAAAACTTACTGGCAATTTCCATGACTTACTATTGGGATGTCTTCAATGTAAAACTGGACTGATATTTAAAGAGGAACCTGTCGAGGTGTGCAATGTTCTTTTCAACTACCAGTACTGCTAGGGGGCAGACTCCTCGTGTCCGAAAGGTACTTTTATGAACTTGTTGTGAGCACTATTGGAGCCTCTACCTTGCAGGCGCACAATGAGGACTTGCATGCAGAGCTGGCAGATGCTGCTGTGGCCACCTACCATGGAAGGAAGATTTCCCGATGACTGCTTCTCCCAAGAGTGGCCTACCACAGTTGTCTTGTTTGGGACCCACTGACTTTACATCGTCCCCTACATTTTTTGAGTAGGTTTGGTTTAAGAAAAATTATCTTGCAAACTGCAACAGGCTTGCTTAAAGGGCATCTCTTCTTGACAAATGTCCATTGCCGTTAAAGTGAACCTGACTTCTAAGAGAACATCAGTGCTGAAGTGGTGCCCAAGTGTCCTTGTGCTGGTCTTCAAATAGAACCCTTTGGAGCCTCTTGGATTTAAGGCCAAGGCTTTGTATGGGGCCCCGATGTCTCCCCAAGTCCAACTCCTTATGGTGCTAAGCCCCACCCATTATCCAACATTTGACTGACGAGGGACTGGGCTTAGCGTCAGAAAGGGGTGTGCCTTAATCTCAACTTGGGCACAGGTCAAGACCCCACATATAGCCAGGGCTTGGAATCTATGTGGTTTTACAGACATTGCTGTAAAGCAGGGGGTACAGCCGGTCCTCCTGTACCAGACGTTAGCCCTAGCGGTCTTCCTGTACCAGACTTGAGCCCTAGCGGGTCAACATGGAGGGCCAGAGCCCAGCTGGGTCTTCCTGTGCCTTCCTCCACCCAGTCTCCAGTCACACCACAGTGCTGCAGCTGCAGTGTTCCAAGCTCTGTAGTCTGGGAGTTACCAGTGATGCCCCAAGCCCTCTCCTGCTGGGCGCATGGCAGGGTGACCAGGAGAAGCTGTGGTAAAATGTATGGTTGGTGAGATTTACTTTGTGGCTCTAGTGCCCCCTATGCACCTTGCAGTTCACACATTCCTGGGATCAGTCATCGGGGAAAGGGTTAAAGCAACTTGTTTCTCCTCTACTGACACTTGTGATATAGTGTCCTACAATAGTCCTAGAACAAAAATAAAGCTGCTGGTACTCAGTCTGCTGTGCCAAGGCTTTACGGTAAGGCATGATTTGGAGGACAGAAAATGCACCACTTGTGTGGGGTTACACTGGACAGTACTTTCTCTAATCAATGGTTCTGACCCCTGCACTCTGTACGTTACATGCACCCGAACCCTGCACTTTTTACATTACACACACCTGACCCCTGCACTGTGTACATTACACACACACACTCCTGTCCCCTGCACTGTGTACATTACACACACACACTCCTGACCCCAGCACTGTGTACATTACACACACCTGACCCCTGCACTGTGTACATTACACACACCTGACCCCTGCACTGTGTACATTACACACACCTGACCCCTGCACTGTGTACATTACACACACCTGACCCCTGCACTGTGTACATTACACACACCTGACCCCTGCACTGTGTACATTACACACACCTGACCCCTGCACTGTGTACATTACATACCCTGGACCCCTGCTTTATGTACATTACACACACCTGACCCCTGCTTTATGTACATTACATACCCTGGACCCCTTCACTGTGTACATTACATACTCCTGACCCCTGCACTCTGTGACAAGGGGCGGGGGACAGGAGAAGTGTCAGCAGCAAAGAGGAGAGAGCCAGAAGGAGGTGCAGACTCTGTGCTCTCACCCATCCTGTCAGTGGAGCTCTCCTCCATACAGTGGATTATGCAGGATTGCTCTTAGGCTCAAACAGTACAGAGATTAATCGACCGCCCCCCCCCCCCCCCCCTACCCGCATTTCCAGGAGTTAAATAGTCATTGGAGGAGAAATTGGGTGGGTAATCAAGCCGTGTACCGTCCGATGTAAGATTTGTGCTAGTAGGGGTGAATGAGGGGGGCAGGGGGATTTGTGCTGGGAAGGGTAATTTGGAGGGGGTTGTGCTAAGAGGACAAGTTGGGGAGATTTTTACTAGGAGGGTAGAGGATTTGTACTAGGAGGGAGAATTTCTGCTAGAAGGGGGATTTGGGGGGGGGGGATTTGTACTAGCAGGGTGGATTTGTAATAGAAGGGGGGTTTGGGGGGAGGATTTGCACTAGGAGGGAATTGGGGGAGGAATAATGCCAGGAGTGGGAATTTACGATAGAGTATTTGTTCTAGGAGGGGAATTTGGGGTGGGGGATTTGTACTAGGAGGGGGGGGAATTTGTGCTAAGAGGGGGGGATTTGTGCTGGGAGAGGTGATTTGGGGGGAAAAATTTGTGCTAGGAGGGGTGATTTGGGTAGAGGATTTGTGCTAGGAGGGGGGGTTTGGGGGAGAGGATTTGTGCTGGGAGGGGGGATTTATATATACATTACATACTCCTGACCCCTGCACTCTGTACATTACATACTCCTGACCCCTGCACTCTGTACATACTCCTAAACCCTGCACTTTGTACATTACATACTCCTAAACCCTGCACTCTGTACATTATATACCTACTCCTGAATATTGATTTAAAGACTAATGCAAACCTTTCTTGGCACCGAAAGGATCCTAAACTTCTGTTACTATTATTACATTTAGGATAGTTTTTGGCCAGTTCAGGTTCATTTTAGAAAATGGAAGCTTTAGATCCTGGCAGGCAGTATTATACCATGTTGTGCCTTTCGGTTTAACATATGTCAAGAAGGGGGCGCCACTGGAGCAAGATGGCCAGTTGACTACGGACCCTGGTATGCTTTTCAGAGGCGAGGATTTTAGGGCCAGTGAAGTGACCCAAGCCTTTATAGATCATTTCGGACCGAAGGGCTTCCACTGCAAGCCCTCCAATGTGCCTCAATGGCAGGACTGCCCTCTAGTGGCCGTTCTTCAGACTACAAAACGTCTTTCTTTGCAAAAAACGGCTTAGAGAGACCCTGTCACCAACTTAAATTGCAGATAAAAGCACAGAAAAAACAAAATATATATTTTTTTTTTTTTAACTCTTACTTGCAGTGTTTTTCCTTTCCACAAATAATTCTTTATTCCCTTGCAACGTGCCTTTTGAACTTGTTAGCAAATTTGACTTCGGGGAGAGTCAGTTCCATAGCACAGCCCCCTCCCCCTTTTTATATGTCATAGCCCTCTCCTCTTCTGGGAGTGCCTAGTTACTGACTGTGCTGGCCCAGCTCCTTTGCCCCTCCCCATCCCACCTCCCTACATAGCCTTGTAACAAATTTGACTTCAAGAGGGGTCAATTCCATAGCACAACCCCCTTCCTCTTTGTATGTCATAGCCCTTGCCTCTAATAGAAGTGTCTAAATACTGTCTGTGGGCATTGCGACACAGTGGATCACTTTTGATTCAATTTTCGACTTTGTAATTTCTTACTGTACATCGCCCATATTTTATCAGGCCCCAAAAGTTCAAGGTGAAGTGGGTATTTTTTAAGCAACAATTTTTTTTTTTTTAGATTGAAGGAAATTTTTGGTCATTTTTAGAGGATTTCAACATATGGGATCAGTTAGTGGTTTTTTTTTTTGTTCTAAAAAAACAAAAAAAAAATCTGATTAAATGTATAAAAACAAGTTTTTGGGTTGTGCGCACAAAAAAAAAAAAAACCACAGCTGGCATCATTAACAAAAGCACAAATATGATTGATATTGATGATATTATATGATGTTCAATTAAATTTAAAGAATTGCGCAGACTTGATGCGTGTTGCAGGCAGCACCCAACACTAGGATGGATGATCATTTCAGCTAGGCTGGCTTTGTTGCCAGTGTGAGTTCCCTGTCTTTTCCTGTAGAGGGAGCTGGACACAGAAACGTCCAATTGGTGAATGAACCGCATCGGTGACAACAGTAGTTTGGCTGAAAGGACATTTTTGCTTCAGATGTGCCCAGGGGGGATGGGGAGATGCAGCAAGGGCAGAAGGTAACCATTTTCATAGGGCGTACTTACTTCTTCATATGCCTGTAGCATTTTATATATACAGTATCTCACAAAAGTGAGTACACCCCTCACATTTTTGTAAATATTTTCTTCTATCTTTTCATGTGACAACACTGAAGAAATGACACTTTGCTACAATGTAAAGTAGTGAGTGTACAGCTTGTATAACAGTGTAAATTTTCTGTCCCCTCAAAATAACTCAACACACAGCCATTAATGTCTAAACCACTGGCAACAAAAGTGAGTACACCCCTAAGTGAAAATGTCCAAATTGGGCCCAAAGTGTCAATATTTTGTGTGGCCACCATTATTTTCCAGCACTGCCTTAACCCTCTTGGGCATGGAGTTCACCAGAGCTTCACAGGTCGTCACCGGAGTCCTCTTCTACTCCTCCAGGATGACATCACGGAGCTGGTGGATGTTAGAGACCTTGCGCTCCTCCACCTTCCGTTTGAGGATGCCCCACAGATGCTCGATAGGGTTTAGGTCTGGAGACATGCTTGGCCAGTCCATCACCTTTACCCTCAGCTTCTTTAGCAAGGCAGTGGTCGTCTTGGAGGTGTGTTTGGGGTCATTATCATGTTGGAATACTGCCCTGCGGCCCAGTCTCTGAAGGGAGGGGATCATGCTCTTCTTCAGTATGTCACAGTACATGTTGGCATTCATGGTTCCCTCAATGAACTGTAGCTCCCCAGTACCGGCAGCACTCATGCAGCCCCAGACCATGACACTCCCACCACCATGCTTGACTGTAGGCAAGACACACTTGTCTTTGTACTCCACACCTGGTTGCCGCCACACACGCTTCACACCATCTGAACCAAATACGTTTATCTCGGTCTCATCAGACCACAGGACGGTTCCAGTAATCCATGTCCTTAGTTTGCTTGTCTTCAGCAAACTGTTTGCGGGATTTCTTGTGCATCATCTTTAGAAGAGGCTTCCTTCTGGGACGACAACCATGCAGACCAATTTGATGCAGTGTGTGACGAATAGTCTGAGCACTGACAGCAATGCTGGCAGCACTCATACATCTATTTCCCAAAGACAACCTCTGGATATGACGCTGAGCACGTGCACTCAACTGGACCATGGTGAGGCCTGTTCTGAGTGGAACCTGTCCTGTTACACCGCTGTATGGTCTTGGCCACGGTGCTGCAGCTCAGTTTTAGGGTCTTGGCAATCTTCTTATAGCCTAGGCCATCTTTATGTAGAACAACAATTCTTTTTTTTCAGATCCTCAGAGAGTTCTTTGCCGTGAGGCGCCATGTTGAACTTCCAGTGACCAGTATGAGAGAGTGAGAGCGATAACACCAAATTTAACACACCTGCTCCCCATTCACACCTGAGACCTTGTAACACTAACGAGTCACATGACACTGGGGGAGGGAAAATGGCTAATTGGGCCCAATTTGGACATTTTCACTTAGGGGTGTACTCACTTTTGTTGCCAGCGATTTAGACATTAATGGCTGTGTGTTGAGTTATTTTGAGGGGACAGCAAATTTACACTGTTATACAAGCTGTACACTCACTACTTTACATTGTAGCAAAGTGTCATTTCTTCAGTGTTGTCACATGAAAAGATAGAAGAAAATATTCACAAAAAATGTGAGGGGTGTACTTACTTTTGTGAAATACTGTATGTGTATATAATTATGTGTATATATATATATAGATAGATAGATAGATATATATATATAATGTATGTGTGTGTATATATATATCTATATATATATCTCTACCTGGGCAGTCAGGGGATGATGGGTGGGGCAGTGGGGGGGAGTTACAAGCACCGATCTCCCTGTATAGATTTCAATAAAGCAGCTGACAGACGCTTCTCCTCTCCCTCCCACGGCTTTCAGCTGCTTTATTGAAATCTTTACAGGGAGATCGGTGCTTGTAACTCCCCCCACTGCTGCACCGATCATTCCTGACTGTCCCCTGTGTCCTCCCCTGGTCCCCCTTGGTGTCCTCCTCCATGCGCCCAAAGTCCCCTGCCATGTCCTCTTCCAATCCCCCTCTGTGTCCTCTTCTGATCCCCCCCCTGCCCCAGATCTGTCAGGATGGAGAGCGGAGGAAGGAGCCGGTAAATCGGTCTTTTACCGTCTCCTTCCTTTTCCAAATGCACAGAGTCAGTGTGTGCATTCATAACTGAGCATCGCAAACTGTGTTTACGATGCCTCAGTTTATGAATGGAGAGGAGCCGCCATCACCTGTCCATTCATTTTCAGTGCAGCTGAGGCTGCAGAGAAAGGGACTGAGGAATCTGTGTCCTCAAAGGGGAGATGTAAGGGGTCTATTTAGACCCCTGATATCTAACCAACCCCCCCCCCCCTTCCCAACAAGGATGATAAAAAAAAACAAGGAAAAATTGTAATAAATATTTAAAAGTAAAATTGTAAAAATAATAAAAATATAAAATAAAAAAAAAAACTGACACTGTATATATAAATACCTAAATTCTACTTCTTAGCCTCTTGCAATCCTCTATACAGCAAAGCTGCGATTTTGGAGGGGGGGGCGGCGGCTATACTTGAGTCTGAACAATTATCCTGCATTCACAAGTGCTGACAGGAGGAGAGAGCAGAGGGAGGACCTCATCGGACTGTTTCTGCTCCCTCGCCGTCCAATCGCGGCAGGGAGGACAACCAGGCTGTATTGCTTAACTGCAGCAAAGAAAAGTTGGGACCCTGAGCTAGCTGTGCTGTTCGGTTGAGATGTCTAAATCTCAGGACTGGATGGATGAATACTTTGGCAGGCGATATTTATTGTATTTCTGTGGTATATTCCCTGGAGTCCCAATGCAAGTTCTGCGCATTCTCTTTGCACGCACATCAAACCTCTCTGATCCTCTCCTATACAGTAAAGCCCGGTACACACAATGAGATTATCGGACGAATGATCGTCTTTTTTTTTTCTTTGCATGCAAATCTCAGATCGGATCTGATGAGTTTACTGAAGTCATGAAAATTCTCGTACAACAGAATAAAAATACGGAAGTGATGTCAAGTGTTGTTTTGCCTTTTCGAACGACGTACGATCTGGCATTGTAGGAAAAAATATTTTCGCGCGTGTCCGATCTAATAATATCGGATGAACTGTCCTGATCGGCTGTCAAAAGCTCGGTACTAACGATCCGATTTTATAGCGATATTTTTTTCGTGCGATTTTCTGATCGTGTGTACCGGGCATTATAGCCCCAGTTCACACCGGAGCGACTTGTCATGCGATTTCAGTTGCGATTTGGATCGACATTCCGTGCTTGAAGCCGCACAGGTGACTTCCATGTTGCGCCTGAAGTCGCACCGACATGCAGCTTTGAAATCGTGCGATTTCTGATTGAAGTCGCAACTTTTTTTAAAGCCGCATTTAGTGTGAATGAGGGCTGAAGGTAACCATGTCTAATGAGGGGACAATAAAAAAAATTAAAAGTATTTTATTATTTGTAAAATAATAAAGTATTATTTTTTTAGGCCTTTTTTTTTATTTTTATGATGTCAGATCATCTCTCCTGTCCGTCTATATAGGACATAATCCTCAACTGAGTTAATACAAATGTAACGTTGCTCTACGAAGTATTAATGTCTTACAGGGCATTATTTTTTTTTTTAAATAAATCTTTAGATGTCTTTTTACTGCAGAGTGATCCTATAAATGAGTGAACGACTGCTGTGATTTTATGACATTCGACTGTCAGAGATAAAATGTGAATATTTATTGTGTGATAATAAAAATGTAAAAAAAAAAAAAAAAATGTACTTTTCTCCTTTGTGTTATCTAAGCTTTATACAGGGATTGTATGGAGAAGATTAGTGAACAATTGCTGGTTGTTCTATTGGATCCGAGTTCCTGGGTGGTAATGATGAGCAGTTTTCAGTGGTCGTGGAAGGGGAGGGGGGGGAGGGGAGGGGTGGGGGGGATACGTCATGCGCAACTGTCACAAAAACTGCAGCGCTTCAAAACTCAGACAGAAATCTTATCACCTATTATTTTTTATCAGTATAATTATTATTATAATATTTATTAGTTTAAATCAGTATAATTATATTATTTATTATTTTTTATCAGTATAATTATTATTATATTCTTTATTAGTATTTATCCGTATAATTATTATTTGTATTAGCTTGTAACAGTATATGTATTGTTTTATAATTAATTTAGATCCGTATAATTACTATTATATTTATTATTATTTTAGATCAGTATAATTCTTATATTCTTTATTATTAGTTTTTATCAGTATAATTATTATTATATGTATTAGTTTATATCAGTGTAATTATTGTTATATTTATTATTAGTCTAGATCAGTATAATTATACTGATCTAAAATAATGATAAATAATATAATTATACTGTTCTAGACTAATAATAAATATAACAATAATTACACTGATATAAACTAATACATATAATAATTATACTGATAAAAACAATTCATAAAGAATATAATAATAATTATACTGATAAAATAATGATAAATAATATACTAAATTATACTGATCTAAAATAATGATAAATAATATAATTTAGTATATTATTTATCATTATTTTATCAGTATAATTATTATTATATTCTTTATTAATTGTTTTTATCAGTATAATTATTATATGTATTAGTTTATATCGGTATAATTATTGTTATTTTATTTAGATCGGTATATTTATTGTTATATGCTTTATTATTCGTTTATATCAGTATAATTAATATTATAATATTAGTTTAGATCAGTATAATTATTATTATAATATTTATTTAAATCAGTATAATTATATTTTTTTTTTCCGTATAATTATTATAATTATTAGTTTAGATCAGTATAATTATTATAATATTTTTTTTTATTGGTATAATTATTATTATTATTAGTTTGGATCAGTATAATTATTATTATAATATTAGTTTTAGATCAGTATAATTATAATATTTATTATTAGTTTAGATCAGTATAATTATTATTATTATAATTATTAGTTTAGATCAGTATAATTATTATAATATTTTTCTTTTATTGGTATAATTATTATTATAATATTTATTAGTTTGGATCAGTATAATTATTATTATTATAATAGTTTAGATCAGTATAATTATTATTATAATAGCTTAGATCAGTATAATTATTATTATAATTTAGATCAGTATAATTATTATAATTTAGATCAGTATAATTATTATAATTTAGATCAGTATAATTATTATTATTATAATTATTAGTTTAGATCAGTATGCATAACCTTTTTTTCAGCTGTCTTTGTTCCGGTCCCGTAACGTCCTGCGGTCCTTTTCCGGTCTTCTGTGCTGCAAATAATTCCCTTGTGAAGCCCAGGCTGGGCTGGTGACAAGCTCCCTGGGGGGGTGGGGAGGTGAGAATGACTGCCAAGGGGGTTCACAGGAAGTGAATTAAATATTGCTGGGTGTCGCTCAACCCAGAAGAGTTATAATTTGTCACGGTCGACTGGAAACCTCAACCTAAAGCTGAACATCAGGCAGATATAAAAGGCAGAGATTAAACCAATTCTCCTACATTAGTTGTACCTGTTTATCTGCAGTCTTCGCTTCTCTGCAGCCATTCAAAGACCAGAATTTATAAAGCCTGTCAGAAAAAAAGTGGGCGGGGAGCTGAAGTTACACTCTGCAGAGCTCAGTGAGGAGAGCTCTGAGAGCTGATTTGGAGGGAAGAGCCATACCCCCCCACCCCTTTTCACACAGCACACAGGAGCAGAGCTGATGCTGTCAATCACAGGCTGTGTGCTGGAGCTCCCTCTCCTGTCACTTTTTTTTTTTTCTCTTGGTGTCAGGAGCGATTTATGTAGATAGCAGCGGAGAGTACACACTATAGAGGGATAGGCTTTGTTCATATTTCATGTCTAAGATTTACAACCACTTCCAGCCCTTGGGTTGTATATACACAGATATGAAGTGGTCATGCCAGGATCGTGGCTGCAGCTAAAATCCAAAATTTTCAGGCAATGAAAGGCTTTTCCTTTTCCAAGCTGGTCTACAGCCGTCCAATCACTCTTACAGGGCTGCAAGCGATTGGGTCGGCTGGGAACAGAGGAGGAGGAGGAGGAACACAAGTTCCGCCCCCTCCTCTATGATAAATGGAGCCAAAAACTATGAGGATCTCATCACTTTCGGTTTCGATTCTTTTACTGCCTCTTACTGGCCAGGGAGGTAGCTGATCAAACTGATCTCTGTTTTGATTGGCTGCCATGGAGCATGTGTGTATATATATATATATATATATATATATATATATATATATATATATAAAAAGCCTCATAACTCTGTTATTGGTGTATTCTTTGCATACTGTATGTATCGGGATGTCAACACCCTAGGCCAGTGATGGAGAACCTTGGCACCCCAGATGTTTTGGAACTACATTTCCCATGATGCTCAACTACTCTGCAAAGTGCATGAGCATCATGGGAAATGTAGTTCCAAAACATCTGGGGTGCCAAGGTTCTCCATCCCTGCCCTATGCTGTAAACCAAACAGGGTGGAGTCTCCATGGTCTATGTAGACTTTGATATATCTAAAGTGGAATTAACCTCCAATTTTTTTTATTTTTTTTTTAAATGCTGACACAGGCTTTTTTATGACTAGTTCCATTTTTTTTTTTTTTATAGATGCTGATGTTGGTGTAGGATTGTATCATTTTTATTTTTTCCCTTTTTTATTGGTTGAACTACATACAGTGCTTTGCAAAGGTATTCACCCCCCTTGGCATTTTTCGTGTTTTGTTGCCTCACAACCTGGAATTAACATGGATTGTTTGAGGATTTGCATCATTTAATTTACAGAACATGCCCACAACTTTGAAGATTTTTTTTTTTTTATTTGTGAAGCAAACAACAAATAGGACAAAATAACATAAAAAAGTCAATGTGCATAACTATTCACCCCCCTAAAGTCAATACTTTGTAGAGCCACCTTTTGCGGCTATCACGGCTCCAAGTCTCTTTGGATAAGTCTCTATGAGCTTGTCACATCTTACCACTGGGATTTTTGCCCATTCCTCCTTGTAAAACTGCTCCAGCTCCTTCAAGTTGGATGGTTTGTGCTTGTGAACAGCAATCTTTAAGTCTGACTACAGATTTTCTATTGGATTGAGGTCTGGGCTTTGACTAGGCCATTCCAACACATTTACATGTTTCCCCTTAAACCACTCAAGTGTTGCTTTAGCAGTGTGTTTGGGGTCATTGTCCTGCTGGAAGGTGAACCTCCATCCTAGCCTCAAATAACACACAGAGGGGTACAGGTTTTGCTCAAGAATATCCCTGTATTTAGCACCATCCATCTTTCCCTCAACTCTGACCAGTTTCCCAGTCCTGACTGATGAAAAAAATCCCCACAGCATGATGGTGCCACCACCATGTTTCACAGTGGGGATGGTGTTCTTTGGGTGATGTGATGTGTTGGGTTTGCGCCAGACATAGCGTTTTCTTTGATGGCCAAAAAGTTCAATTAGTCTCATCAGACCAGAGCACCTTCCTCCATACATTTTGGGCGTCTCCCACGTGCCTTTTCGCAAACTCAAAACATGCCATTTTGTTTTTTGCTGAATGTAATGGCTTTCTTCTGGCCACTCTGCCATAAAGTCCAACTCTTTGGAGTGTACAGTTTATTGTCGCCCTATGTACAGATACTCCAGTCTCTGCTGTGGAACTCTGCAGCTCCTCCAGGGTTACCTTAGGTCTCTGTGCTCCTCTCTGATTAATGCCCTCCTTGCCCGGTCCGTGAGTTTTGGTGTGCGGCCGTCTCTTGGCAGGTTTGCTGTTGTGCCATGTTCTTTCCATTTGGTTATGATAGATTTGATGGTGCTCCTAGGGATCATCAAAGATTTGGATATTTTTTTATAAGCTAACCCTGACTTGTACTTCTCAACAACATTGTCCCTTACTTGTTTGGAGAGTTCCTTGGTCTTCATGGCAGTGTTTGGTTAGTGGTGCCTCTTGTTTAGGTGTTGCAGCCTCTGGGGCCTTTCAGAAAGGTGTGTATATGTAATGACAGATCATGTGACACTTAGATTGCACACAGGTGGACATCATTTCACTAATTATGTGACTTCTGAAGGTAATTGGTTGCACCAGAGCTTTTTATGGGCTTCATAAAGGGGGTGAATACATACGCACATGCCGATTATCAGTTTTTTATTTCTGAAAAATAGTTTTATGTATATATTTTTTTAATTTTACTTCACCAACTTAGACTATTGTGTTCTGATCCATCACATATAATTCAGATTACAGCCTTTAGTTTAATGTTTTTTTTTTTTAATGTAACAAAATAGGGAAAAAGCCAAGGGGGGTGAATAATTTTGCAAGGCACTGTACTGTCTTGCAATCTTTGTGAATTGTTTTTTTGCTTTCCTTTTCAAAGATGTACTTTTACATAGGTGGTCTTTGGATTTGAACTATTTTATACCATAACCTGCCTAAAGGAGGGTCTCCAAAGGGGATCAGTTCAGAGATTTTGGGATTTTGGTGGATGCTGGAGAGTCCTTAGCAGGCTGTTCTACCCCTTAGGGACTCTGTTGGCGAGATCTCTGTGCTGAGTCCACACCCCTGAGGGGCTTCCAGAATACCTGCTGCTCCTTTTTATTTGTAGTATATTATGGAGAATTTAACTTGAGAAGCCATTACATACAAAGTTGGGCAGGAACGCCTGAAAATTCCTAAGTGGAATGAAGCCAGGAAAGGAATTAGGGCTGAGGGTGTTTACTGTTGGAAAGATCCCAGACCAATAGGA
The DNA here is from genome assembly GCA_037952835.1 of Lithobates septentrionalis. Taxonomy (NCBI): domain Eukaryota; kingdom Metazoa; phylum Chordata; class Amphibia; order Anura; family Ranidae; genus Lithobates; species Lithobates septentrionalis. The sequence goes on from JBBDGP010002390.1 coordinate 421,724, forward strand.
AGCCAGGGACTGACTCAGCCTACCATCCTTCCCTATACGCTTCTGGGTGGACTGACCCCTCAAAATATAACTGGATTTCATTATTAAAAAGCCCCAGCAGTAGGCAACATTTCTTCTGCTAATATACTGTGTAGGCAGCAGCAAGTACTCTGAAGGCTACTTTCACGTGGGGGGGGGGGGGGGGGGGGGCGTTAGCGCTAGCTGGGTCCTTTCAACTCCTGCTAACAGCCGAATAAAGGGTTAACAGCGCCGGCGCAAAAAGGGCTTTGCAGGCGCTTCGGCAATGGTGCCCAATGATTCCAACGGCAGGGGCGGTGGAGGAGTGGTGTATACACTGCCCAAAAGATGCTGCTTGTAGGACTTTTTCTAACGTCCTGCAAGCACAACGCTCCAGTGTGAAGGCGCTCGGGCTCTCACACTGGGCCTGCAGAGGAGGCGTTTTTCAGGCGCTATTTTTTATCCCAAAAGCGACTGAAAAACGCCCCCGTGTGAAAGAGTCTAAGGAGTAGAAATTGCTTGTTCGCTTTCGAGGTTTGCAAAGGGTCAATATTGCCTTTCTCTTTAACCACTTCCTGCCCACGTCATATGACGTCGTGGACTTTGAGCGGGTATATCTGAATGATGCCTGCAGTTACAGACATCATTCAGATATTGCCGGTTTCAGCCGGCGAATCTCTACACCATAGGAACGGTCATAGCGGCCGTCCCGCCGCTTGATCGTTCTTGCGTTCTTCCGCCGCCCTCCGGTGCTTGTTCCGACTCACCGTTACGATCGGTGAGGCGGAGGGCGGATCCGCCGGCGCCGGATGTAGATCATAGAGATTTCCGGTGGACCAGATGGTCGCCGGAGTCTCTATGATCGTCAGAGGCCGGGCGCGATGTTATGACGTCACGCCCGGCCTCTCCATTCAAAAAAAACGGCGCCGCTTCGGCTGCGAAGCGGTGCTCGTTTTATTTTTTTTTATTATTTCAGGCTTCCCAGCCTAGAGGTGAGATGTGGGGTCTTATTGACCCCATATCTCACTATTAAGGAGGACCTGTCATGTTATATTCCTATTACAGGGGATGTTTACATTCCTTCTAATGGGAATAAAAGTGATCAAATTTTTTTTATTTTTTCAAAAAAGTGTCAAAATAAAAAAAAAAATTTTTTAAAGCGCCACTGTTCCCATGTGCTCGCACGTAGAAGCAAACGCATACATAAGTCCCGCCCACATATGAAAACGGTGTTCAAACCATACATGTGAGGTATCGCCGCGAACGTTAGAGCGAGAGCAATCATTTTGTCCCTAGACCTCCTCTGTAACTCAAAACATGTAACCAGTAATAAAATTTCAAGCGTCGCCTATGTGGATTTTTAAGTACCGAAGCATGACATCTTAGGTATCTATTTACTCGGCGTAACTTCATCTTTTACAATATGCAAAAACATTGGGCTAACTTTACTGTTTTTTGTTTTTTTTTTTAAACACAAAACTGTTTTTTTCCCCCAAAAAATGCGTTCGAAAAATTCCTGCGCAAATACCGTGCGAGATAAAAAGTTGTAACAACCGCCATTGTATTCTCTAGGGTCTTTGCTAAAAAAAAACATATATAATGTTTGGGGGTTCTATGTAATTTTCTAGCAAAAAAAAATGATGATTTTTACATGTAGGAGAGAAATGTCAGAATTGACCTGGTAGGCAAGTGGTTAATTATAAGATAGTCCGATATAAGGGGGGCGGCGGCAGGGCAGGCTGATCATTATTAGCCCTATATAGATCAGTTGTCCCCCCCTGAGCATGCACCTGCCCCTATTTACCAATATTATCCCCTTCCTGCCGTCCGTACGCAGATATGCGGCCTCAGCTTTCAGGGGTTATACCGGGATGATGCCCGCAGCTGCTTTCCAGGGATAACAACCGATGCGGCTAAAAGTCGCTCGGCTGTTATACCGGAGGAGCGGGAGAGGACGCCTCCTGATCCACCGGGAGACCCGATCAACAATCCGGCGGCTAGCCACAGACTGGAACGAAGCCGGTAACGGCTTTGTTCCAGTCTCCTGAATGTAAACATGGAAGCGACGTCATGACGTCACTTCCCGTTTACTCGGCTGCCAATGGCACCGGTTTTAAAAAAAAATATACAGTATTCAGAATCACCGATCTGAATACTTTGAAGTGCAAAGGAGGGATCGGGGGGTCTGTTAGATCTCTGATCCCTCCATAAAGTGTACCTGTCACCACCTATTACTGTCACAAGGGATGTTTACATTCCTTGTGACAGCAATAAAAGTCATCAAAATTTTTTTTTCTTTAAACACAATTTATTAATATAAAAATAAATAAGAATTTTTTTTTTAAAGCGCCCCCGTCCCCACGAGTTCACGCAGCAAAGAAAACGCATACGGAAGTCGCGCCCGCATATGTAAATGGTGTTCAAATCACACATGTGAGGTATCGCCGCGATCGTCAGAGTGATAGCAATAATTCTAGCACTAGACCTCCTCTGTAACTCTAACCTGGTAACCGTAAAAAAATTTTAAAGCATCGCCTATGGAGATTTTTAGGTACTGTCGTTTGTCGCCATTCCACGAGTGTGTGCAATTATAAAGCGTGACATGTTTGGTATCCATTTACTCGGCGTAACATCATCTTTCACATTATACAAAAAAATTGGTCTAACTTTACTGTTTCGTTTTTTTTTTTTAAATTCATGAAAGTGTCTCTTTTCCCAAAAAGTTGAGTTTAAAACACCGCTGCATAAGTACCGTGTGACATAAAATATTGCAACAATCGCCATTTTATTCTCTAGATTCTCTGCTAAAAATATATATATATATATATATATATATATATATATATATATATATATATATATATATATATATATATATATATTTTTAGCAGAGAATCTAGAGAATAAAATGGCGATTGTTGCAATATTTTATGTCACACGGTACTTATGCATTATATATATATATATATAATGTTTGGGGGGCTCTAAGTAATTTTCAAGCAAAAAATATGGATTGTAAACGCCAACTGTCAAAAACAGGCTTAGTGATGAAAGGGTTATTATTATACAGGATTTATATAGCGCTGACAGCTTGCTCTTTACAACATTAGGGCAGACAGTACAATTCAATACAGGAGGAGTCGGCAGGCCCTATACGTTAGAGCTTACAATCTAGGAGATGATACAGGAGTGCCAGCATTGGCAAAGGCTTTGGTGCCCTCTGGCAAGTCAGGCAGATGTATAAAAACTTCTGCCTCTCAAATATACCGATATACCTGTACATTGTCAGCATAAAGGCCATCTGTTCCAGAGGAGCTTCTTCACCTTAAAAACTTAGCTACAGCCAAAACCTGATTTATTTTTATTTTTAGCCTTGGAAATATGGTGGAAGGTTTCCTTGTTGGTGGTGGAGACACAGGCAATAACACGGGACTCAGTTTGTCCTGGCTCAGTGTCATGTGTTCAAATGGTACGCGCAGGCTGGCCTGCCAGCACCAGAATAACCAATGAAGCTCTAGGGCAGGGGGGGAGGTCTCAAAACTGATGGCCCTCCACCTGTTGCAGAACTACACGTCCCATGAGGCATTGCAAGGCTGACCGTTACAAGCATGACTCCCACAGGCAAAGGCATAATGGGCACTTGTAGTTCCGCAACAGCTGGAGGGCCACCAGTTTCAGACCCCTGCTCTAGGGCCAGGCACTAAACTCATGCCCCTGATCCAGGGAAGGCGACATGAGGTCCGCCCCCCGACATTCAGGAGAGGATGGAAGTGCACCCCTGTCCAGATCTGATCTGCCATGCTGCTGGAGCCGTAAGCTGTAAGGCCTCTGATGGGGAGAAGCGACTTTGTAATAGGGGACTTTCATGAAACATGGTGGAACTTTGGATATGATGAAAGGATTATTATGTGATGGCAGGACTCTGATTTGATGGGGGACTTCTACTATGGGGTGGGGGGGGGGGGGGACCACTAATGTGATGGAGGGACTTTGATATGAGGATGGGACACTGGGAGGGGGACTCATACATGATAGGGGGACCTTTAGGCTGCATTCGCACCTGAGTGTTTTCAGCTCATAAAACGCCCAACAATCAAAAATCCTATTCATTTCAATGGCACCTAAGCGTTTTGTCACCTGATGCAAAACGCCCTAAGCTCAAAAATGAACATGAACTTCACTGGGGCAGATTACAGGCGTTTTTCTGCCTTTTACATTGGTGACCCTAACAAAATCGCGGTAAAAACGCGTGACTTTGAAACACTCAGGTATGAATGCAGCCTTAATGTGATGAAGGGGCCTTTGATGTGATGGGGGTTTCTGATGGAAAGGGAGGCTTATGTGATGGGGGGGGGGACGGGACTCTGACATTAACTGGGCACCTCTAATGTAAAGAAGGAACTTCTGATGAAAAGTTGTTGTCATCAGTTGTGCATCATGAAAACAACTGTGGCAGCGTTGCAACCTCCTCTATAGTCCAGGAATCACTCAAAAACCCAATGCCGCAGTTCTGGAACTTTACCAAACACATAGCCCATGAAAAAAATGCAGCCGCATCAATCTAAATCAGCAAAGTGGTTATTCTTTATTGTAGGACAGTGAAATAAAGCCAGAAAGAACGCCAACACGTTTCACCCACTCAGGCCTTAATCAGGGCTGTGTGCATCATCCCAGATTCAGGCTTCCTATTGATGATAACATTTCAGTTTTTTTTTTGTTTTTTACACTTGTGGTGCCAAGAGATGTTGTAAACTTTCAAAGGGTGCCTTAACTGAAAAAAGGGCAAGAAACCTTGTGTTCAAGTGTGAAATCCTGCATGAAGAAATGCTGCGTTTTGGGGGGTTTTTTTAGCCTATAAACAGGCATGGCGTACTCAGTATTGCACTTTACTAAATCGCTATATGGACCGAGTCTTGTGGTGTACAAGTCCTCAGTGTGGGTGACTTCGCTCTATTAATAAAGGAGCCCTCAACACATCTGAAACGTCACATCTCTCTACAACAGGGATATGCAATTGGCAGACCTCCCAGCTGTTGCAAAACTACAAGTCCCATCATGCCTCTGCCTCTGGGTGTCATGCTTGTGGCTGTCAGAGTCTTGCTATGCCTCATGGGACTTGTAGTTCTGCAACAGCTGGAGGTCCGCTAATTGCATATCCCTGTTCTGTGCTATGTTCTACACTATAAGTATAAAATATATTTCAAAATACTTTCATTATGTTCTATGCTCTGAAAAATGCAGTTCATTAGTTACTACTACAGCACCTTCCCAGGAAAGGTTTGGTCCAGTATGGTGTGCAATGGAGAATTATTGAAAATAAATCAATTTGTGTGGCTGCTCTCACATCAGGGCAGTATAATAAAACGCAAACTAACATAAAACAACAAAAAGTGTAGCACTACTCAACAAAAATGTGCAAAATCAGAAAAGTCTATAAATGATGATGATTATAATAAAGTCCCATAAATTCAATACACAGTGAATCAAGAAAGTGATTAGTAGAGACGACCATCCTCCACCATATTACATGCTTGGTCCTGCCAAAGTACTCAGGAAACCAGCCACCAACTTCTTGTGAATTCAACACTCACCAGAACATAAGGCCAGTGGCATCGCTATGGGGGGTGCAGGGGGTACGGACCAAACCCGGGTGATACCCGCCAGAGGGGTGAAACCATCAGTGAAGCGGTGATAGTGGGCTCTTTACCCTGCTCAGTCCGCCAGAGAACAGCAGCAGTGCTGTGACAGGGGAGAGGCGAGCTGCAGGCTGTCAGAGTGTTGCCCCCGCTCGTGCCCCCCTCCTCCCCTCCCTTTCTCCTGTCAGCAGTGCGGGAGAAGAGAGAGCAGCTCCCATCTGATTCACCGCCCAGCTTGCTGACCAGTCTGTTTCCCTCCCCATTGGCCACAGTGGAGGGCCAATCAGAAGAGACTAGGGGAGCATCATTGGCCATGTAGTCCTGGAAGATTGGCGGCCCCAATGTTGTCCACAGGGAGCAGACTTACAGCCCCCAGCATGCACTCTGCTAGGGGGAGAGATTAAGAGTCTGGAAACCGGGAAAAAGCTGAGGGAATGAGTGGTCAGGAAAAAGAGAGAACTGTTCTGGGGAAAGCCAGTGAGGGAGCCACGGTGTACCCGCACCACCAGTGAGAGCGCCACGCTGCCCAGCACCACCGGGGAGAGAGCGCCACACTGCCCAGCACCACCGGGGAGAGAGCGACACACTGCCCAGCACCACCGGGGAGAGAGCGACACACTGCCCAGCACCACCGGGGAGAGAGCGACACACTGCCCAGCACCACCGGGGAGAGAGCGACACACTGCCCAGCACCACCGGGGAGAGAGCGACACACTGCCCAGCACCACCGGGGAGAGAGCGACACACTGCCCAGCACCACCGGGGAGAGAGCGACACACTGCCCAGCACCACCGGGGAGAGAGCGACACACTGCCCAGCACCACCGGGGAGAGAGCGACACACTGCCCAGCACCACCGGGGAGAGAGCGACACACTGCCCAGCACCACCGGGGAGAGAGCGACACACTGCCCAGCACCACCGGGGAGAGAGCGACACACTGCCCAGCACCACCGGGAGAGAGCGACACACTGCCCAGCACCACCGGGGAGAGAGCGACACACTGCCCAGCACCACCGGGGAGAGAGCGACACACTGCCCAGCACCACCGGGGAGAGAGCGACACACTGCCCAGCACCACCGGGGAGAGAGCGACACACTGCCCAGCACCACCGGGGAGAGAGCGACACGCTGCCCAGCACCACCGGGGAGAGAGCGCCACGCTGCCCAGCACCACCGGGGAGAGAGCGCCACGCTGCCCAGCACCACCAGAGAGGGAACCACGCTGTACCCACACCACCGGGGAGAGAGTGCTACGCTGTAAACACACCACCGGGGAGAGAGCGCCACGCTGTACCCGCACCTCCGGGGAGAGAGCGCCACGCTGTACCCGCACCACCGGGGAGAGAGCGCCACGCTGTACCCGCACCACCAGAGAAGGAGCCACACTGTACCTGCATTACCTGGGAGAGAGCCATGCTGTACCCGCACCACCAGAGAGGGAGCCAAGCTGCCCAGTACCACCAGAGAGAGAAAGACTGGGCCACTGACAGGGTACATACGTGCTACAATACTGACCAGAGTCGGCCTGGGCAACCCAGCGTGAGCGATTGTCCAGCCAGAGGGATCACTGCTGCTGTTTCACTGGGTGTGGTAAGAGGGCCTTTCGGCCATTATCCATTACTCCTCCTAGGGACTGAGCCATTAGGAGGTGCCGAACCTGCTATCCTCGAAGCCTAAATGATGCTGGGCTGCAAGCATTAAAATAGGACACTATGTTTTACCGCACCAGGTGACACCAACCCCAGTGATGTCACTCCATTAAGCTGTCATTACAAAAGTAAACACGTCTGTAACATATAAGAGTTCCCTCTGGAGTAAGTGCAGCAATCCACACTCAATGGCACCTTCTGATAAGCTCCAACTAAGGACGGATGAAGCTCACCACAAGTTGTCACTAGAAACTCCGCCCTAAAGCTTTTCGCCCAATGGGACATTAACAAGGGGTCAGAACCCTTTGTTAACGTGATGAGCTTTATTGGTCCTTAGTTGTCACTTATCAGAAGGTGCCATTGAATGTGGATCACTGCTCTTACTCCAGAGGAAACTCATTAGTCAGACATTTTTACTGTTGTAATGACTGTCTTATAGAGCAAGCATATGGTCGTCTCCACTACTTACATTCTTGATTCACTGTGTATTAAATTTATGGGCCTTTATTATCATTATTTATGGACTTTTCAGATTTTGCTAATTTTTTTTTGTTGAGTGGCGCTACACGTTTTGTTGTTTAAATGGAGAATTATTGTTTTTTATTTGGGAGACTTTTCCTCATTTCCTATTTGATGGGGTCACACACACAACAGAAAGGAAAAGGAGAATTTCCCCTACTTCCTCTCTGACAAGGCGCCAGGCCAGGAGGTGCCAAGGAGGAACTGCACAGTGAAGCCAACATGTCATATTGTAGGACACTTTATTCACTTACCTGTTGTCTACCACAGCCCTTTCTCCAAGAATCATAAATATCGAAGTAAACATTCAAATTTCACATTCACAGACGTTTGCTGTGCAGCCTATGAAAGAAGCCATTTGAGACAAAAAAAAAAAAGTAAGTTGGCAGTTTACCTCTGGAAGTTGTCTGGACAGGAAATCAGCTGTAATAAAATATTGATCTCCAGTGTAACTTCTTCGTTTGGAATGTACTCATTTATGAAAAGTCCCTGAAAAAGTTAACATATATATACACAGTGCATCCGGAAAGTATTCACAGCACTTTTATGTTCCAGCCTTATTCCAAAATGGATTAAAATCATTATTTTCCTCAAACAATAACCCAAAATGACAACGTGAAAGAAGTTTGTTTGAAATCTTTGCAAATTTATTAAAAATTAAAAAAATCCCATGTACATAAGTATCCACATCCTTTGCCATGACACTCCAAATTGAGCTCTGGTTCATCCTGTTTCTACTGATCATCCTTGAGATGTTTTTACATCTTGATTGGAGTCCACGTGTGGTAAATTCAGTTGATTGGACATGATTTGTAAACGCACACACCTGTCTATATAGGGTTAACAATGCATGTCAGAGCACAAACCAAGCCACGAAGTCCAAGGAATTGTCTGTAGGCCTCCAAGACAGGATTGTATCGAGGAACAGATCTGGGGAAGGGTACAGAAAAATTTCTGAAGCATTGAAGGTCCCAATGAGCACAGTGGCCTCCATCATCCTTAAATGGAAGAAGTTTGGAACCACCAGGACTCTTCCTAGAGCGGGCCGTCCGGCCAAACTGAGCCATTGGGGGAGAAGGGTCTTAGTCAGGGAGGTGACTGAGAACTCGATGGTCACTCTGACAGAGCTCCAGCATTTCTCTGTTGAGAGAGGAGAACCTTCCAGAAGAACCACCATCTCTGCAGAACTCCACCAATCAGGCCTGTATGGTAGAGTGGACAGACAGAAGCCACTCTTCAGTAAAAGGCACATGAAAGCCCACCTACCTGGAGTTTGCCAAAAGGCAACTGAAGGACTCTCCGACCATGAGAAACAAAATTATTTGGTCTGATAAAACAACAATTGAATTCTTTGGCCTGAATGGCAAGCATGATGTCTGGAGGAATACCATCCCTACAGTGATTACCAGTCAAGCATGGTGGTGGCAACATCATGCTGTGGGGATGTTTTTCAGTGGCAGGAACTGGGAGACTAGTCAGGATCGAGTGAAAGATGAATGCAGCAATGTACAGAGACATCCGTGATAAAAACCTGCTCCAAAGCTCTCTGGACCTCAGACTGGGGAAAAGGTTCATCTTCCAACCAGACAATGACCCTATACACACACATACACACAGCCAAGATAAAACTTGAACATTTTGGGATGGTACCTTTGTAGGGTTATATTTGTTTCACATCCATCCCCCACCACTGTGCAATACATTTTGGAATAAGGCTGTAACATAACAAAATGTGGAAAAAGTGAAGCTCTGTGAATACTTTACAGATGCACTGTATGTTCTCTCTAGAGAAATTCACCCTCTCCATTTCTCCTAGGGACCATTGTCACCAAGACTGAACATGAGGGTAAATCCAAACATTTTGAGTTGTCCCCAGAGCAATAAGTGAGGAGAAATCACCCACTGGGGACACCTGTTTCTGTGACAACTCTCCAAGATGGGAATTCTGATAACTTTGAAGATGAATGTAGCAATGTACAGAGACATTCTTGATGAAAACCTGCTCCAGAGTGCTTTGGACCTCAGACTGGGGTGAAGGTTTATCTTCCAACAGGACAACGACCCTAAACACACAGCCAAGATAATAAAGGAGTGGCTACAGGACAACTATGTGAATGTCCTTTAGTGGCTCAGCCAGAGCTCAGACTTGAACCCAATTGAACATGTCCGGAGAGATCTGAAAGTGGCTGTGCACCGACGCTCCTCATCCAACCTGATGGAGCTTGGGAGGTCCTGCAAAGAAGAATGGGAGAAACCGCACAAAAATAGGTGTGCCAAGCTTGTAGCATCATACTCAAAAAGACTTGAGGCTGTAATTGGTGCCAAAGGTGCTTCAACTAAGTATTGAGCAAAGGCTGTGAATACTTATGTACATGGGATTTTTTTCATTTTTATTTTTAATAAATGTACAAAGATTTCAAACAAATGTCTTTCATGTTGTCATTATGGGGTATTGTTTGAAGAATTATGAGGAAAAAAATGAATTTAATCCATTTTAGAATAAGGCTATAACATAAGAAAATGTGGGGAAAAAAATGAGTGGCTGTGAATACTTTCCGGATGCACTGTATCCATGAATGTTACAAAAAGTTCTTCCACATATATGAACTTGGACCTTAAGCGCTCTTTACTGCATTGCAGTACATTGCGGTAAGGCGGTCCATTCATTTCAATTGCACTGCCCCATGCAACACAATGGAGATTTTGGCATGGGCACAGGTTGGTTTGGGCTCTGAGGTTGATTTACTAAAACTGGAGAGTGCAAAATCTGGTGCAGCTCTGCATAGAAACCCATCGGCTTCCAGGTTTTATTGTCAAAGCTTAATTGAACAAGCTGAAGTTGGAAGCGGTCTACCAGATTTTGCACTCTCCAGTTTTCGTAAATCAACCCTTCCGAGTCCACTAGTATGTTGCAAAGCACACGTGCTATACTGCTTGATACAGCAACACGTGAAACATGGTGGTAATCAAACAAAAAAAACATACTGCTCTGGGTGGCTTTCACATTTAGACCACTTTCACAAGGGCAGACCAATCGGGTCTGCCTGTCAGTTTTTCAGGTGGACACGATCGGACCCTCCCTTATTCTCTATGGAGAGGCGGATGTAAACAGATATGTATCCGTTTACATCCGCCGACATCCAATCCGATCTGCTAAAAGTATGAGGATCCGTTCCCCATCCGACTAACAGACTGGATGGCAGTAATGTATACAAGCCTTAGCCTATCAATCTTCTAGGAAATGGTATGGCAGGAGTGATGTCACCAATTCCTAGTGATTTGATAGGCTACATTCTCCATATGATTGGTTTACGGTTCAGAATGGATTGTCCTTAGAAATGTTCAGTGAAGTCTTATCTGCCCTGATGTGGTCACCATCTCCAACAAGATATGTGTTGGTGGAGCACTGGACCCCAGGATAGGCAGATATGGAGGTGAGTATTCAGCTTTTAGAGGCAGCTCTCTGTCAATGGAGGTGTCCTAGGTCCGTGGAGTGGTTTGAAGGACAATAAAAGAAAAAGCACTACAAAACTTGAATAAGTCTAGTAAGATTAGGTTAAAGGTTAAAAAGGTTAAAAAGCCAACACCTTTCGGTGACTTAGAATTCCCTCTTTATCATGGCTTGAATTAGTAAATTAAAGATACTGGACAATAATTGCAAAGTGAGACAGTGCTTTAGGTTGCCAAACGGAAAGCCAACTCTAAAACACTATTTTATTATCTGTTGTCTTTCCAACATTACTTTCATCATTCGAGCCCTGATGAATGGGGAGCTTTGAGCCCCGAAACAAGCTTCTTGGACATCTTGTTGCGAAAAATTAAATCTTACTGGACTTTTTCAAGGCTTGTAGAGCTCTCATCCTTTTCCTGTACCTCTGTTATAGTCTCTAGAAAAGATTTTCTTCCCTTGGATATTAAATTGTTGATTGATGCGGGGTTTTCCGAGCTTCTGCTCTTCTGATATGTGAAATGGAGATAGAGTACAAAATTCAGCTCTGCAGCATCAGGTCAGTTCCAGTTGCATGGCCTGCAGTCTCTATAGCAAAACTAGTTATGTGTGAAGGTCCAGCTAATACTGTGGCTTTCCTATGTCCACTGTGATGTTAATGTAAAGGGGTTCGTGTTCCACCGACAGCAGCTTGTAGGTACAGGAGTTCAGACCGTCCGTCTTCCAGACCTTGGACACGTCCTTCAAGAGCTTCATCCTGTGTATGAAAGAAGAGATTATGTAAGGCGGGGATTGAAATTAATGCAAAATTTCTCAGCCATTTTACCCCAAAGGACACCTTGCAGTTACTTTCAGGTATCTGGGATCCCCTGCGAAGATAAGTCTATTGGTGGTCATTGGGAAAATGCCCCTTACATTAGTGGTGGTCAATGGGAAGTTATGCCTCTGGCTCTGCCAACTGGAGTTGGCCCTGGAACTAGACAGGCACCATAATATGGGAGGTTAGTCATCCACAGCTCAAGGAATGCTTGGCCACCTCTAGAGAAACCCTAGATTTCCACAGAAGCCTGGTTGAGAATGGCTGCCTTAATGACAAGCCCCTGGTGCCCAACCTCCACCCCTTTTGGTATGTGTTGTGTGGCCCTTGGACCCCAGCAGTTGATAATGGCTTGTAAAATTGAAATAGCAGTGATCTCTACTAGCCTTCTGTAACAGGGCTCTAGTCTCTCATTGTCTTCTGAAGCATGTATCCATTCTTTAACCCCACCCGTATATCCACAGTCCCTGACCATCATTCCTTCTAGGTAAGTTCTCAAACAGGGCTACACGAAAGGTTTCCTCCAAAGTTTGCTAGGGGTTCCTTGAGTTGTGGCTGACCACCTCTCTGGTAATGCCTGTGTAGTTCCAGGGCCAACAAAGTGACATGACACCAATGATCTTTTTAGCTGTCTGTAAGGGTGGCATTCTGACCACCACTGTAAGGAGGACATTCTTTCCACTAACCATCAATGTAAGGGGCATTTTCCCAATAACCCCCTATGCATTACTTTAGCAGGGGTTTCCGGAGACCTTAAAATGATTTTAATGGTTCCTCTAGGGGAGGGGTCTCAAAACCTTCTAAGCAAAGGGCCAGTTTACTGACCTTCAGGCTTCAGGAGAGCCAGACTTTGGCCAGTGGGAGTAGAACATGCCTCGTCATTGGTTTTATTGGGAGGAATAGTGCCCCATTGTTGGTATGAAAGGGAAGAATAGTGACCCACTGGTGGTGTCAGTTCGGGGAATGGTGCCACATCATTGGTGTTAGTTGGTGGAATAGTGCCACAAAGGCCAGATAAAGGCAAGCAAAGGGCCACATCTGACCCCCAGGCCACAGTTTGGAGACCCCTGCTTCAGGGTAAAAAGGTTGAGAAAGGCTGCTCTAGGCTAGAACACTTAGCTTTTGACAACCTATGTTCATGTCCTTACTTGGTGCACCAGACTGACTAATTTACCACTTTCATAGCTGGGGATATTTCTAAAAAATTTTAGCACACATGATAAAACATGCATTTTAAGCCTAAAAATGACTGAATTAAAAAAACAATATTATTTGCTAAAAGCAGAGAACCTGCAGAATGAAATGGTAGTTACAATGTTGTATGCTGAGCGATATTTGCGCAATTGTTTTTTCAAACCTTTATATGTAGTAAAAAAAAAAAAAATGCATTCAAATGTAATTTATTGCACACAAATATAATACCATTCCCATTTTTTGGGGTAACATAAAAAAGATGATACTGCATTAAGTAGATACCAAACACGTCAAGGCTTAGAACTGCATGTACCCATAAAACAATGACAAGGAAAATTTTGAATATCAAAGTTTGGCAATCAGTGGCACTTTAACCCCTTCCCACGCGGCCGTCATTTCACAATAGGCGCTATTATTCTGGGTGCGATCTGTCACCCGCTGTGTCCACCAAACTCCTGGCCACAACTCATTTCCCTGCTCCCCCCTTCTCCATGTGAGTGATTGGAGTCTGTGATGTCCCTGCTTTTCTATGCATGTGAAGGGCACAGAAAGAGCGCATCCAGGAAGTCCAGGGAAGCGGCCTAGGGAAGGGTTGACCAGGTGTCCTGGATTTCCCGGGACAGTCCCGCATTTTGCAGGTCTGTACCTTCATTCTGGGACAATACAGTGTCCCAGAATGAAACGGACACAGCCACCCTGCACAGTGTACTCTGCGCCCAATCAGGGAGCAGTAAGAGCTGGGTGTTAAGGAGGGGGGCCTGGAAGTCGGTCGCTGCGTCCTTAACAACCGATGAGTCATCAGCTGTCAATGGGCTTCCCCGCTGACAGTCGAATAAAAAATAAAAAAAAGTTAAATTTTATTTTTTTTTTAAATCCAAAATCCATACCAGACTCTATCCGAGCATGCAGCCTGGCAGGTCAGGAAAAGGGGGGGGGGGAAACGAGGGGACCCCAAAGCACCTTGTCCCCATGTTGATGGTAACAAGGGCCTCATCCCCACAACCCTGGCTGGTGGTTGTGGGGGTCTGCCCCAAAGCACCCCCCCCATGTTGAGGGTATGTGGACTGGTATGGTTCAGGAGGGGGGGGCTCGCTTGTTCCCCCCCCCCCCCCCTTTCCTGACCTGCCAGGCTGCATGCTCAGATAAGGGTCTGGTATGGATTTGGGGGGCCCCATGCAGTTTTTTTTTTTCTTTTAAATTTTGACATGGGGTTTCCCTTTTATTTATCACCATTCTTTTTTTACATTCAGCTGTCAGCGGGAGACCTGCTGACAGCTGAATGTAAAAAAAAAAAAAAGAAAAGTGTCAGTGACAGCTGATGAGTCATCTGTTAAGGACGCGGTGGCCAGCGTCCTGGCCCGCCCATTAGCAACCAGCTATTTGTCAAAAAACAGCGTGGGAGTCCCCCGACCCCACACTGTTTTTTAAAAAATACTGCATGTGATACCGCCAGCAAAAGTTTGGAATAGTGATCACCCTACCCTGGGGGACCTGGAGCCAGCAGCAGTTAACAGGCAATCTGCAGTCCAGGCGATTCCTCTGCTTATCTCCCCTTCAAGCAAATAATTGGACCCCCCCCCCCCTTGACATACACCCACATTCTCAGCGAATCTAAGCTTACAAGTACCTGAGCATAGCTGTGAGGATATGGCAGGGGGCAATCGTATTGCGCCAAAATTGCCTTCTAAATTCTGCAGCCAACCTAAATCTGCAGCCTCCACCCCCCCCCCCTCCCACCGGCTGGGTCAGGGTTATCTTCTCTGTCATTGTAGCTCATCTTATTCATCTTTGTTCCCGGATATTGTCAGGAAATGCCACATCAGTCCGCACATTCCCTGAGAATCAACTCTGCCAGATGCTGGAGAGGAGCGTCTGATCGCTGGTCACATCTCACAAAGATAACCTGACGCCACGTAAAACTGCTTCTCCCGGGACCAAAATGGAGATCAATCAGTGATCTGTCAATGCTATCCGGTCAGATATCCCACCACTGGCTTAAAGAGGCCCAGTCACCAGACCATTTCAACAACAATCTTCCCATAAGATTATATATAAATTTAAAGTATTTTATATAGATTATTTACTTGTACAAGCCTCCCTTTGCGTAGACATCTAAAAGCCCTGAGACTGCTGCTGGGCGCCCCAATCTTGTATATGATGTCAGCAACCCCAGAAGACTCAGAGATGTCACTTAAGTGTCACTCTATAGTATTCCCCGAAGATCCTTCCCCGGCAGCTACATAAAAGGTTATGTAGGGTGGTGAAGGGAGGGGTGGAGGAGCTGGGCCAGCACAAACAGTAATTAGACGCTCTCAAAATAGGCGAGATCTCTGACTTGCAAGGAAGGAGGGGGCTGTGCTAGGCAGGGCCAGGGTCTGTGCTCTAGGAACTGTGGCATCATGTGAGGTGGGAAGGCGCTGGTGAGGAGATGGTGGGGGTAGGGTGGGGGGTTTGTGTTGGGAGGGGGAATTTGTGGGACAACACGGGGTAAGAATTGTTCTAGGAGGGTAAATTTGGGTGGGAGTGGTGATTTAGGGGGGTTTGCATTGGGATTGGGGATGCGAGAAGAGTATTTGTGCTAGGAGGGGGAATTTGGGCTAGAAGAGGTGATATGGTGGAGGGAGGGTTTTTGTTTCGGGGGGGGGGGGTATTTGTGCTAGGAGGGGGGATTTGAGGGGGGTTTGTGCTGGGAGGGGAGATTTGGAGTGGGGGGGGAGATGTGCAGGAGTAGATTTGTGCCAGGAGGCGTGATTTTTGGAGGGGAACAATTTGTGTTGGGGGGATGGGGGGGGGGCAAAGAATTGTGCTGGGAGGGAACATTTTAGGGGGGGTGGATTTGTCCTGAGAGGAGGAATTTATGTTTAGGGAGTAAGCATGTACATTCGTGTTTAATTTTTAGGGGGGAATTTATGATGACACATACATTTCATAGATTTCGGAGGGGGGCGTTCAGTTTGGCATGTTCGCCTTTGGCTCTAGATGACCTTGTCCTGGCACTGGTGCTAGAGAACATACTCGTCCTGGAGTAGTCGGATTTTCTAGCACATTCAAAGGAATAAAAGATAGTTTATGGAAAAGAAGAACACTGAAAGAACTTACAGAAGGAGAATCAAGTGGGGAACTACTACAATGAAGTAAAAGATAATATAGGTAGCCAGGAGTAGCATTCAAATTAACCACTTCCGGACCGCCACATGCCGATATACATCCTAACTTTGAAGAGCAATATCGTTGTTATGGCAGCAGCTAGCTGCCATAACACGGTATCCTCTTCTTCGGCCGGCGGTCCGGTCTCCGATAATAGTGGTGTCTGCGGCAGACCCACCGCGAGATCACTGTTATCGGCGGTGGGAGAGGGGACCCCCTTTCCCACCGCGCTCCGATGCCCTCCGTTGCTTACCGGAGCCGTCGGCAGCGGCGGAGGCGATCGGATCTTCTCCCTTGCTTGGTATGGAGACGAGTGAGGGGAAGATGGCCCCCACCTGTCTCCATACCATTGCTGGGCAGAAGTGACGTCAAAACGTCACTTCTGCCTAAAGCTCTTAAAGGGCCATATTTTTTTCTTTTTTTTTTGCATTATTTTTTAAATGACAATTTTTTTTTTTTTTTTTTTTTTGGCATTTTAGTGTAAATATGAGATCTGAGGTCTTTTTGACCCCAGATCTCATATTTAAGAGGTCCTGTCATGTGTCATGCTTTTTTCTATTACAAGGGATGCTTACATTCCTTGTAATAGGAATAAACCTGACATTTTTTTTTAAAAGAACAGTGTAAAAATAAAAGGTAAAATCAATAAGAAAAAAAATTTTTTTTTACAAGTGCCCCGTCCTGCTGAGCTTGCGTGCAGAAGCGAACGCATACGTGAGTAGCGCCCGCATATGAAAATGGTGTTCAAACCACAGGTATGAGGTATCTCCGTGATCGGTAGAACGAGAGCAATAATTCTAGCCCTAGACCTCCTCTGTAACTCAAAACATGCAACCTGTAGAATTTTTTTTAAACGTCGCCTATGGAGATTTTTAAGGGTAAAAGTTTGTCGCCATTCCACAAGCGGGCGCAATTTTGAAGCGTGACATGTTGAGTATCAATTTACTCAGGGTAACATTATCTTTCACAATATAAAAAGTTGGGCTAACTTTACTGTTGTCTTATTTTTTAATTCAAAAAAGTGTATTTTTCTCCAAAAAAAGTGCGCTTGTCAGACCGCTGCGCAAATACGGTGTGACAAAATATTGCAACGACTGCCATTTTATTCTCTAGGGTGTTAGAAAAAAATGTAGAATGTTTGGGAGTTCTAAGTAATTTTCTAGCAAAAAAAAACCTGTTTTTAACTTGTAAACAACAAATCTCAGAGGCTCGGTCCTTAAGTATTTTTAAGTATTTTGAAATCTTTGCAAATTTATTAAAAATAAAAAAACAAAAAAAATCCCACGTACATAAACATTCACAGCCTTTGCTCAATACTTTGTTGAAGCACCTTTGGCACCAATTACAGCCTCAAGTCTTTTTGAGTATGATGCTACAAGCTTTGCACACCTATTTTTGGGCAGTTTCTCCCATTCTTCTTTGCAGGACCTCTCAAGCTCCATCAAGTTGGATGGGGAACGTTGGTGCACAGCCATTTCCAGATCTCTCCAGAGATGTTCAAATCAGGTTCAAGTCTGGGCTCTGGCTGGGCCACTCAAGGACATTCAGATTTGTCCCACAAACACCCCTTTGTTATCTTGGCTGTGTGCTTAGGGTTGTTGTCCTGTTGGAAGATGAACCTTCGCCCCAGTCTGAGGTCCAGAGCGTTCTGGAGCAGATCTTCATCAAGGATGTCTCTGTACATTGCTGCATTCATCTTTCACTCGATCCTGACTAGTCTCCCAGTTCCTGCCACTGGAAAACATCCCCACAGCATGATGTTGCCATCCCCATGCTTCACTGGTAATCACTGTAGGGATGTATTCCTCCAGACATGACGCTTGCCATTCAGGCCAATAAATTCAATTGTTTTTTTTATCAGACCAGAGCATTTTGTTTCTCATGGTCGGAGAGTCCTTCAGGTGCCTTTTGGCAAACTCCAGGCAGGCTGTCATGTGCCTTTTACTGAGGAGTGGCTTCTGTCTGGCCACTCTACCATACAGGCCTGATTGATGGAGTGCTGCAGAGTTGGTTGTTCTTCTGAAAGGTTCTCCTCTCTCCACAGAGAAATGCTGGAGCTCTGTCAGAGTGATCATCGGGTTCTCGGCCACCTCCCTGACTAAGGCTCTTCTTCCCTGTTCGCTCAGTTTGGCCCGGCGGCCCGCTCTAGGAAGAGTCCTGGTGGTTCCAAACTTCTTCCATTTACGGATGATGGAGACCACTGTGCTCATTGGGACCTTCATTGCTGCAGAAAAATTTCTGTACCCTTCCCCAGATCTGTGCCTCCATATAATCTTGTCTTGGAGGTTTACAGACAATCCCTTGGACTTCATGGCTTGGTTTGTGCTCTGACATGCACTGTTAACTGTGGGACCTTCTATAGACAGGTGTGGCCCTTTCCAAATCATGTCCAATCAACTGAATTTACCACAGGTGGACTCCACTCAAGTTGTAGAAACATCTCAAGGATGATCAGTGGAAACAGGATGCACCTGAGCTCAATTTTACTAATACTTATGTACATGGGATTTTTTTCGTTTTTTTAATTTTAATAAAATTTGCAAAGATTTCAAACAAACTTCTTTCACGTTGCCATTATGGGGTATTGTTTGTAGAATTTTTGAGGAAAATAATGAATTTAATCCATTTTGGAAAAGGGTTGTAACATAACAAAATCTGGAAAAAGTGAAGCGCTGTGAATACTTTCCAGATGCACTGTAGACAAATAAAAACCTGACAGGGGTTTTATTCCTTTAAAGTATTGTAAATACATATACCGTATATACTAGAGTATAAGTCGAATTTTTCAGCACATTTTTTTGTGCTGAAAGTGCCCCCCTCGACTTATACTCGAGTCAAGCACTTTACTGCAGCAAAAAATTTCATTTTCCGAACCGACTTTGGGGCCCCGTATCTCAGGGCTCCTTGGTGCTAGGAACCCCAAGTTTGATGTGGAAACCCAGTGGAACTGGTACCATAACATATCTAAAGCTGGGGTTCCTAGTACCAAGTGGCCCTGAGATACGGGGCCCCAAATCTGGTTCAGAAAATGTCATTCTCTTCTGCAGAAAAGTGCTTGACATTTTCTGAACTGATTTTTGGGGCCCTGTATCTTAGGGCCACTTGGTGCTAGAAACCCCAGCTTTGAAAATTTTATGGGGCTAGTTCCAATGGGTTTGCACACCTAATTTGGGGTTCTTAGCACTAAGTGGCCCCAAGAAACGGGGCCCTAAATTTGGTCAACTGTGTCCATCTGCAGCAATGTCATTTCGGGACCCTTTGGGTTCAGAGACCCCAAACTTTGGCTGCAACTAGGGGGCATCTAGGAACCCTTAACTACTGCGTTTGAAGTTCAAGGGACCTATGGCTGCAAATGGGCACAGTGAGGCATGCAAATGGGCACAGTGATGCTGCAAATGGGCATTGTTGACCCTCTTTTCCACTTACAGTAGCTGTGCATTTCTCACCCTCGTCTTATACTCGGGTCAATAAGTTTTTCCCATTTTTTTTTGTGGTAAATTAGGGCCTCGACTTATACTCGGAACGACTTATACTCGAGTATATACGGTACTTTAATGTCAGGGATTCAGTTAAAGCAGTATTAAACCTAAAAACCCAAAATTATTGATAATATATTGCAGCTTACCAATCATTAGATGTGGTGGCTGCATTTGGTTTTTTGGGGGGTTTTTTTAGGCTTTTTCCCCTCTGTTTTCACCTGGTGATCTTGCCAGCAACACACCTCCTGTATTAATGAGATACAACTCTGGAGGAATGAGATTAAGAGGCACAGCAGACAGCAGCGTTGTCAGTCTAGGGGGAGGGTAGTGTTGTCCATTCACTTGAATGGGTTTGCCCTATGTGCATTTGTCGTGCCAAGGAAGCCCAGGGACCAAATTTTGGCCCTGAGCTAGGCATGATTTTACATGCGCATTTTGTCACGTGACAATATTGGAGCACGCTGCACGTTTTTCCATAATTTGGAATTGCCCGAGTGTAAATGTGGCCTAATGCAGACATAGAAGGGTGACCACGGAATGTAGTGATTGGCTGGATAACGAGGTCCGAGTATATAAGGTTACAATGTATCTCCATCTCACCTCCTGGTGTTGACCTCGTTTCCGGAGTCCCTGGTGTGGAAGACCATGGTGTATCGGGCGATCTCCGGGGGTGGCCGGACCACCGTCATCTTATTATAGGTCACCCTGGAAATAAACATGAACGCTGGGTTTAAATAATGACCTAAAGTACATCTATGAGCATATCAAACCAGCAGCCATTTACATTGTCACCAAAAGTTAAGACTTTAGAACTGCATATGTGGAAAAAAACATCTGCCTTTCTATACAGGCTCTCCTCACTTAATGACCAGGTTCCGTTCCAGCGACCAGGTTGTTAAACGAATTGGTCGTTAAACGAGGAGCCACAAGTAATCAATAAGATAAACTACAACTCCCAACCTGTGTGGTCAGCATTGTTACCTATGGACTATATACACTATATTACCAAAAGTACTGAGACACCTGCCTTTACACGCATATGAACTTTAATGGCATCCCAGTCTTAGTCCGTAGGGTTCAATATTGAGTTGGCCCACCCTTTGCAGCTATAACAGCTTCAACTCTTCTGGGAAGGCTGTCCACAAGGTTTAGGAGTGTGTCTATGGGAATGTTTGACCATTCTTGCAGAAGAGCATTTGTGAGGTCAGGCACTGATGTTGAACGAGAAGGCCTGGTATCGCAGTCTCCGCTCTAATTCATCCCAAAGGTGTTCTATCAGGTTGAGGTCAGGACTCCGTGCAGGCCAGTCAAGTTCCTTCACTCCAAACATGCTCATTCATGTCTTTATGGACCTTGCTTTGTGCACTGGTGCGCAGTCATGTTGGAACAGGAAGGGGCCATCCCCAAACTGTTCCAACAAAGTTGGGAGCATGAAATTGTCCAAAATGTCTTGGTATGCTGACGCCTTAAGAGTTCCCTTCACTGGAATTAAGGGGCCAAGCCTAACCCCTGAAAGACAACCCCATACCATAATCCCCCCTCCACCAAATGATTTGGACCAATGCACAAAGCAAGCTCCATAAAAACATGGAAGAGCGAGTTTGGGGTGGAGGAACTTGACTGGCCTGACTTCAACCCGACAGAACACCTTTGGGATGAATTAGAGCAGAGACTGTGAGCCAGGCCTTATATATTGGGACCATTGGCATTTTTACAGCTATCAGTCCAATAAAAATGCATTGATTGCTGTAAAAATGTCACTGGCAGTGAAGGGGTTAACCACTAGGGGGCGATCAAGGGGTTAATGTGTTCCCTGGTGTGTGTTCTAACTGAAGGGGGGATGGGACTGTGCAGGAGAGATGACAGATCGCTGTTCATCCTCTGTATGAACAGACGATCTGTCTGTTCTCCCCTCAGACAACCGTAAACTGTGTGTTTACACAAACAGATCCTGGTTCTCGGTGTGCCCCGAGCGATCGCGGGAGCCCGGCGGGGATTGCGACCGCCAGGCACTCGCATCGGCTCCGTGGGCGAGCAGCACGCGACCCCCTAGTGGCCGAATATGTTACCGACGTAAGCAGTTAACAGGGGCATGCAATTACAATTTTTGATATATGTCACAGCAGGGCCCGTCCTGCGCCCAACAAGAGTAACTGAGGGCTTACAGTGTTCTGGTACCACCAACACCTAAAGCCCAATTTTCTGCAGAGTATATAGGGCGGGGTTCTCCTTAATATCCATACCAGATCTGAAGGGCATGGTATGGATTTTGGGTGTGGGGGGACATTAACGCCATTTATTTTTTTTTGGTATTTTTATCTATATTGCCCGGATCCGACAATACATTACAGCCACGAGCAGATTTAACCACTCGCTTAATGGGCACTTAAACCCCCTTCCTGCCCAGGCCAATTTTCAGCTTTCAGCGCTGTCACTCTTTGAATGACAATTGCGCGGTCATGCTACAGTGTACCCAAATTAAATTTTTACCATTTTTTTCACACAGATAAAGCTTTCTTTTTGGTGGTATTTAATTGCTGCTGGGTTTTTTATTTTTTGCTAAATAAAACAAAAAAAATTTTTTTTGAAAAAAACAAAAAACACAAAACATGTTTTATAGTTTGTTAAAAAATGTTGAAAACAGGTAATTTTTCTCCTTCATTGATGTGCGCTGAAGAGGCTGCACTGATGGGCACTGATAGGGTGGCACTGATCGTTGGCACCGATAATCACTGAAGGGCACTGGTAGGCGACACTGATAGGCAGCACTGATGGGCGGCACTGTGGGCACTCGTAGGTGGCACAGTGGGCACTGGCAGCTGACACTGGTGGGCACAGAAAATGCAGCCGCGGCTTTCTGTGTGAGGGACCAAAGTCCTCCTGACAGAAGCCAGTGATCGGCTTTTGTTTTGCCGATCACCGAGCTTCTGTTTACATCACGTGATTAGCCGTCATTGGCTGACAGCTGATCACGTGGTAAGGGGCCATGATCGACCCCTTACTCTAATCTGTGATCAGCCAAGTCTCAGACTCGGTGATCACAAAGCACCCCGCGTGTGATGGGCAGACAGCGCTTGCTCGGGAGGACGTCCATGGACGCCCTCCCGGCAATTACGGCCTGCGCTGTAGCTGTCTTTTGGCTATAGCATGGGTGGCAAGTAGTTAAGTTAAATTTTTTCCTTTAGAAATGTACTTTTGCTGTGGTACTGTTATAAACATGGGAAAGATGCGCTACTTTACAGGCATACTAAGGACACCCCCCTCAGGCACGATATTTAAAAAGGAATATTTAATTTTTATTGTTTCACTTTAAGCATTATTAAAATCGCTGCTCCCGAAAAAATGGCCCGTAAAATGAGTACTTTTGATTTTTCACGTCCCATAGACTTTAATGGTGTTCGCACAAATTTTTTGCCTGTTCGCATGTTCTGCTGCGAACCGAACTAGTGGGTGTTCGGCTCATCCCTAGCCAAGACCCTGAAACTGAGCTGCAGCACGATGACCAAGACCATACAGTGGTTTAGCAGGACAGGTTCCACTCGGAACAGGCCTCTCCATGGTCGACCAAAGAAGTTGAGTGCACATGCTCAGCGTCATATCCAGAGGTTGTCTTTGGGAAATAGATGTATGAGTGCTGCCAGTATTTCTGCAGAAGTTAAAGGGGTGGGGGGTCAGCCTGTCAGTGCTCAGACCATACGCTGCACACTGCATCAAATTGGTCTGCATGGCTGTCATCCCAGAAGGAAGCCTCTTCTAAAGATGATCCACAAGAAATCCCGCAAACAGTTTGCTGAAGACAAGCAGACTAAGGACATGAATTACTGGAACCATGTCCTGTGGTCTGATGAGACCAAGATGAACTTATTTGGTTCAGATGGTCAAGCGTGTGGCGGCAACCAGGTGAGGAGTACAAAGACAAGTGTGTTCCAGCCTACAGTCAAGTATGGTGGTGGGAGTGTCATGGTCTGGGGCTGCATGAGTGCTGCCGGCACCGGGAAGCTACAGTTCATTGAGGGAACCATGAATGGCAACATGTACTGTGACATACTGAAGCAGAGCATGATCCCCTCCCTTCAGAGACTGGGCCGCAGGGCAGAATTCCAATAGGATTACGACCCCAAACACACCTCCAAGACGACCACTGCCTTGCATTAGAAGCTGAGGGTAAAGGTGATGGACTGGCCAAGCATGTCTCCAGACCTAAACCCTATTGAGCATCTGTGGGACATCCTCAAAACAGAAGATGGAGGAGAGCAAGGTCTCTAACATCCACCAGCTCTGTGATGTCATCATGGAGGAGTGGAAGAGGACTCCAGTGGTAACCTGTGAAGCTCTGGTGAACTCCATGCCCAAGAGGGTTAAGGCAGTGCTGGAAAATAATGGTGGCCACACAAAATATAGACACTTTGGGCCCAATTTGGACATTTTCCCTTAGGTGTACTCACTTTAGTTGGCAGCAGTTTGGACATTAATGGCTGTGTGTTGAGTTATTTTGAGGGGACAGAAAATTTACACTGTTATACAAGCTGTACACTCACTACTTTACATTGTAGCAAAGTGTAATTTCTTCATGTCACATGAAAAGATATAATAAAATAATTACAAAAATGTGAGGGGTGTACTCACCTTTGTGAGATACTGTATATAGATTGAGTTCGGTTTTACAATCTCAAAGTATTATGGCAATTTTAGAAATAATCTTATGTAAGATAAAATATCAAAGGATGATTAAAGTTCACTTTTTAAAGGGATGTATATGCAGTTCCAGAAATAGATAACAGAAGATAATCTTTTTTCAATCAATCTTGCTCAGTAAATGCCATATTGTGTCTATAGATACTGTGTATAAATAAATCAATAGATCAACGGGTTGCCAACCCCGGGTCTATACTGTGCTATCGAGTATTCCCCATGGGCAAAGAACTGCCCAGAAAAAAGTAAAAGAAGAAAAGGAGAGAAGATAAAAAAATAAATTAAAAAAACACACACGTCTGGGGAACCCTATCCTGACCAAGGAGAATCCCACCAAACCACCAATTTAGGTCCACACTCCGCTCGACGATAAAAGCCATTTACAGAAAGGATCTCAGGGTGTCATTACTGGAGAACTCAATCTATATACAGTATCTCACAAAAGTGAGTACACCCCTCACATTTTTGTAAATATTTTATTATATCTTTTCATGTGACAACACTGAAGAAAATTACACTTTGTTACAATGTAAAGTAGTAAGTGTACAGCTTGTATAACAGTAAATTTGCAGTCCCCTCAAAATAACTCAACACACAGCCATTAATGTCTAAACTGCTGCCAGCAAAAGTGAGTACACCCCTAAGTGAAAATGTCCAAATTGGACCCAAAGTGTCAATATTTTGTGTGGCCACCATTATTTTCCAGCACTGCCTCAACCCTCTTGGGCATGGAGTTCACCAGAGCTTCACAGGCTGCCACTGGAGTCCTCTTCCACTCCTCCATGATGACATCACAGAGCTGGTGGATGTTAGAGACCTTGCGCTCCTCCACCTTCCATTTGAGGATGCCCAACAGATGCTCAATAGGGTTTACATCTGGAGACATGCTTGGCCAGTCCATCACCTTTACCCTCAGCTTCTTTAGCAAGGCAGTGGTCGGCTTAGAGGAGTGTTTGGGGTCGTTATGTTGGAATACTGCCCTGCGGCTCAGTCTCTGAAGGGAGGGGATCATGCTCTGCTTCAGTAGGTCACAGTACATGTTGGCATTCATGGTTCCCTCAATGAACTGTAGCTCCCCAGTGCCGGCAGCACTCATACAGCCCCAGACCATGACACTCCCACCACCATGCTTGTCTGTAGGTAAGACACACTTGTCTTTGTACTCCTCACCTGGTTGCTGCCACACATGCTTGACACCATGGTCTTGGCCACCGTGCTGCAGCTCAGTTTCAGGGTCTTGGCAATCTTCTTATAGCCTAGGCCATCTTTATGTAGAGCAACAATTCTTTTTTTCAGATCCTCAGAGAATTCTTTACCATGAGGTGTCATGTTGAACTTCCAGCGACCAGTATGAGAGAGTGAGAGCGATAACACCAAATTTAACACACCTGCTCCGAATTCACACCTGAGACCTTGTAACACTAACGAGTCACATGACACCGGGGAGAAAAAATGGCTAATTGGGCCCAGTTTGGACATTTTTAACTTAGGGGTGTAATCACTTTTGTTGCCATCGGTAATGGCTGTGTGTTGAGTTATTTTGAGGGGACAGCAAATTTACACTGTTATACAAGCTGTACACTCACTACTTTACATTGTAGCAAAGTGTCATTTCTTCAGTGTTGTCACATGAAAAGATAGAAGAAAATATTTACAAAAATGTGAGGGGTGTACTCACTTTTGTGAGATACTATATATACACTGTATAATACTGTACAAAAATGTTGGGCAGGTGTGAATAAAATGCTGCATATAAAGAATACTTTCAGGAATAGAAGTGTTTTATCAATGAACAAAATGGAAAGTAAATGAACAGAAGAGAAATCTGAATCAAATCAATATTTGGTGTGGCCTGTAAATGAGCATCAGTTCTTAAAGATACACTTGCACACAGTTTTTGAAGAAACTCGGCAGGTAGGTTGTTCCAAACATCTTGGAGAACCAACTGCAGATCTTCTGTGGATGTAGGCTGCCTCAAATCCTTCTGTCTCTTCATGTAATCCCAGACAAACTCCATGATGTTAAGATCAGGGCTCTGTGGGGGCCTAGCAATCACTTCCAGGACTTCTTGTTCTTCTTCACGCTGAAGATGGTTCTGAATGAAATTGGCTGTATGTTTGAGGTGGTTGTCCTGCTGCAGAATAAATTTGGGGCCAGTCACATGCCTCCAATATGGTATGGCATGATGAATAAGTATCTACCTGTATTTCTCAGCATTGAGGACACCATAGATTGTAAGCTCTAAGGAGCAGGGCCCTCTGATTCCTAATGTATCAAATTGTATTGTATTTGTACTGTCTACCCTCAAGTTGTAAAGCGCTACGTAAACTGTTGGCGCTATATAAATACTGTATAATAATAATAAAGAGAAAGAGAGCGAGAGAGTAAAAAAAAAAAAAAAAAGAGTACGTATGAGAAAAAAAGAAGAGCGAGAGAGAAAGAGCGAGAAAGAGAAAAAAAAGAGACAGTGAAAGGGTGAGAGAGCAAGAGCATGAGAGAGAAAAATTAGTTTATCCAACACATCTGCTTCTCCTTTGATAAAGATTATATTTTTTACTGGAACTACACACAAGTGGACTTTGCTCCAGAGAAGGCACCGGATGAAAATGATTGATGTAAATAGGAGATTGTCAAATCTATGATGTTTGATAAGCAGCTATGAGATTGTAAAAAGCGTTCTCACTTTTTTACTCTCAATAGAAAGATTATCAGAATAGTTACAATATAGTGTAATCTATACTCATACATGAACTAGGTATCCAAACAGGGAAACAAAATTTCCAATATATAACCATGGTGTAAGAGTCAACAGGTGAGTATCCAAGACCATAGGCAAATAAAAGATACATGAGAAAAAATCATTGGAATCATTTGCATTTCCAGTGAACACTCTAGGTATGAGATGGTCTGCATACAGTCCTAATCTGTATATACCATCAACATTACAGTAATAAAATCAGCATGGTTAACCTTTAACAAAGGACAGCTAGAAGTCCAGAGATGGGAGGAAGAAAAAGGAAGGGGGGGAAAGTGGAGGAAAATAAAAGAGGGGGAAAAAAGGAGTAGGAGGGAGAAAAAAATACCCAACACACAGAGTTCTCCCTTTTTAACAAGTCAGATATATGCACTTAAAAAATTTAAAATATATACATTTTTTTTTAATCTAGGTATATGTGTTAATGAATAACGTAATATTAAAAAATACCTCCATTTTTCTTCAGGATTTGAATAATTTGTCAGGAATTTATACATGTAGACATGTAAATTTACTAACCAGTCCGCTTTATTTACAAGCCCTGTCCTAACATAACCCTCCCATAGCTCGGGCCCAGTCCAATCATCTAAGATCTCTACGTCTTGTGGGATTAATGGATGGTTATTAGGTAATCAGTTTTCTGCCTGAACACGTTCTCTATTCATCCAGGGACAATGTAGACTGTTCATGGACCGATTTCTCATACTGATAGGGCGTCCTCATTTCTCATAGCGGCATTATACCTTCCACAATCAACATTTATTTCATCAGGCGCTCAAAACAGACGGAAGACAGGAAAGAGGATTTTGATGCCCCCTCCACACAGAGAGAAGAGACAATTATCATACATGGATTTATGGACTAAAAGTTTTGGGAGATTTTTTAAAGGAACCAGACATAAAATAAAGCTGGTGCATAAAGAGATGACTTTCTGTCCATAATTCTACTGGACTTATATTGAGGTCTCCTTTTGCCTAACATAGCAACCAACAAAGACACCGAATGCCAGATCTCCTGTTCACCTGGACCCTGAGCAGATACCTGGAGGTCTTCAGGACCGCCCACTTTTGAGTAGTATCAGGGCTGGCCTCTCCGATTGTAAGGAGGCATGATGAAGTCATGCATCCTAGAACTAATCAGAGGCTGGGCAAAGGCTGTGGAATTCTGGGCATTTTAGACCTTTCTATTTATACTGTACGGTATTCATACCCCTTGAAATTTTCCACATTTTGTCATGTTACAACCAAAAACGTAAATATATTTTTATTGGGATTTTATGTGATAGACCAACACAAAAAGGAGGCACGTAATTGTGAAGTGCAAGGAAAATGATAATTGGTTTTCAACACTTTTTTTACAAATAAATATCTGAAAAGTGTGGCGTGCATTTCTATTCAGCCCCCTTTACTCCGATACCCCTTAACTAAAAATCAAATGGAACCAATTGCCTTCAGAAGTCACTTAATTAGTAAATAGAGTCCACCTGTGTGTAATTTAAACTCAGTATAAATATGGCTGTTCTGTGAAGCCCTCAAAGGTTTGTTAGAGAACCTTAGTGAACAAACGGCATCATAAAGGCCAAGGAACACACCAGACAGGTCAGGGATAAAGTTGTGGAGAAGTTTAAAGTAGGGTTAGGTTATAAAAAAATATCCTAAGCTTTCATCTCACATCTCACAGGAGCTCTGTTCATTCCATCATCGTAAAATGGAAAGAGTATGGGCACAACTGCAAACCTACCAAGACATGGCCGTCCACCTAAACTGACAGGCCGGGCAAGGAGAGCATTAATCGGAGAAGAGCCAAGAGGCCCATGGTAACTCTGGAGGAGCTGCAGAGATCCACAGCTCAGGTGGGAGAATCTGTCTACAGGACAACTATTATGCCGCGTACACACGAGCGGACTTTACGGCAGACTTTGCCCGGCGGACAGGATTTTGTCTGACAATTCAATCGTGTGTGGGCTCCAACGGACTTTGTTTTCTCAAAAGTTGGACGGACTTAGATTTGAAACATGTTTTAAATCTTTCAGTCGAACTTGAGTCCGGTCGAAAAGTCTGCTCGTCTGTATGCTAGTTCGATGGACAAAAAGCCACGCTAGGGCAGCTATTGGCTACTGGCTATGAACTTCCTTGTTTAGTCCGGTCGTAAGTCATCACGTACGAATTCGACGGACTTTGGTGGATTGTGTGTAGGCAAGTCCGTTCATTCAGAAAGTCCGTCATAAAGTCCGTTGAAAAGTCCGCCGGGCAAAGTCTGCCGTAAAGTCCGCTCGTGTGTACGCGGCATTAGTCGTGCTCTCCACAAATCTGTTTTTTATGGAAGAGTGGCAAGAAGAAAGACATTGTTGAAAGAAAGCCATAAGAAGTCCCGTTTGCAGTTTGCCAGAAGCCATGTGGGGGACACAGCAAACATGTGGAAGAAGGTGGCAGGTCAGATGAGACTGAAATTGAACTTTTTAGCCTCAAAGCAGAACGCTATGTGTGGCAGAAAACTAACACTGCACATCACCCTGAACACACCATCCCCACCGTGAAACATGGTGGTGGCAGCATCATGTTGTGGAGATGCTTTTCTTCAGCAGGGACAGGGTAGCTGGTCAGAGTTTATGGGAAGATGGATGGAGCCAAATACAGGACAATCTTAGAAGAAAACCTGTTAGAATCTGCAAAAGACTTGAGACTGAGGCGGAGATTCACCTTCCAGCAGGACAGCAACCCTAAACATACAGCCAGAGCTAACATGGAATGGTTTAGTTTAAATCATAATAACGTGTTAGAATGGCCCTGTCAAAGTCCAGACCTAAATCCAATTGAGAATTTGTGGCAAGACTTGAAAATTGCTGTTCACAGACGCTCTCCATCCAATCTGACAGAGCTTGGGCTATTTTGCAAAGAAGAATGGGCAAAAATGTCCCTCTCTAGATGTGCAAAGCTGGTAGAGAAATCCCCAAAAAGATTTGTAGCTGTAATTGCAGTGAAAGGAGGTTCTACAAAGTATTGACTCAGGAGGGTTAAATACAAATGTACCCCACACTTTTCACTTATTTGTAAAAAAAATTTCAACACTATTTATCATTTTCCTTCCACTTCACAATTATGTGCCACTTTGTGTTGTTCTACTACATAAAATCCCAGTAAAATACATTTACGTTTTTGGTTGTAAAATGTGGAAAATTTCAAAGGATATGTATACATTTTCAAAGGCACTGTATATCCATTTTGGTGGAATTTTCTAAATTCCATAATGTAAGTATGATGTGCAGAGGGAATCATCCCATAATAAACAGCACCAAAGATATAGGAAAAATGGGACTTTAGATATAGCCCTCTGGAAACCACAACAACATATGAAAACGTTTCCATTCGTACACAGGCTGGGACATGTCGAGAATCTGTTACACCACTACCAGGTTGTTCACCAAGTTTGGGTAAACTGGATTGCGCCCCATTTTCACGGTTTATGATGTTGCGTTATGGGTGCAAATATACATCCCTGCCAGCCTCATGCATATACATTGTTGGCTACAGGATTTGTGCCCAGATTTTGTATGCATTCTATAAATTTATACCTAGGTGACCCCATGTCCTCTCCTCAAGCCCGGGGAGACTGACTACTCCCATGAACCCTATGTCAGTTTGGTTTTTGGTCTGACAGATTTGTGCTACAGCATTTGTAAAGATTGGTGCCTATGTCCTGATGAAATGGTCTGCACGAAATGTGGTGACAGAATAACAATTTGTTGGGGCATTATAATTCTTCTATGCCTTTTATAAGATGTTTCTTGCCTTCATTTTTTTTTTTAAATTTGTGCAATAAATACTTCTTTTATACTTTTCTATATATTTGTGTATTTTTATTAGACATGTGCACGCCGGAAATTTTCGTTTTATTTCGGATGCATTCGGTAATTGAAGAATTTAGTTTCACTGTATTCGTTAAGTTGGACCGATTCATGGTTTTGAAATTCATTTCGTATGTTAGTTGGTCCAGGTGGATTCGAAAAATTTTGCAGTTTTTCCAAAAGATTGCTATATACACTATATTGTCAAAAGTATTGGGACGCCTGCCTTTACACGCACATGAATTTTAATGGCATCCCAGCCTTAGTCTGCAGGGTTTAATATTGAGCTGGCCCACCCTTTGCAGCTACATCTCTGCTGGGAAGACACAAGGTTTAGGAGTGTGCCTATGGGAATGTTTGACCATTCTTCCAGAAGAGCATTTGTGAGGTCAGGCACTGATGTTGGACAAAAAGGCCTGGATCTTAGTCTCTGCTCAAAATCATCCCAAAGGTGTTCTGGTGTGCAGTCATGTTGGAACAGGAAGGGTCCATCCCCAAACTGTTCACACAAAGTTGTGAGCATAAAATTGTCCAAAATGTCTTTGTATGCTGACACCTTAAGAGTTACCTTTACTGGAACTAAGGGGCCAAGCCCAACCTCTGAAAGAACCCCACACCATAAACCCACCTCCACCAAATGATTTGGACCAGTGCACAAAGCAAAGTCCATAAAGACATGGATGAGCGAGTTTGGGGTGGAGGAACTTGACTGGTCTGCACAAAGTCCTGACCTCAACCCGACAGAGCACCTTTGAGATGAATTCGAGTGGAGACTGCAAACCAGGTCTTCTCGTCCAACATCAGTGCCTGACCTCACAAATGCCCTTCTGGAAGAATGGTCAAACATTCCCATAGACACACTCCTAAACCTTGTGGACAGCCTTCCCAGAAGAGTTGAAGCTGTTATAGCTGCAAAAGGTGGACCAACTCAATATTGAACCCTACGGACCAAGACTGGTGTGCCATTAAAAGTTAATGTGCGTATAAAGGCAGGTGTCCCAATACTTTTGACGATATAGTGTAAATTTACTGTGGAGCTTGTGAAGGCGAAATTGGGTGTAGGAAAGTACTAATAAAAAGGTCAACGAGTTGCACCATATGGTAGTACAGCGAGGACATTGCAGCCCCCAGCCTGAAAATTTCCCTTAGGCCTCATGTACACTGCTGCTGATAAACGGACGTTTAGGAGCAGTTGGGCATTATTATTTTTTTGCAACTGCTCCTGAACCCTCCTCTATGTTATCTTATCAGTACATGTACACAGGGGCGTTTATAGTCGTTTCTAGGCAGTTGTGTTTAGAGGATTTTTTTTGGAACCCCCAAAAAAATGCGTTCAGAAGCTGTGTTTAGAGGCATTTCAAACGTCAAACGTGGCTAAACACGGCAACTTGCGTTTACCAGCGTTTCGTTTACAGGCGTTTTTCATTTTTGGCTATTTTGGGAAAAAAAAATTTTTTCAAACGCGGCTAAACGCGGCAGGTAAACGCGGCTAAACGGCCATTTTTAGATGCCGGTTTCTAGCTGTCAAGTTAAATCTTTGAGGAGAGGTTGAACAACGTCCCGTGTACATGAAGCCTTACCTGAGCCGTAGGTCGTCATCCTCACCTCCCCAGCCCCAGTAATTGTTTGAATAACCGTTCACCTTGGCAAACTGGTTCTTGGTCATGGCAGTCACACCTCCGAAATAGCCATTATACCACAACCTGCAGGTGAAGAGAAACACGAGTCAGAGAGGATGGAATGCAGCACATTCTCAGAACAGAATGAAACATATGAACAGCAACCTTTAGGTCATTCATGTATTATTGCCATGCAATTGCAATCTAAAATCTTGGCCACCTCCTAAAAGTTAAATTAGGCATGCATTGGTGAAGGTGTTGGTTTTGTAAGCTGTTGGGTGGGAGTTGCTTGGGTAGACTCACAGGACACAGGAAACTGTCACCAGCCTGCTGATGTTCTTAAGGAGGTTAGCAGGCAAGAGGTGAAGCAATGGCACAGAATCTTCTGAAATGTAACACTTGCAAAAGATCTGCCACTCATTTTCTAAAGACTGAGAACTGAGCGATCAAAGACCACTGATTGCTCGGTTCTCAGTCTTCAGTGAGCATAAATGCTGCCATAGTCTACCTTGCAAAAAAGGGACCCAGGGGAAAGGAACGGGACAGGTGCCAGTTCCACCCAGGAAAAAAGAATTCATCAACAAGGAACCAGCAGATTAGCAAAAATATGAAAAATTGAATGTTAAATTGAATAATTCCACATGTACACCAAACACAAAATCAAAAATAATGACAATAAGTGAACCAAGACCTGACACTAAGAAAATAAAAATAAAATAGACAACGTTGTCTAGGAACAGAACAACACACAGATGGCCACCACTAAACACACACAACAAAGACGTCCAGCTGGATTAATAAATGAATGGATACACAGCAAAACATAAAACGTCTCATTAGGTATCTCAGGAGGTTGTAAATCAAGGCTGGGAAATTGGAGTGTGCAGCCGTATGGTTGGAGGGGAAAAAGTCCGCCTTGTAGGATGCCAATACCAGGCCTTATGTGAGCCTTGAGATGTATTGCATGGACATAGCTGATTGAGACACTGACAGCTGAGTGTCATACAGTGACTGGTGAAGTTGATGAGCAGCTATGTGGGGATGGTGCATGGATCAGGGTATAGGTGTGCCTGCATCGGTAATAATCACTGGGAACGAAATTAACAGTGGGTGGGAGACAACTGTATAACTATGGTGACATCAGTCACGATTAGGGTAGAAACAGATACAGCCTCACCAGTCCCGGGATACCGAAGTGGAGCAGGCTAGTGGATCATTCCAATCCCACTTGGATCATCTCAGATGGTACGGAGCAGTTGTATCCAGGTCGGATAAGCTGGATGGGGCTTCGTGGATCCGTGTGCTCGGTTTGCCAGCAGCGGTGATGAGGAGCGGAGGCGTATTAGGACTTGCCGTCTGAGTGCGGCGTAGGTCAGCGTCCACTTCCTGGTTCCATGCTATGGGGCTTCACACGAGGGCGGACGGAATGCCCAGGGCTGATGGGTGGGTCTGTGTGTGACGCTAGGTGGAGCGTGATGGCGTCATGCTGACGCGTTTCATCCGTCACAGGGATTTCTTCAGAGCATGAAGAGAGCACTCAGACGGCAAGTCCTAATACGCCTCCGCTCCTCATCACCGCTGCTGGCAAACCGAGCACACGGATCCACGAAGCCCCATCCAGCT
The DNA here is from genome assembly GCA_037952835.1 of Lithobates septentrionalis. Taxonomy (NCBI): domain Eukaryota; kingdom Metazoa; phylum Chordata; class Amphibia; order Anura; family Ranidae; genus Lithobates; species Lithobates septentrionalis. The sequence continues at coordinate 456,144 of JBBDGP010002390.1, forward strand.
TATCCGACCTGGATACAACTGCTCCGTACCATCTGAGATGATCCAAGTGGGATTGGAATGATCCACTAGCCTGCTCCACTTCGGTATCCCGGGACTGGTGAGGCTGTATCTGTTTCTACCCTAATCGTGACTGATGTCACCATAGTTATACAGTTGTCTCCCACCCACTGTTAATTTCGTTCCCAGTGATTATTACCGATGCAGGCACACCTATACCCTGATCCATGCACCATCCCCACATAGCTGCTCATCAACTTCACCAGTCACTGTATGACACTCAGCTGTCAGTGTCTCAATCAGCTATGTCCATGCAATACATCTCAAGGCTCACATAAGGCCTGGTATTGGCATCCTACAAGGCGGACTTTTTCCCCTCCAACTACACGGCTGCACACTCCAATTTCCCAGCCTTGATTTACAACCTCCTGAGATACCTAATGAGACGTTTTATGTTTTGCTGTGTATCCATTCATTTATTAATCCAGCTGGACGTCTTTGTTGTGTGTGTTTAGTGGTGGCCATCTGTGTGTTGTTCTGTTCCTAGACAACGTTGTCTATTTTATTTTTATTTTCTTAGTGTCAGGTCTTGGTTCACTTATTGTCATTATTTTTGATTTTGTGTTTGGTGTACATGTGGAATTATTCAATTTAACATTCAATTTTTCATATTTTTGCTAATCTGCTGGTTCCTTGTTGATGAATTCTTTTTTCCTGGGTGGAACTGGCACCTGTCCCGTTCCTTTCCCCTGGGTCCCTTTTTTGTGATATGCTCTTAATTCAGAGGAACACACCCTACTATCCTAATTAGACTCCCCGGGTGTTATGCAATTAGCTTTATCCACATACAGATGTAGTTAGGGCACTTCCCTCATCTGTTATTATTTTTCATATTGAATCGATTTGAGTCTCTTGGATCATAAATTCCCTCCCCTCCTTGTTGTTTTCGTAGTCTATCTTGCACCTCAATGCATGGACACACACCTGACTATGACTCAAGCTACCACAGACCACTGACAAAGTCCAGCCCTACTTCACCCACCCACTACACACCCCTGATTATACACACCACGATAAGGCAAGCGTAAGAACAATCACTTTAACTCACTGGAGTCCAGTGGCGGCTGGTGGTTTTTCCTTTTGGGGGGCAGCAAACATACACTCCCCCCTCCCGGTCAGTTGGCAGGAAGCCCCCCCCCAGAAGGACGGTCGGGACATCAAAACCCCGCACTAACCCCATCTAGGAAGCGGGCGGGCAGCGTGTCTGGCGAGCGGCAGCTTTCTTTCTTTCCCCTCCTGTGGATCACGGCGGCTTCCGCCGTGCATCTCCCTCCTCCTTCTCCTAGGCATCCAATAGGATTGCCTGTCCTTTCAGCCAATTGGGAAATGGGTACGAGACCTGCGCTTCCCGATTGGCGGAGAGGCGATTCAGTGTTAGAAAAGCGAATATTTATTTGCTTTTCAAATACACCTGGGTGGGCTCCGAGCGCAATGCTCTTTGCCACGAGCCCACCCTATTTTGAAGCCTATTAGAGCCTCTGGCTGTAATCAGGTGCTTCAAAAAACACACCCGCCGCTGTAATTCATGTGCCCGGAATCTTGAAAGGGGGCCGGACACATGAATAGGGGGTGACAGCGGCGATGGAAAGGGGAGGCGGCGCCCATGCGCCCTTAATGGACGGGCCGCCCCTGCTGGAGTCCAATCAGAGGAAGCCTTGTATTCACAGAAAAAATAAGATATTCTGTGAATTGTGTCAATGCGGAGCAAGAGCCCCCCCCCCTGTGATCAGTATGCAGTGGGGCAGGAGGATCAGGGCTAGTAGTAGTGCCAACTACTACAGTGATTGTCAGCTCCCCCAGCAGTCCCTCAGGTATGTGATTTGCATACTTACCTTATAAGGATCATACCTAGCGTCCAGCTTCAAAGGAGAAATATGGCCAAAGCTTACTACTTCTCCTACAGATCACAGGAGTGGAGTTTGAGCACTCCTGTGACATACATAGTTACATGGTAGGTGAGGTCGAAAAAAAAGACACAAGTCCATCAAGTCCAACCCATGTGTGTGATTATATGTCAGTATTACATTGTATATCCCTGTATGTTGTGGTCGTTCCGCTGAGACCACCGCCTGTGAAAGGGAATTCCACATCCTTTCCGCTCTTACAGTAAAGAACCCTCTATGTAGTTTAAGGTTTAACCTCTTTTCTTCTAATTTTAATGAGTGGCCACGAGTCTTGTTAAACTCCCTTCCGCGAAAAAGGTTTATCCCCATTGTGGGGTCACCAGTATTTGTATATTGAAATCATATCCCCTCTCAAGCGTCTCTTCTCCATTTTCAGCTGACAACAAGCTAATCCCTGCTGTCGACTGATGCCACTCAACTGGTCCAGGATTCACCCAGATGTCTGGACTGGCAGCTGGCTCAGCCTCTCAGTGAGCCAATGGGAGACTGAGCCAGCCACTCCCCCCCCCCCCTCCACAGCCCGGTGCCCCAGTGAGCACTGGAGGGCCAGAGCAGAGAGTCGGTGACAGAGTGGCCAGCTCTCTGCTCACAGAAGACTGGGAACTGAGCAATCAGCGTATTTTGAACAAGTAAAACAAAGTGGGGTTTGGTGGCGCCACCTATAGGCCAGAAGGTGAATGATCAAACCCTCTAAATGAAAAGGTGGATAAGTGTATGGTGCGATAACCAATAAAGATAGTAAACTCCACTGGTTGTGAAACCTCAGGTGCTCGATGAACATAAAGGCATCCAATAATGTGACATATAGTGAAATGATTATGTGTGAAAAATACACCTAGCTTCACAGATACATGATACAGATTGGGATTAAAAAAACCTAGTCAACCTAAAAAGTTCCAAATGTGAAGTAGCACCAAAAATAAAACAAAATGAAAAATAAAAATATGGAAAATTTAATTATTCAAAACACCATAATAAACCTCAAAGTATTAAATAATAAAGTGTAACTAAAAGTTCACGTGTACACTTCAAAAAGTAGATAGTCCAATCAAAAAAATGCAGTATTACTAAGGCATTAACAGCTTAGAGAATTCACCTGACAATTGTCCACTCCATTAATGTGGATGACCAAGAGAGCTGTAACATACGCTTCTGCCCATGAGGTTATTAGACTCATTTCTTTCAGGGCTGCTAGGCTTCTATTGTGCCCTTGATGATTTAAGTAGGCCACTGCTGTGGCATTGTCCAACTGTACTCCTAATGGTGACATTGTAGAATGGTGGTCCAATATTGTAAAGACGTTCTGATGACTCTCAGTTCCAGAATGTTATTTGGGTACATTTGACTCCTGATAAGACCAGGTCTCCTGAAAATTATGGGAGTATTAAACTCCGCCCAAGCCTGTAAGACTTGCATCTGTCACTGCCATGTTCCAAGTCCTGTGAAGGAACAACTTTCCCAATACCAAGGCAAGATGGAAATACACCAGGGAGACCATCGCTTGACTTGACAGAAGCATTGCGCGATCCAAAGATTGGGTCTGCTTGTTCCACATGTTGGATTGAAAAGGGGTCTGAAGTGAAATTGGGCAAAAGGGAACTAGGTTAAAATAGTGAAGGTTTCCCCGGATAACTGCTGGTTGGTTGGAGAGACAGCTGGTTGAAGACAAGGAGAATAAAATTTTGATTAGGTAGTGATCAAAGAGAGGAAACAAGGTGTTGGAGAAGTTGCAAGGCGGGAAGGTGCAAGAAGACAAGATCAATGGTGTTGCCAGAGTAGAAGTGTGTGTCCAATGTATTAGGTAAAAAAATACGGTTAGGTTAAAAGTGGATTTTCAGCCTCAAAAAATGTAATTCTCTGCTGCACCCCTCCTCAGGTCCTCTACACCAGTGGTTCTCAACCTCAGTCCTCAAGTACCCCCAATGGGTCATGTTTTCCTTTACTTTGCACAGCTGCTTTGAATCAATATCAATAACATGGTATTAATAAGAGCTATTTTATCTAAGGAAAGTTTCCAAAACATGGCCCGTTGGGGGTACTTAAGGACTGAGGTTGAGAACCACTGCTCTACACGATTAGCAAGCGTTTTTTACTCTCATTTATATGCATGTCACATATCCCAAGAGGCATAGCCTTTCATTGAGGAAAGGAGGAGAGAATGGACCTATTGGCGCGTCACTGGTAGGCACGCCGGCTGAACCTGGAACAGCCAGCAGCCTATCAAGGCCTATCAACGTCACAGGAAAACATGGCACTGCCAGAGGAGAAGAAGATCTCCACTGGGCAACTCTGGATCTGCTGGGTGGGTATCTAAAATGTGCCGATCTCACCGTCAGGTAAGCAGCAGTTAATCTCACGGTCACCGTGCAAGGGTGCGGGAAACTTGCCAGAGCTTACAGAAGCTTTTATTGATTCTATTGTCTTCTATCCAAAGAGAAATATTTTGCCCCATTGACCTGGCCAGTCATCTGTTGTTATGTAAACTGATGACTAGGATATTCCACAACCTGAATCTGAAGACACAGCTGTGAAAAGGTCCTGTGTGCAAAGGCCCAGGTGATGCTGTGTTTCTTCAATATCTGTAGTCTTGTAAATAAAATTCCAAAAGGTGAGGCATTTCACATATAAAAATGCCAATAAATGTACATGATTGCGGATTCATAGTTCCATGAATAGTAACAGTCAAAAAAAAACCAAAAACTGTTAAAAATGAACGGATTTACAATATGTAATAGATGAATATGATAACAGTAGAAATTCATTCCAAGTCATAAAATAGATTTAGCATATGAAGTAAAAATACTAATACATGGTGGTAAATCACACTATATCCAAAAGCTCATTGCTTTCAATAACTCAACGCGTTTCGTGGCTCATGTTTGAAGCAGTGGAGCTTGGTGTAAGTGGAACTGAATTAAGTGGGAGTTAAACACAAGAGTTAGAGTATACAAGTCTTGGTGTTTGGTTGCTGTCTGCTGTCTGTTGCTGTCTGCTGTCTGTTGCTGTCTGCTGTTTGCTGGGGTGCTTTTTGGGGGCTTTTCCATTGACTTTTGCTGTCACTTTTTAAATAGCTCTTTTTTTTTTTTTTTTTGGTTTCATCAGTCTATCAATTAAGGGGTGTGGTTAATTGCTCACAGGTGACTATTTAACTGGTTGCAGGGCTCAGTGTGAGCGTGCTCAGTTTGAAGCAGTGGAGCTTGGTGTAAGTGGAACTGAATTAAGTGGGAGTTAAACACAAGAGTTTAAAACAGGAGGTTATAACAGGGGTCATAGTACCTGTGTAGTGTGAGTATCTGAGTGTTGTCTGAGTAGTGTGTGTGGATCGTTAGTACTGTGTATTGTGTACCTGTGTATTGTCTTGTTGTGTACCTGTGTATTGTCTTGTTGTGTACCTGTGTATTGTCTTGAGTATTAGTGCCAGGAAGCTAGCTGTTAGGTAATTTGGACAGGGTAAAATTCCCCAATCCTCACTAAATTTAATAGGTATGTTGCCCGGCGGGTGTGGAGAGGCGGCTCTTTGTACATCTTGCCGCATGTATGCGTTCCTTGATCATCCGATCGAGGGCGAATACTGCTGTGCAAAATGTAAGCACATTGTTTCCCTGGAAGCCCAGGTTCTGAATCTAGGGAAGCAACTGTCAGCACTGAGAAGTCCCTCCATACTAAAGGTGAGCCAGGAACGTACATGGCAGGTGCCGGCAGGGGCCAGCACAGAGGCGGGTGGAGACAAAGAGGTGCAGGCACTAGCAAAGAGTAGATGGGTGACAGTCAGGAGGGGTAGAGGGGGAAGTGCCAGAGAGGCCGTTCCAGGACTGGAGCATCCCAATAAGTACGCTCCATTGAGTGACATTGGTGAAACCAGTCAGGGACCAGCACTGCTGGAGATGAGGGACTCTCCTAGCTGCCAGGGGAAGAACTCCTCCAGTGAGAGTGGGGGGGCAGCAAAGGTAAAGGAAAGACAGATTCTGGTGGTAGGGGACTCAATTCTTAGAAGGACAGAGAGGGCAATCTGTAACCAAGACCTGAAGCGCCGAACAGTATGTTGTCTACCGGGCGCTCGGGTTCGGCACATCACGGATCTTGTGGACAGATTACTGGGAGGGGCTGGGGAAGACCCGGCTGTCATGGTGCATGTTGGCACCAATGACAAAGTCAGAGGCAGATGGAGTGTCCTAAAGAACGATTTTAGGGACTTAGGAGCTAAATTGAGGAAAAGGACCTCCAAGGTAGTGTTCTCAGGAATACTACCGGTACATCGAGCCACACCAGAAAGGCAGAGGGAGATTAGGGAAGTAAACAAGTGGCTGAAGAGCTGGTGTAGTAAGGAGGGGTTTGGGTTCCTGGAGGACTGGGCCGACTTCTCAGTCGGTAACCGGTACTATAGAAGGGACGGACTGCACCTAAATGAGGAGGGTGCAGATCTGCTGGGAATGAAGATGGCCAAAAAGTTAGAGGGGTTTTTAAACTAGGCGATGGGGGGGAGGGTCCAGAGACAGTGATAGCCAGTGCGGAAGATATTCCAGAGGGTAGTATTGGGGGCATTAGTGGTAGGTTAACCAAAGCACAAAAACACAAGGTGAGTATAGTAGCAAGTCCTAGTTGCAATCTTGAAACACCCAATACGAGGACAATATGTGACCAGTCTAAACTATGTGGCATGTTCACCAATGCCAGGAGCATGGCGGACAAGATGGGTGAACTAGAGATACGGTTGTACAAGGAGGATTTGGATTTTGTGGGAAATTCAGAGACCTGGTTCAACAGCTCTCATGATTGGCTGGCAAACATTCAAGGGTATACCCTATACCGCAAGGATAGAGAAGGTAAAAAAGGGGGAGGGGTATGCCTATATATCAAGAATAATGTACAAGTGAGTGTGAGAGATGACATCACTGAGGGGGCTAGGGAGGAGGTGGAATCTTTATGGGTAGAGCTCCAAAGGGATGAAGCTAAGGGGAAAATAATACTGGGAGTATGCTATAGGCCCCCAAACCTGAGGGAGGAAGTGGAGACGGATCTTCTATCACAAATTGGATTAGCAGCAAGGATGGGAAGTGTTATCATAATGGGGGATTTTAATTATCCAGACATAGACTGGGCGGAGGGAACCGCGCATTCATTTAAGGCTCGCCAGTTCCTTAGTGTTTTGCAGGACAATTTTATGGGTCAGATGGTAGACGCACCAACTAGAAATAAAACAATACTAGATCTACTGATTACCAATAATACAGACCTGATAACAGATGTGGTAATACGGGGCAATTTAGGTAACAGCGATCACAGGTCAATTAGTTTCAGTATAAATCACACAAATAGGAAACATGAAGGGAACACAAAGACACTGAATTTCAAAAGAGCCAACTTCCCTAAACTACAAACCTTGCTAAAAGGCATAAATTGGGATAAAATATTAGGAACAAAGAATACGGAGGAGAGATGGGTTTGCTTTAAGAGCATATTAAATAAGGGCATTAGCCAATGTATCCCATTGGGTAATAAATTTAAAAGAGCGAACAAACATCCTGGATGGCTTAACTCCGATGTAAAAATGCATATAAAAGCAAAGGAGAAGGCCTTCAAAATATACAAGGTTGAGGGATCATCCTCAGCATTCAGTATTTATAAAGAATGCAATAAGAAATGTAAGGGTGCAATTAGGATGGCTAAGATAGAACATGAAAGACACATAGCGGAGGAGAGCAAAAGAAATCCCAAGAAATTCTTTAAGTATGTAAACAGTAAAAAAGGGAGGACAGACCATATTGGCCCCATAAAGAATGAGGAAGGACATCTGGTTACAAAGGATGGGGAGATGGCAAAGGTATTGAATTTATTCTTCTCCTCAGTCTTCACAAGTGAATCGGGGGGCTTCAGTAACCAAAACTGCAGTGTTTATCCTCATGACACATCACAGGAAGCACCTCCATGGTTAACAGAGGACGGAATTAAAATTAGACTTGAGAAACTTAACATTAATAAATCACCGGGACCAGATGGCTTGCATCCGAGGGTACTTAGGGAACTCAGTCAGGTGATTGCCAGACCGTTGTTCCTAATATTTACAGACAGTCTATTGACTGGAATGGTACCAGCTGATTGGAGAAAAGCCAATGTAGCACCAATATTTAAAAAGGGCCCAAAAAACATCCCTGGGAATTACAGACCAGTTAGCCTAACATCAATAGTATGTAAACTCTTGGAGGGGATGATAAGGGACTATATACAAGATTTTAGTAATAAGAATGATTTCATTAGCAGTAATCAGCATGGATTCATGAAGAATCGTTCTTGCCAAACCAATCTATTAACCTTCTATGAGGAGGTGAGTTGCCATCTAGATAAAGGAAGGCCCGTAGACGTGGTGTATCTGGATTTTGCAAAAGCATTTGACACAGTTCCCCATAAACGTTTACTATACAAAATAAGGTGCGTTGGCATGGACCATAGGGTGAGTACATGGATTGAAAATTGGCTACAAGGGCGTGTTCAGAGGGTGGTGATAAATGGGGAGTACTCAGAATGGTCAGGGGTGGGTAGTGGGGTTCCCCAGGGTTCTGTGCTGGGACCAATCCTATTTAATTTGTTCATAAACGACCTGGAGGATGGGATAAACAGTTCAATCTCTGTATTTGCAGACGATACTAAGCTAAGCAGGGCAATAACTTCTCTGCAGGATGTGGAAATCTTGCAAAAAGACCTGAACAAATTAATGGGGTGGGCGACTACATGGCAAATGAGGTTCAATGTAGAAAAATGTAAAATAATGCATTTGGGTGGCAAAAATATGAATGCAATCTATACACTGGGGGGAGAACCTCTGGGGGAATCTAGGATGGAAAAGGACCTGGGGGTCCTAGTGGATGATAGGCTCAGCAATGGCATGCAATGCCAAGCTGCTGCTAATAAAGCAAACAGAATATTGGCATGCATTAAAAGGGGGATCAACTGCAGAGATAAAACGATAATTCTCCCGCTCTACAAGACTCTGGTCCGGCCGCACCTGGAGTATGCTGTCCAGTTCTGGGCACCAGTCCTCAGGAGGGACGTACTGGAAATGGAGTGAGTACAAAGAAGGGCAACAAAGCTAATAAAGGGTCTGGAGGATCTTAGTTATGAGGAAAGGTTGCGAGCACTGAACTTATTCTCTCTGGAGAAGAGACGCTTGAGAGGGGATATGATTTCAATTTACAAATACTGTACTGGTGACCCCACAATAGGGATAAAACTTTTTCGCAGAAGAGAGTTTAATAAGACTCGTGGCCACTCATTACAATTAGAAGAAAAGAGGTTTAACCTTAAACTACGTAGAGGGTTCTTTACTGTAAGAACGGTAAGGATGTGGAATTCCCTTCCACAGGCGGTGGTCTCAGCGGGGAGCATTGATAGCTTCAAGAAACTATTAGATAATCACCTGAATGACCGCAATATACAGGGATATGTAATGTAATACTGACACATTATCACACACATAGGTTGGACTTGATGGACTTGTGTCTTTTTTCAACCTCACCTACTATGTAACTATGTAACTATGACCACTCTTCAGGAGTAGATGCAAGATACATGTCTGTAAAATGGATTAATAACAGAATAATAGTAATATCATATAATTCAAATGAATAAATCCCCATATGTAACAAATAACCCTATGGCCCCTTTCGTACGATTGGCCCGCGTGCCCATATGGGCAGATGTGTCCGCTGACACCCGCCTGCCATTCGATCCGACAAGATCTGCTGAAAACAGACGGATGGTTGATATGTACGCCATCTGTACAGCGGATCGGATGAAAACGCACATGCTCCGTTTTCATCCGATCTTCCCATAGAGAACAGCGGGGCTCTGACAGGTCTGTCTCTGCACAGTGAGCGGAGATGGACCTGTCACCCGCCTGCACAGCGGGGATCAACTGAGCCTTCCCCCGCTGAGCTAGCAGGGTCCGCTGAGCCAATCCGCCCCGTGTGATAGGGGCCTAAAACTTCAAAATCCACCCCAAGTAAAATCAAACAAAACACATGGCTGAAGGTCCTAGAAAGCTGTAGTCTTGGGGGGGGAATAGAACCCAAAAAGCAAGCATTATATTGCAGCTTACCAATTCTTAGAGTCGTGGCTGCATTTGTTTTATTTTAAGGCTTTCTTTCTTCTATTTTCATCTGGTGATATGACAAGCAAGTCTGTGGTTTTTCAAAAGAACAAGCTCTCCAGCAGAATGTATCATACGAGACAAACCATTTAACACGAGCAGGAGTGCTTACAACGATCGGCTGTAAGAAAAGCCCAGTATGTATTGGAACTAGAAGACTACCACATGCTCATAACTCTGAGCAGAGGCTCACTGCAAAGCAGGCATTGGCACGCACGCGTAAACCTATTAGTGTGCGCAGAAAACGGAACGTGCACACATGCATGCCCGCCACTGACATTGGCACCAATTGGCCTATTTAAACTGGACATATCGCTGAGTGATCTTCAGCTTGTTCCCGTTTTACCTATGCCCTGACCTTGTACTCAGGACCCTACTTCTGTCCCAATTTCCTGTACCTCGCTGCCCTGCTGTGTCCTGATCACGGCTTGTATTGAAAAAAATAATAGTAAAATAATAATTAAATGTACTTAATTATTCAGACAATATTGTGCTGTGATTTATGTACACATCACGCACGGCACTTGGCAGGGTCACCCACCAGAACTTATTGACCTTAAATGCAGAAAGATCTCAAAGGCTTTTTATCCGTACTAAACCCTTCCAAACTCATCCCTGGCCCACAGCGTCACATCGGGGGGGGGGGGGGGGGGGGGTGGGGCCACCGGGTAAAGTTAGCGGGACACCCCACTTCTTTGTTAAGAATGGTCAGACCTTGTAGCACTAACGAGTCACATAACACCGGGGGAGGGAAAATGGCTAATTGGGCCCAACTTGGACATTTTCACTTAGGGGTGTACTCACTTTTGATGCCAGCGGTTTAGACATTAATGGCTGTGTGTTGAGTTATTTTGAGGGGACAGCAAATTTACACTGTTATACAAGCTGTACACTCACTACTTTACATTGTAGCAAAGTGTCATTTCTTCATTGTTGTCACATGAAAAGATAGAATAAAATATTTACAAAAATGTGAGGGGTGCACTCACTTTTGTGAGATACTGTATATTATATATATATATATTTATTTATTTATTATGTGTGTGTGTGTGTATATATATGTAGCGCATGGGTGTTTGCCCCCTAAGTTTCTATGTAAATATGTGATGTTCTTTAAACAATAGTTTGGCTCCCTCTAGTGTTCATTCCAATTACTGTTACTAAGACTTTTGTTTGGTTTCATTAAGCCATAATACAAAGCATTGCGGGAGATGTAGTGAATGAGGAAGTGACTCATATGTTTAAACCATTCAAGGAACTACCTACCCACAATGCACAACTTAGCTACCCACAAGGCAAAGTCACTGAACGGCCTGCTGGGTAAGGATTTAAAAGGGACAAGCATGGCACGTTTCTCTCTCTGGCTGGGACGCCATTGAAGACCGGCCTGCAGGGAGCTGTGGGTGTGCCATTGGAAGACTGCGGCCTGTGTGGCGCGGAGCGGAATCGGGTGGCCTCTAAAAAAAATTCCGAAACACAGTGTGCTGGATCAGCGTGTGGACGGATCGGAGGGCTCAAGATAACCCGAATGTTTCCTGCACGACAGTCACCAAACCATCAGAAGGACGGTGCAGTGTGACGGCGCCGGCTTGGAGCGGGACTGATATATCAGAAGCGGAGCAGTACAAGCATCTGGGGCCCTGTGTGGTGAGCGGGCACTTGCCCAGATTGATATAATACTTTGTTACTGTACAAACTAGTTTCAGATGTCAGGTTAGACCTGTAGTCCCACAGAAGCGGTTTCACTTATTTAGACAGTGTACAGTGAGGCCTCAGAGTTTGTCTTTCTTACACTACACAGTGAATGCAGTGCTGCAACCTTCAGTAAGGAAGAAGTTCCACAAGTGTTCTATATAATTAAGCACACAGTTACTTATGATTTACTATTTACTTGTTTCCTGGATTACAAATACTGCAGTCTAATAAGCTAGCTGAAGAAAGAAGACCAAAGACTTTACAATTCACTATAAAGCGTTCTTACTTCTTTTATATACACTCTGAGAACTGCATTACAACCTAGGGGGAGCCCTTGAGTATGTGTACTGTATTGTACGACTGCAAAGTGTTTGATAGCGTACTGCAGGTTTAATGTGTGTGTATGATCTGAGGAGGGAGTGGAGTGGGTTCAATATAAAGGATCTACCATATTGATTACAGATTCCACTTTTAGCCCTTCTGCATATGTTCTCAAGTGACCATGGAGTTTGAGGTTTTTCTTTACTCACCCAGATTGTTACTACTGTCATTTTTCTTGTATCAGAATTACCGCTGCGATTAATGTGTTTAAACAAGTTCTCCCAGTAAACTGTTTATGTGGTTAATTTACAATTGGTGTGAGACTCTATCTATTGATACAGCTGGTGGAGTGACGGATACCCGGGTGACGGTAAATAAACAATATATTGTGTAATTGTGTTGCTCTTTACCGTTGAGACTTACACTAACATTACCACACAGTTGTGCCAAGGGGGTCGAGTTTGCAGACCCAATAAATTATCAGCAGCTCCTTAGAGGGTCAGTGCTACACACACATATAATATAATAATAATAATAATAATATATATATATATATATATATATATATATATATATATATATATATATATATATATACATATATATATACATATATATACACACACACACACATATACATATATATATATACATACATATACATACACTAACACTAACACTATTGTCAAAAGTATTGGGACACCTGCCTTTACACACACATGAACTTTAATGGCATCCCAGTCTTAGTCCGTAGGGTTCAATATTGAGTTGGCCCACCCTTTGCAGCTATAACAGCTTCAACTCTTCTGGGAATAAAACAGAGAGGAGATAAGGGCGCTCTGGTGGAGGTGGATAGCTGGTCAGAGGGATGATAGTGATGAGATAGCACTTTGGTTAGAGGAGAACCAACTCTGAAGATATAAAAAAAAAGACACATACGTATAGACGCCCGGCTGCCCTTGTGACATGGCTGTATATTTATTCATTGTCAACTCAACATTAGACTTACAACCTTATTTGTAAGTGTACAAACGCCCGGCCGCCTTTATAAAACGTGCATATAGACGCATGACCGACCATGTAACATGCCTGTGTACTGATTCAATGTCAACCTTTGTATACATATTTATCATTGCTCTGTGTCAAATTCCTTAAGGACTTCATTGTATGTAGCACTGACATGAACGATCCAATTTGCGGTTGCACGGTCACCTTGGCCGTCCTCGTACTACACCTGTCACTTCTCTCATCATTGTGTATCCAACATCCGCCCATACTCCTCCCCTTACTCCTCACCCTCACCATTCATAAGCCAGCTTGAGGTGTATGGGCGTAGGTCTGACGAAGGAGCTGCACATGGTCCGAAACGCGTTATCGCCCCTTTCTCTCCACTGACGCCATCAGCCTCCTCCCTCCAGCACGTACGAGAACGCTTTACAGCAGCTCTACACTGTTCTCTACCACCGTGCCGAGGATGGACACATGCCACAGGTGAGGACTCCTCATTTTATCATGTTTTTTATAACACTCAACGATCTTGTAAGTGCTTTTAACCCTTTGTGCACTTTATTAAATTTTGCATACTGCACATAGAGGCGCCTTTCTTTTCCTTTTCAACTCTTCTGGGAAGGCTGTCCACAAGGTTTAGGAGTGTGTCTATTGGAATGTTTGACCATTCTTCCAGAAGCGCATGGCCCTAATGTTGGACGAGAAGGCCTGGCTTGCGGTCTCTGCTCTAATTCATCCCAAAGGTGTTCTATCGGGTTGAGGTCAGAACTCAGAAGCCAATTAGAGCCTCAGGCTTCTAACAAAAAAAAAAAAAAAACCTCATTGGAATCCATCCGTCTGGCACCCTGCATGTAGATTAGGGGTCAGGCGCATGGATTAGGGGGCGTCGCCCCTGCACCCCGTATGGGCCACCACTGGTCACATGACAAAAGAAGGTTGGCCAGCATTTGAGACAATGCAGTTGTGCATGCCAGGGCCGTCTTTAATATTGATTGGACCTCGGGCAAATGTTTTCTTGCCCCACCCCCCATACAATTTCACTCTCCACCTGCTCTGAGACATACAATAATTAGCAGCTAGACTTAAAATCAGTTTACTGTATCAGATCAGGCAGCGATTGCGATTGGTTGCCAGAGGTTACAGTGCATCATTACCGCTCACTGACTGGTTGCTAGAGGTTACAGCAAACATTACGGCTCACTGATTAGTTGCTAGAGGTTACAGCACGATTTCTGCTTGTTGATTGGTTGCTAGAGATTACTGTACAGTAATACTGCTCACTGATTGGTTGCTAGAAGCTACAGCACATCATCTCCTCGCTTCGGGGGCATGATATACATATGAATGCCGCCTTTATTTAAATATCTATGCCTCCGGATGCATCAATTTACATATGAATGCTGCTGCTATTTGCCAGATATTTACATGTAAACACAGGGTCTGCAGGTGAGTCATCTGTGCACAAAAATAGGGCAGAGCTGGGCAGCATTAGTAGCAGCGCTTCACACTGAGATATCAGGACACAGCACAGGACTTAAAACCTCAAGGGACAAGGGAATTTAAACTGGGATAGTTGGCAAGTATGAGGCAGCTGCTTTGGGGCCCCCAAAACAATGACAGGGCCCAGGGCAGCTACCCCTTTTGCCCTGTCTTAAAGACGGCCCTGGTGCATGCAAATCTTTGAGTGTTGGCCAAAGTCTGTGGCCAGCTATACCCTTGTAATCTTCCCCCCCAAATACACATATTCCTGCTGTGCACCGGGCCTGCAAATACAGCAAACTGTGCCACCGCCCCACCTACTCTCTGCAAACAAACGACACCGGCGTCGCGCCCCCCCCCCCCCCCCACCCCCACCCTGAGCTCTCTCAGGATAGGGTACCTGCTCATGAGAGAAACATGGAAGCTGCTGACATCTGCTTCTGATGTGTTGACCCCTGTGTTCCAAAATTTGTTCCGGGCCTGAGAACTTTCCATTTCAATTGAGAAGTTGATTTACTGACTTTTAAAAGAAAGAGGTCAATAATGTTGTTCTAACAGAATACAAAAGATTCCATGGAACCATTTATCACTCTCGTGTAAACAGATCAAAGTTTTTTTTATTCCTTGGGGCGAGCTGCCAGCAGAGAAATATACTGGTAAGGCTGAGCACAAATCAGTACAGCTCTGTAATCAGGAAATTGGACCTTCAGTTATTTTTGTCATCTTTCCATCTATTCAGTTTTCTGCTCTTGTTGATTTAACTCTGGATAGTGAAAATTAAGTACTGTGCGTGATACTTTTTTTATTTGCACTAACATATCATTTTTCATGGGCGAGCTTTCGGGGTCACAAGGTCCAAGCAGTACTGATTCACAAAAGTTTTAGCAGAAGGTAAAATGTAAAAACTTTGGATAGTAAAACATTTTTTTTTTCTGCCAGTAAATCCCTTATACAGCCCACTTCTTGTTTCTTGTCCGATTATATAGAATTGTATTAACCACTTAAGGACCAGCCTTGTTTTGAAATGTAGGTGTTTACATGTTTAAAAACTGTTTTTTTTTGCTAGAAAATGGCTTAGAACCCCCAAACATTATATATTGTTTTTTTTTAACACCCTAGAGAATAAAATGGCGGTCATTGCAATACTTTTTTCACACCGTATTTGCGCAGCGGTCTTACAAGCGGGCTTTTTTTTGAAAAAATTCACTTTTTTGAATAAAAAAAAATAAGACAAACAGTAAAGTTAGCCCAATTTTTTTTATGTTTTGAAAGATAATGTTACGCCGAGTAAATTGATAAAAAAAAGTGCGTTTGTAAGACCGCTACGCAAATTTGGTGTGACAGAAAGTTTTGCAACGACCGCCATTTTATTCTCTAGTTTGTTGTTAGAAAAAAAATTGTATAATGTTAATTTCCGAATTAACGAATTTTTGAAATTTGTTAAAAAACTAATTCGGAATGAAACGAATTGCACATGTCTACTTTAGCCCTATATTCAGTCTAACTCCTAAACAGCTGTTCTAACCAGACATCTTTGACAATGGAGAAAGCAAGAACCTATTTTTTTTCCTGTATTTTCTTTTACTACAGTTTTTATTCCTAATATCTTTTGTTTTACTACATCAAGCTGTATGAAGTTTTAACTTTGTATTTATTTTCAAGTTGATGCCAAGTGTGATCAGATAAACTTTACACGGCGCTTTACATATACATTGTACATTCACATCGGTCCCTACCCTCAAGGAGCTTACAATCTAAGGTATACTAGGGCCAATTTAGAAAAAAAACACATTATTTTTTACTTTTTGCTATAATAAATATCCCCTAAAAATATTTAAAAAAACATTTTTTTCTTCAGTTTAGGCCAATACGTATTCTTCTACATATTTTTGGTAAGAAAAAAAAAAAAAAAAAAAAATCGCAAGAAGCGTTTATTGATTGGTTTGCGCAAAAGTTATAGCGTTCACAAAATAGGGTATGGTTTTATGGCATTTTTATTATAAATTTTTTTTTTTACGAGTAATGGCGGCGATCAGCAATTTTTATCGTGACTGCGACATTACGGCGGACACATCGGACATTTTTGACACATTTTTGGGACCATTGTCATTTATACAGCAATCAATGCTATACAAATGCACTGATTCCTGTGTAAATGACTGTGGCAGTGAAGGGGCTAACCACTAGGGGGCTAGGGAGGGGTTAAGTGTGTCCTGGGGAGTGTTACTAACTCTGGGGGGGAGGGGCTACGTGTGACACGTCACTGACCTCTGCTCCCGATCACAGGGAGCAGTGATCACTGACACTGTCACTAGGCAGAACGGGGAGATGCTTGTTTACATTAGCATCTCCCCATTCATCCTCTCTGTGAGGCGATCGCGGGTATCCCGGCAGCGATCGAGTCCGCGGGACCCACGACCCAACTTACGGAGCTCCCGGCCGGCGCGCACGCAATGGCACGGCGGCAAATTCAAATGAACGTACGGGTACATTTGCCCAGCCGTGCCATTTTGCCGACGTACATTGGCGTGTGCCGGTCGGGAACCTATTAAAGAACGTATCCATTACAAGAAGTGGCCATTTAGCAGAAGGTCAACACTATGGGTTTTTTATAGAATACTGTTGTGTTTCTGTCAATCAAAGAAACCACTTGCCTACTGGGCACTTTACCCCCCACCCCCCCCCCCCCCCCGCCCAGACCAATTTTCAGCTTTCAGCGCTCTCACACTTTGAATGACAATTACTCAGTCATGTAATACTGTACCCAAATGAATTATTTGTCCATTTTTTTTATACAAATAGAGCTTTCTTTTGGTGGTATTTGATCACCTCTGGGTTTTTTTTATTTTTTGCGCTATAAATGAAAAAAGACCAACATTTTTGAAAAAAAAAGGAATTTTTCTTAGTTTCTGTGATAAAATTTTGCAAATTATTAATTTTTCTTCATAAATTTTGCCCACAATTTTTACTGCTACATATCTTTGGTAAAAATAACCCAAATTAGTGGATATTATTTGGTCTTTGTGAAAGTTAGAGAGTCTACAAGCTGTGGTGCGAATCATAAAAAATTGATCACACCTGATGTACTGACGGACTATCTCATTTCTTGCAAGCCGAACAAGTCAGGAAAGTACAAATACCCCCCAAATAACCCCTTTTCTTGAAAGTAGACAATCCAAGGTATTCAGTAAGAGGCATGGTGAGGTTTTTGACGTTGTTATTTTTTCCCACAATTCTTTGCAAAATGAAGATTTTTTTTTCCCCCCACAAAATTGTCATTGTAATAGGTTATTTCTCTCACATGACATGTGTATACCACAAATAACACCCCAAAATACATTCTGCTACTCCTCCTGAGCATTACGATACTACATGTGTGGGACTTTCACAGCCAGGCCACATAGAGAGGCCCAACATGCAGGGAGCACCATCAGGTGTTCTAGGAGCATAAATTACACATCTAACTTGTTGACTACCTATTACACTTTTGAAGGCCCTGGAGCACCAGGATAATGACACGTGGCTCTGATGACAGATGGCACTGATACGTGGCACTGATGACAGATGGCACTAATACGTGGCACTGATGACAGATGGCACTAATACGTGGCACTGATGACAGATGGCACTAATACGTGGCACTGATGACACGTGACACTGATGACACGTGACACTGATAACAGATGGCACTGATGACAGATAACACTAATATGTGGCACTGAGGACAAATGCCACCAATACGTGGCACTGACAGATGGCACCGATACCAGATGGCACGTGACACTGACAGGTGGCACTGAAGACAGATGGCACATATACGTGGCAGTGGGGACAGATGGCACTGACGTCACATTTTTTCGTTTTTGTTTTTTTTTACTCACTGCCGCAGCGGTTCGCTCTCCCTCCTCACACGCTGTCTCTGTGTGAGGAGGGAGAGCCGGCGATGAGAGATGATCTCATATGTTTACATATGAGATCATCTCTCATTGGCACCGCCGATCACGTTGAAAATGGCCAATATGATTGCCCGTTTTCAGTGATCTGTAAATGGCTGTGTCCAAGGGACACGGCCAGCACAGAACTTCCCCGATGCGCACCCTCGGGAGCGCGCATCGCGGAAGTAAAAAGGAGGACGTCCAGGGACGCCCTCCCGGCAATTGGCATCCGCGCTTTAGCCATCTTTCGGCTATAGCGCGGGCACGAAGTGGTTAAAAGACAAGTAAGCTATTAACAATGTGAATATTTAGAATAATTACTAATACGATCATTTCACCTCTAGCTCAAACTATATATGTATATAGCTGCATTTTGTTGACTTGTAGATTTGTAATAGTATACATAAAATTAAACAGTGTCCTCAATTGCAGGCACTTTGCCCATCAAACGCTGCCACTGTGCCAAACGCTGCCACTGTGCCCATCAAATGCTGCCACTGTGCCATCAAACGCTGCCACTGTGCCCTCAAACGCTGCCACTGTGCCCATCAAACGCTGCCACTGTGCCAAACGCTGCCACTGTGCCAAACGCTGCCACTGTGCCCATCAAATGCTGCCACTGTGCCCATCAAATGCTGCCACTGTGCCCATTAAATGCTGCCACTGTGCAATCAAACGCTCCCACTGTGCATTTAAACGCTGCCACTGTGCCCATTAAATGCTGCCACTGTGCCCAATAAATGTTGCCAATGTGCCCATTAAATGCTGCCAATGTGCAATCAAACGCTCCCACTGTGCATTTAAACGCTGCCACTGTGCCCATTAAATGCTGCCACTGTGCCCAATAAATGTTGCCAATGTGCCCATTAAATGCTGCCAATGTGCCCATCAAATGCTGCCAGTGTGCCCATTAAATGCTGCCAGTGTGCCCATTTAATGCTGCCAGTGTGCCCATTTAATGCTGCCAGTGTGCCCTCCGCCCAGCACTTACCCTGTCTTGGTGGGGCAGCGGGTGACAGCGATGAACGCAGTCCTTCCTGACGTCCTTATCTCCCTTCCTCTCCTCCTGATAGAAGGGAAATGCCACTCACCAAGCCTCTGGACCTCAAGCAGTTGCTCCCAACCTATGCGATTGGATTCAGGTGCAGGCTCTGCACAAGTCTATGGAAATGAAGAAATCCTGGACTGCCGCACTCCGAAAGAAGGCATCTTTATTATAAATCGTTAAAATCCAACATAAGTCACCTCATAAAGGGAAATACAGAGAACAGTAGCCAATGCGTTTCACATCAATGGATGCTTACTCATAGCTAAAGTATTTAAGAAGAAATGTGCATATAAATAGAAAGGTAGGTGGAAAAACCACCAATAAAAACTAAACAATTAGACAACACCCTTAACACAAATTAAACCCAGAATCCTAAGGATAGAGAACACCTGTGAATTGATGATAACCAGAAAAACATTGACATTCCGAATAACCAAATGTCAATGGATGGCAATCAAAAATAATAGCCATAATGTTGTCTCATCACGGTGTGCATATCACAACGGGATAATAAGTATGCAATAACAACCCAAAAAGGAATAACAATGAGAGAAGTAAAATAAAATAAAATGAAATAAGATACAAATGGTAAAGAATAAGGATAGACAAAAATGAAAAATAATACATACATCAATAAAGCATCCGCATGAGTGAAGAAATGTGTATATATGGTAGGCATAAACTAGGTTATTGTGAAAAATTAATCCAGTAGCTATATCTGACAAATCACCAAAGTATCACATAAACAAAGGAATTAAGAAAATTCTACCAATGTTGTGCTAAAAGCTCCAATGGTGTATAAAAATGTATCAATTTCAAAGACTCCAAATGGTATGTAAAAATATATCTATTTCACAATGTTATTGCAGGTAACAGAAATGGGGACACTGTTACCAGAAGTTAAAGCGGAGTTCCTCACAAAAATGGAACTTCCGCTTTTCGGAACCCTCCCCCCCTCTGGTGTCACATTTGGCACCTTTCAGGGGGGAGGGGGGTGCAGATACCTGTCTAAGACAGGTATTTGCACCCACTTCCGGCATAAACTCCCATGGGAGTCTATGCCTCTTCCCGTCGACACCACGCTGTCTGCTGGGAACACACAGCTCCCAGGAGAGAGCGGGGACCACTAGGGACGCGCAGCGCGACTCGCGCATGCGCAGTAGGGAACCGGGAAGTGAAGCTGCAACGCTGTACTTCCTGACTCACCTAGGATGGCGGCGGCAGCTGCCGAGAACCGAGCGGGTTCTCGGCGTCCCCTGCCGACATCGCTGGACCCTGGGACAGGTAAGTGGCCATGTATTAAAAGTCAGCAGCTGCAGTATTTGTAGCTGCTGGCTTTTAAAATTTTTTTTTTTGGCGGTGTGGGTGAACCCCCGCTTTAATAAACTGCTGATAATAAATATAAACCCGAGTAGCGTATTATATTTCATCTCAATAGTCAGAATAAAAAAGATTGTTGTTGAATTATTAAATGTTACCCCAAAATATATAGTTAGTCATTTAGAAAGAAGGGAAGGGTTTATGTATCTGGTGTAAGAATGAAGGAAAGGAATAAAATAGCCAGGACCCTAGCTCATTTAATATGAGAAAAGTTCTAAAGATCACCTAGGCTCAAGTAGGGGATGAGACAAAAAAGTTTCCTAGCATTAAACAAAAATGTAGGAAAAAAACTCCAAAACCAAGCAAAATAGCTATGGCACTACGGAGCAACATACACAGAGACACGCGGAGACATAGAGTCTCACTCGATCCGCTGTGCGGGGACACGGAGTCTCAGTCAATCTGCTGCACCAGCAAACAAAGCAGTACTAGCATAAATCTAAATGTCATGGGGATACATTGAACGGAATGAGCTGAGAAGAGTACTGAATATGACCAGGGTCTCCCTCCATCTGCTGCACTAGGGGACGGAATACCTGAAAAAGACACAAATGGGTAATGCAACTAAACAAAACTTGAATTGCAACTGAAAGTATGTATGAAACAACATACATATAGCTATCTGCAATGAAAATATTGCCAAGTCTGAGGTGTAAAGAGACATGGGGACTGTCTGAAAAATTAAAACAATGGCAAAAGAACTTGGAGGAGTCAGAAAAAAAAGGAAAATGAGCTAATTTTGGAAACAGTATTCTGAAGCGATAATGGTACTAGTGTAACTTATTAATAGAAGTGGGACACATCCCACTCATAATTGAGTCCAAACCGGGTGCCTAGTATTCAAAATGAAAATCCACCGAGCTTCACATTTACATAATAAATTAAATTTGTCACCCCTTCTAGGTGGTCTCAAAATCTTGTCAATGCCTCGGATAACAAGGCTGGAAGTATCCTTGTTATGGAATTCGTTCCAGTGTCGTGCGACATTGGTAGATTTTGATGTAGAGGCTGCTCTTATGGCCTCCAGGTTCGAGAAAAGGGGATACCCCAAATCTGTGATTAATAGAGGCCTTTCGATAGCATTAAAAGTGCCTCGTGACAAACTTCTTGTAGACAAACCTGTTAGTAAAAATAAAAATCAACACAGAGGCGGTCGCACAAATAACTTCATCCCTACATTTTCCACTCCCTACAGCATTAAATTTGACAAAGTACGTAGGATCGCGGGCAAGTATCCCCCCGGTTCTGTCCCATGATCCTGTGTATTCACAGATTCTAGCCAAAGGTGTCCGCACCGTATCTAGAAAGGCTCCATCCCTTGGTAATCTTTTGTCACCCAGTCTTTTCTCTAGTAAGAACAGTTCAACAAATTGGTTATCCTTTCGAGGAACCTTTAAATGTGGGGGAAAAGGTTGTGTTTACTGCCCTTTCATTAAACGTGGGGATACTATTACTTCCACATCAACAGGCAAGTCCCATAAAATCTATTCTTTTGTCAATTGCAACACTTGCTACATTATATATACTAATTACCTGCACTACATGTTCTATACAATATGTTGGTAGAACAATACGGAGACTCAAAGATCGTTTATATGACCACCTCTACGATATAGAAAAGAATCATAGTACTAATGTCGCATGACACTGGAACGAATTCCATAACAAGGACACTTCCAGCCTTGTTATCCGAGGCATTGACAAGATTTTGAGACCACCTAGAGAGGGTGTCAAATTTAGTTTATTATGTAAACGTGAAGTTCGGTGGATTTTCACTTTGAATACTAGGCACCAGGTTTGGATTCAATTTTGAGTGGGATGTGTCCCACTTCTATTAATAAGTTACACTTAGTACCATTATCGCTTCAGAATACTGTTTCCAAAATTAGCTCATTTTTCCTTCTTTTCTGACTCCTCCAAGTTCCTTTGCAATTGTTTTAATTTTTCAGACAGTCCCCATGTCTCTTTACACCTCAGACTTGGCAATATAGATTTGTTTGCCTCTGTAATACTGACCACATGTGTACTTTTTGGGTATACCGTGAGAGACCTCTAAGAGATTAGCCACACTGTTTAATATAATTATGGTCTCCGTTATAACATATTGAGTGCGATCGTGTTTACCACTCTAATATCCTCACGATTTTTATTGCAGATAGCTATATGTATGTTGTTTCATACATACTTTCAGTTACAATTCAAGTTTTGTTTAGTTGCATTACCCATTTGTGTCTTTTTCAGGTATTCTGTCCCCTAGTGCAGCAGATGGAGGGAGACTCTAGTCATATTCAGTACTCTTCTCAGCTCATTCCGTTCAATGTATCCCCATGACATTTAGATTTATTGCTAGTACTGCTGTGTTTGCTGGTGCAGCGGATTCACTGAGACTCTGTGTCCCCGCACAGCGCATCGAGTGAGACTCTGTATGTTGCTCCGTAGTGCCATAGCCATTTTGCTTGGTTTTGGGGTTTTTTTCCTACATTTTTGTTTAATGCTAGGAAACTTTTTTGTCTCATCCCCTACTTGAGCCTAGGTGATCTTTAGAACTTTTCTCATATTAAATGAGCTAGGATCCTGGCTATTTTTTTTTTACAAATACTTTATTTCATATTTTTCCAAACAAAACCAAGCCCCCCCCCCCCCCCCAAAAAAAAACAAGAAGAATACACATTTCATTGGGAAAATACATCATATCACCAACAATCTTCCCCCCCCCCCCCCCCCGTTCCTGCAGAAGGATCTAAAGGAGACATCTAGTACAACCATTACACCTAATCTTGTCTGACTCACCCCCCCCTTTATGCGGCGTTTATAAACTCCTCCGCATAGCTCCAGGTCTTTTTATACTTTTGCCATCCTGCCCATTTGCCCTCCCGTACCACATCCTCCTCTGGTGCCATTCCCCTGCTGTCCAAACTCTCGACGTTGTATACCTCATTAATACAGCGGAGCCAGTCCCGAATGTTTGGGCTAGCTGGGTCTAACCATTTTGTTGCTATCTGCTTCTTAGCTGCATCCAGTAATATAGGAACAATAGAGGATTGGTAATTCTTCAACGTCTTTGCCGTACCGTGGAATAAACACGCCCACGGATCTTCAGCAATGTCTTCCCCTGTTATTTCCTTAATCAGTATTATGATTTTTCCCCAGGAGGTTTTTATACAGGGACACTCCCACCACATGTGGGCCATTGTTCCCACACGAATACACCCCCTCCAACATAAATCGGATTTAGTATTATCTATTTTGCTTAACTTGTCTGGGGTGGCATACCATCTTGCCAAGCATTTGTAATGACTTTCAATTCTCCTAGTATCAAGTGCTGCCAAATGTACCAACTTCAATATCTTCTACATCGTGGATTCACTACATTGTGACCCCAACTCCCGCTCCCACTTTTTGACGTAAGGAGGCACCTCCAGCTCCGACCTCTCACCCAGAATCCTGTAAATTTGTGAAATAGCTCCAATCGATTGTTCCCTCACACAGAGCCGCTCGAATGGTCTATACTCCTCCTCGCCTCTGAGTGGTTTTGGTAATTTTTCAATGAAATGCGAAAGCTGGAGATACCTCCACACATGCATAGCCCGCAACCCCAGTTCTGACCTTAAATCTGCATACATGCGTAATCTCCCCTTATTTAAAAAGTTTTTTAATTGAATTCCTTCCTCTTTTAACCAATTCCCTCCCACCTCCCTCATCCCTGGCTCGAAAAAAAAGTTGTCTTTCATGTAAATCAAATGTGAGTTATATGTCCACTTGTTCTGAGTGTGTATCAAATCCCAATATTTAAGAGTGTTTCGTGTCTATTCCGCTGTGTGTGTGCTCAGTGCTCTGTACTTTGGAGGGTTCCAAATAATCCTTCCTAGATCCGTGTTACTCAAATAGTGTTCTATGTTAACCCATCTCTTCTCCGAATACTTTTTTGACCAATCAATAACACGTGATAATGTGACTGCTAAATAATATTTATTAAAGTCGGGTAGGGCCAATCCCCCTTTCTTTTTCCCCCTGCTCAAAACTGCATAGGAGATACGTGGTTTTTTGCCACCCCAGACAAATCTTGCTATCGAGCTCCTTAGAGCTCTGAGGTAATACTGAGGGAGTGGGATAGGCAACATATGAAATTTAAACAATATTTTTGGAGTCAGTATCATCTTAACCGCATTCACACGCCCAAGCCATGAAAGAGGTCTCGACGATAATCTTCTAGTCTCCTGCCTAATCTCATCCAACAATGGTATATAATTTTTTAGGTACAATTTTTTAAATGTATTGGATAGTTTTATCCCTAGATACTTTATTTGCTTTTTCCAAGGGAAAGGGAATTCCTGAGCAAGGTGGGCTTCCTCTTGTCTTCCCACACTAATATTCAGGATCTCCGACTTCTTCGGATTTATTTTAAAATTTGAAATTTCCCCGTAACTTCTAAGTACCCGTAATACATTCGGGAGGGTGATTCTAGGGTTTGTAATAAAAAAAACATTACATCATCGGCAAAAGCCGCAAGTTTGTGTTCCTCTGCTCCAATCTTCACCCCATTGCAATCTGGATTATTGCGAATAGTGGCCAATAGGGGCTCAAGGGACAGGACAAACAGGAGAGGGGACAGAGGACACCCCTGTCTGGTACCGTTTTCCATATTAAAGGGTTTTGAGCTAACCCCATTAACCATGACTGTGGCCGTGGGGTTGTTGTAAAGGGCTTTAACCCACGAAATATACCTCGGGCCCACCCCCATTATTTCCAACGTTTTCATCATGAACCCCCTGTTTACCCTGTCGAACGCTTTTTCCACGTCTACTGACAGGAATAGAACTGGGGGTCCCTCCCGTTTACTTGATTCCAACAGGAGCGCTGCTCGTACCCCATTATCCCTGCTCTATCTCCCGGGCACAAAGCCGGCCTGATCTGCATGCACAAGAGAGGTCATTTTATCCTTCAGTCTGCTCGCCAGAACTTTTGCATAGAGTTTAACGTCTGCATTCAGCAGCGAGAAGGGTATATAGCTAGAACAAAGCTTATAATTTTTTCCTTCTTTTAATATTAGGGTGATCGAAGCGGTTAACGCCTCTCTCCCCATTTCACAATTAGCGCCCACCTCGTTCCAGAATTGGCAGAGTCTAGGAACTAGGATGTGTTTCAGTTTGTCCAGGTATAGCGTAGTGAAACCATCAGGGCCTGGACTCTTACCCTTTGGGGAAGTTTTCAGGGCTGCCAAGATTTCTTCCTCTCCTATCGGTCTATCGAGGGCCGTTCTCTCTTCCTCTGTGAGCTCCACAACTCCCGCCCCCCTCAAAAATTCCTCGGCCTTCTCCATATGTGTTAGGTTGCCTACTCTATTTCGCCCAATAGAGTAAAGCACCTCAAAACTTTTTGAACTCATTTGCTATACCTTTACTAGTCCCTATTAACTCCCCTTTTTTATTCTGTATTTTTCCAATAAAGTTCCTGTCCCTTTTCTTTCTTACTAATCTGGCCAGGTGTTTACTTGACTTGTTTGCCCAAAGGTAATTATCCTTTGTAATCCTATTGAGCGCTCGCTTGGAGTCCTGTTCCATACCGTCCCTTAGCTCCTCCCTTTTAACAACTAGTTGATAGAAGACTTCCTGACTCTGTCCCCCCAACTTTTTATGGGTCTGTTCCAATGAGAAAATTTCCTCAATCAACCTTTCTTTCTTCCTTGCTCTTTTTTTTAATTCCTGCTCCTATGGAAATGAGAACCCCTCTAGTGTACGCCTTGTGCGCTTCCCATAGAATGGAAGAAGAGACCTCTCCTGTGTCATTCGATTTGAAGTAAAAATCAACCTCTTCCTGTATCTTTTCCAATATTTTTGGATCCTTCAACAGAAATTCATCCAACTTCCACAGGAAAGGCCTCTCATCCCTCTCGGAGAGCCTCATCCTCATCGTAATTGGTGAATGATCTGAGAGAGAAAAAATTTCTATTCTAGTTTCCTCTACCCAATCCAGGAGACTATGGTCCACAAAAATATAATATAATCTCGAATACATCCCGTGCACAGGGGAGAAGGTGTAATCTCTATCCTTGGCATGTTGCAACCGCCATGCGTCAACCAGGCGGCAGCCAAATAGCCGCCGCCCGATTGCGATAATTAAGGCCTATTTTGTCCTCTGTGCCTGGGACGTACTATCCAGGCCAGGGTCGAGGCAGAAGTTGAGGTCCCCCGCCAGCACCACCTCCCCCTCCCGAAACTTCATCAGCTTCGTCAGCACCAGTCCCAAGAATACTATTGGATTTTTGTTAGGACAATATATATTTGCTAAAGTAAATGTTTTATTCCCAATATTGCCCTTCAGAAAAATGTACCGGCCATCCGGATCCGTCATCCTATCTATCAGGGAGAAGTTAGAGGACCTCGATAGTCCTATTGCCACACCTTTTGATTTAATAGGGGAGTCACTGTAATACCATTGCGGCAGACCTGGGAAGAAAAGCCTGATCCTAGATTCCAATACTAGGTGAGTCTCTCGAAGGAAAACTATGTCGGCTCCGTAGTGTTGGAGTTCCTTCAGTATTTTGTGTCTTTTTATAGGTGAGTTGAGACCTTTTACATTATATGATATAAACTTAAGATCAGGCATTTCTCCAGTTCTATCCCTTTTCACCTTCCCACTGAACTCCTAAAGTCCGCCCCACAGGAACACCTCCGCCCCCCCGGCTGCAACCCAGCCCCAAGCCCGCCTGTAGGGGATACTCCCAATCCCATACTGCGCGCTTCCATACTAGGGGTGATGCTCCAATGACGGCTCCCGATACCCCCTCCGTCCAAAACAAAAAAAAAAAATGAAACGGAGGAAGGAAGGAAGGGAGGGCCAGAGACCAGCACCCCGGCCGGAAGCCACACCTCCCCCTACCCCTCATCCACCAGCAGCAACTCATACGTCCACATGTTCAAATGTCCGAAGACCAGAGTCACACCCGAGTTACAGCATCATATTAGCTCCCCGAGTCACCTGATTGGAAGGGAGGAAGGGAAAAAAAAAAAAAAAACTCCACCCTGTCCCCCCCCCCCCCCCCCACCTCCCTGGTGACCACAGTTCGCCAAACATTCTCGTACAGCTGATATTTGTGTTCATTAGTTATCCCTTCTCTAGACTTCAGGCATCGGAATACCCAAGCTGTCGCAAAAGTCCTGTATCTCTTCTGGGAATCTCATCCTATGAGATCTTCCTTCTTTAACAACTATCGGGGATGTTGGAAACCCCCAGCTGTACTCCAGGTTGGACCTCCGAAGTTGTTCTAAGAGTGGTCTCATCTGTCTTCTCCGCGCCAAGGTTCCAGCTGAAATATCCCCAAATATCTGTAAGTTCTTATTTTCGAAACAAATTGGGGGGGCACCCCTGAGATTCTTCCATATTTTTTCTTTATCCTCATAGGAATGAAACTTCACGATAACGTCCCTAGGGATGTCTTGTTTTAAATTAGGGGGTTTCCTCACCCTATGGACCCGATCTATCCTTAGAACCTCCTCCTCCCTTCTGCCCAGAATAGGGTTGAATATTTTTCTGAACTTCTCCCCCAGGTCCTTGTTTAGTTGTTCCGGGATGGATCTGATACGCAGATTTTGACGCCTGCTCTGGTTCTCCTGCTCTTCTATTTTATATGCCATCATGCGATTTTCAATCTGCATCTTGCTGATTTGCTCTTTTAGGTCCGAAATCTCTTTTGCTTGTTTTACTGAAACTTCTTCTGCTTCTTCCACTCTGTGCAGTAACTGGCCCATGTCTGTACGCACATTCAAGATTTCCGCTTTTATAACACTTTCAAGTTTGGCGAACATTTCCAGAATTTCCGTTTTGTTCAGACCGAGCTCCATGCTTCTTTGCTCTTCCATGGTGCAGCTCGCTACTGCTCCTTCCAGATCTAGTTCCTCTTTGGTCCTGTCCCCCTGCCCCCCCTTCTGTTTCTGCTGGTCTTTTTTCTTAGCTTTTGTTCCTGTCTGTTTCATGTCCAATCCAGGACTCTTTAAACTTGCTTCTTTAAGGTACGTTTGTATGGAGCTAGAGTTGAGGCTGTCCCTTGGGTTTTTAGGCTCTGTTGTTCTTTGGGACCGCCCTCTCATACTTCAGTTTACTGCCAGCTTTTTATGCCGACAAATCTTCACTCTTGCGATTTCCCAGATCTTCTCCTCCCGCCTCCGACCCTGTTACCTCGCAATATTACTTGCACCCTCCCACCGATGCGAACACACTGCGTGTATTTATTATAACAGAAAAAGTCCACGTAAAAGTACCTTCCTTGCCCTCCTCACCTCTTCCTGTCCGTTTGCTCTCCTTTATTCCGTTCCTCCTATGAAAGTCTGGAGCTTTCCTAGGTTGTGTGTATACTACCCAACTACTGGGGTCTCACTACTTTCCTTTGTAAGCTCCCCCCGTATACCACCTCATAGGGAGGGGGCAGGACAAAGAGGCATACTAGGCATACTAGGTAACAAGGCTCAGAAAAGAAAATGACCAGCGATCAGGAAAATTTCCCCAACAGTCCCGGAATCATATGGCCAAAGTTCACTGCTCTCTCGAGCTAGTTATAGATTCTATGCTCCGGACCACACTATTATTCCTTATGGTTCTTCATAGTTAAAAAGGAAGATTTTCATACCTTTACTTCTGATTCCTGTCCCCCACCGGCAGCGCTGCAACACTTCTGTTACCTTGTTATTTCTGCGATAGGTCAAATCAGAATTCTTGATGCTGGTGAAGGGGGGTGAAGGGTGGAAGGTGGAACACTGAAGGACCGCAGGACGTCCAGGCTGATACAGTAAAGCCTTCTGACTGCTCGGTGTCCCTACATCCACTCTCCTAACCACCCCGTCCACTCCCGCTCTGGCTCCTTGATGCTTGTCAGCTCCGGTCTGCTGATGACTCTGCTCTAGCCTGGCCAATGCTGCTGCCTATGGCTGTGAGGCACGGAGGGTGATGTCGCCTCACGGGAGGTCATGTATCCCAGTGCAGGCTCTTTCCCTGGGAACGCTGCAGTCTCACACCCCGCTCGCGTTTCTCTCCCGCTCGGAGCAGCCCGTCCCAGGCCCTCACATCGGCCCCGCTATCAGGCCCCTCCCGCTACACTGACGTCACACGTCACGTCCTCATGCCGCCCCAAGTCGATCCTGGCTATTTTATTCCTTTCCTTCATTCTTACACCAGACACATAAACCCTTCCCTTCTTTCTAAATGACTAACTATATATTTTGGGGTAACATTTAATAATTCAACAACAATCTTTTTTTATTCTGACTATTCAGATGAAATATAATACGCTACTCGGGTTTATATTTATTATCAGCAGTTTATTAACTTCTGGTAACAGTGTCCCCATTTCTGTTACCTGCAATAACATTGTGAAATAGATATATTTTTACATACCATTTGGAGTCTTTGAAATTGATACTTTTTTATACACCATTGGAGCTTTTAGCACAACATTGGTAGAATTTTCTTAATTCCTTTGTTTATGTGATACTTTGGTGATTTGTCAGATATAGCTACTGGGTTAATTTTTCACAATAACCTAGTTTATGCCTACCATTAGGGATGAGCTTCGAGTTCGAGTCGAACTCATGTTTGACTCGAACATTGGCTGTTCCCAAGTTCGCCGAAAAGCGAACAATTTGGGGTGTTCGCGACAAATTCGAATGCCGCGGAACACCCTTTAAAAGTCTATGGGAGAATTCAAAAGTGCTAATTTTAAAGGCTTATATGCAAGTTATTGTCATAAAAAGTGTTTGGGGACCTGGGTCCTATTCCAGATTCTGATAAGCCTCCCGCCCGCAGACCCCCACAACCACCGGGCAGGGTTGTGGGGATGAGGCCCTTGTCCTCATCAACATGGGGACAAGGTGTTTTGGGGGGCTACCCCAAAGCACCCTCCCAATGTTGAGGGCATGTGGCCTGGTACGGTTCAGGGGGGCACTCTCTCGTCCCCCCTCTTTTCCTGCGGCCTGGCAGGTTGCGTGCTCGGATAAGGGTCTGGTATGGATTTTTGTGGGGACCCCATGCCGGGTTTTTTTTTTTTGGTGTGGAGTTCCCCTTAAAATCCATAGACCTGAAGGGTCTGGTATAGAATTTAGGAGGACCCCACGTCATTTTTTTTTAAATTTTGGCAGGGGTTCCCCTTCATATCCATACCAGACCTGAAGGGCCTGGTATGGAATTTAGGGGGACCCCCCACGTCTTTTTTTTTTTAAATTTTGGTTTGGGGTTCCCCTGTGGGGAATTCCCATGCCATTTTTATCAATGAACTTCTATGTGTATTTGTCGGACCAGCAATGCAATAGCCGCAAGTAGTTTTAAATGGCTTTTTTCCTTTGAAATGTCATTTTGCTGTCAGACTGTTCTAAACACGGGAAACACGCGCCCCTTTACAGGCATACTATAGACACCCCCCAGCTATGAAATTTAAAGGGATATTACACTTTTATTGTTTGACTTTAAGCATTAATAAAATCACTGCTCCTGAAAAAACAGCCGTTTTTAAAAGTTTTTTTTGCATTGATCCATGTCCCCTGGGGCAGGACCCGGGTCCCCAAACACTTTTTATGACAATAACTTACATATAAGCCTTTAAAATGAGCACTTTTGATTATTCATGTTCGTGTCCCATAGACTTTAATGGTGTTCGCGTGTTCGAACAAACTATTTTCCTGTTCGCATGTTCTAGTGTGAACCGAACAGGGGGGTGTTCGGCTCATCCCTACCTACCATATTTACACATTTTTTCACTCAAGTGGGTTCTTTATTGATGTATGTATTATTTTTATTCATTTTTGTCTATCCTTATTCTTTACCATTTGTATCTTATTTCATTTTATTTTACTTCTCTCATTATTATTCCTTTTTGGGTTGTTATTGCATACTTATTATCCCTTTGTGATATGCACACCGTGATGAGACAACATTATGGCTATTATTTTTGATTGCCATCCATTGACATTTTGTTATTCAGAATGTCAATGTTTTTCTGGTTATCCTCAATTCACAGGTGTTCTCTATTCTTGGGATTCTGGGTTTAATTTGTGTTAAGGGTGTTGTCCAATTGTTTAGTTTTTATTGGTGGTTTTTCCGCCTACTTTTCTATTTATATGCACATTTCTTCTTAAATACTTTAGCTATGAGTAAGCATCCATTGATGTGAAACGTGTTAGCTACTGTTCTCTGTGTTGCCCTTATGGAGGTGACTTTTGTTGGATTTTAACGATTTATAATAAAGATGCCTTCTTTCGGAGTGCGGCAGTCCAGGATTTCTTCATTTCCTCTCCTCCTGATAGGCGCTGCTATTGGATGCCTGTCGTTTCAGCCAATCAGGTGACGGGTAACAGACCCGAGCACCTGATTGGCAGAGAGGTGGCTTAGTGTTTAGTGTTCATTCGCTTTTCTAACACAGCTGAGTGACGCTCGCAGGTCACTTTTTTTTACGCCTATTAGAGCATATGGCTCTAATCAGGTGCTTCAAAAACACCCCCCGCCGCTGTAATTTAGGCGCCTGAATAGGGGGTGGCAGCAGCGGGACAATGCATGAATCTATCTATATATTGGTGATAGAGGGGTGGCAGGAGAGAGGGGGCGGCACCTCTGCGCCTTTATGAACGCACCGCTACTGCCTCAGATGACAGCTTCCTCCCCCCAGCCTGTAACTCAGTTGTAAGTATGGGGCTCAGGCGTGTTCGCAAGTCCACGTTTTTTTACCAAAAATATGTAGAATAATACATAATGGCCTAAACTGAAGAAGAAATTTGTTGGGTTTTTTTGGATATTTATTATAGCAAAAAGTTAAAAATATTGTGTTTTTTCAAAATTGTCGCTCTTTTTTTTTTGTTTATAGCACAAAAAATAAAAACTAGAGGTGATTAAATACCACCAAAAGAAAGCTCTATTTGTGGGGGAAAAAAAGGACATGAATTTTGTTTGGGTACAGCATCGCACGACCACGCAATTGTTAGTTAAAACAACGCAGTGCTGTGACGCATTAAAAATTCCTAGCCTGGTCATTAAGGGGGTAAATCCTTCCAGGCTTCAAGTGGTTAAGAGGAGCAAGTACCGTTTTTTTTTTTTTTATTGGTACCCACTCCTACTTCCAAAATCCTCTCCTAGACAAGAAGGAAGTCCCTTGCCCCGCCCCCTCCCCTCCTGCAGCCTGCTGGGACACATCACCTGTCCTAGGAGGCTGCCTGACAATTACCAAAGTACTGCATTAGCTTGATCATTTGCAATGGAAAGCTGGAGGTGGTTCCTCAGTAACCCACAGCCAGCTCCCATTTCCAAGATGGCAGCGTTGGTGGCCAGCAGTGGTAGGAAAAACTGGCTGCGGGAAGACAGTGCTGGACCTCAGGCACTGGTATGTGCCCGATTTTTAAACATCAGCAGCTACAGTATTTGTAGCTGCTGACTTGAAAAGAAAATCAAGCTGAAGTTCCTCTTTAGGGTCACAATGCATACCCCCCAACTTTTTGAGATGGGAACAAGGGACATGTATTAGCAATATTATGTAGGCATAGGACACACCCCCTGCCATGCATCCTTAAGTGCTTTGATACCGGTCACTTTCACTCCCTTCTTGCCCAGGCCATTTTTCAGCACTGTCACACTTTGAATGACGATTACTCAGACATGCAACACTATATCCAAATTTATATTTTATCATTTTTGACACAGATAGAGCTTTCTTTTGGTGGTATTTTAATAACCACTGGGTTTTTATTGTTTGCTATATAAAATTTAAAAAGACTGAGTATTTTAAAAGAAATTGTTTTTCTTCGTTTCTGTTAAAATTTTGCAACTAAAAAAAATATATCTTTTTTTTCTTTTCATAAATTCAGGCCAAAATGTATTCGGCTGCATTTCTATGTTAAAAAAATAACCCAAATCAGTGTACATTATTTAGTCGGTGTGAAATTTATAAAATCTGCAAAACTATGGTATATACAGTATATTTGAAAATTAAATAGTCCCGATGCACTGATGGCCTATCTTAAATTTTGAGGCCCTAAAACGCCAGAACAGTAAAAATACCCCCCAAATGACCACTTTTTGGAAAGTAAACAATACAAGGTATTTAGTAAGAGTCATGGTGAATTTTTGAAGTTGTAATTTGTCACAATTTTTTGGAATATGAAAAAAAAAAATAAATTCTTCCCCAAGTTGTCATTTTAACAAGTTATTTCTCACACACAGCATAGGCACATATATTTACACCCCCCGCAGTTTGAGACATTTTCACAGACTAACCGCATACAGGGGGTCCCCTACTTACAAACATCCGACTTACAAACCACTCCTACTTACAAACGGAGGGAGACAACAGGACTTAAGAGGAAATCTACCCCTAGGAAGGGAAATTCTCTCCTGTAAGAGTTAATATGGGAAAAAGGGGTCTCCACTGATGCTTTATCACCAGTCCATGTTTCCCTAACAGCCCAAAATTTTCAAAATCCAATTGTCATAGGGACAGAAAGTGAGGTAAAATCTTCTGAACAGGGGCCCAGACAGCTAAACAAATGTTACAGGGGTCTTAACCCTTCCCTATGCTATCGAAAAAGCTTACAAATAGATTTTTTTTTTGCTGGAGCTACACTTAAAAAAATGTACCTGTTCCGACTTACAAACAGATTCAACTTAAGAACAAACCTACAGTCCCTATCTTGTTTGTAATCTGGGGACTGCCTGTATAGGGGCCCAAAATCCAAGGAGCACCTTCATGCTTTCTAGGAGCATAAATTACAAAATTTATTTCTGGACTACCCATCAAATTTTCCAAATTTTTTTATGTCACACGATATTTGCGTGACCATTTATAAAATCCTAATTTTTAGGAAAAAATTCACTACAATTAATTTTAGTGCAAACGAACACAATATAGTACCCAATTTATCGGGAAAATATAAAAAAGATAACGAAACACATCAAGATTTAAAATTGTGCATGTCTGTGAAATGGCAACAAACTACTGTACCTAAAATTGTCCATAGGTGATGCTTTAAAAGCCTTTATAGGTTTAGAATTAATCATAAGTTAGGACCAATTGTTGCATTTATGCTGACGTTTGCAGCAATACCTCACATGTGTGGTGCAATCACCGTTTACATATGTGTGCCGGACCTACACACAAGTGAGCATTTGCATGAATGCACGAAGGGGACGTGGGGGCTTTTACTTTTTTTTTTTGATTTATTAATTTACTTCGTTTTTTTTCCCATTTAACTTTATTGCTATCACAAGAGGGTGAACAAACCCTTTTGCGATAACTTTGGGCAGTGACCTATACTCTTTATGGAGAGATCAGGGGTCTATCAGACCTTCTGATGTCTCCCCTGCCCTCCAAAGCAACTGATCAAACACAGATCGTAGTTGATCAGCTGCTTCCCTGGCTGTGACAGCCAGAGAATGACAGCTCTGAAACGAGAAGTGGCTAAATCCTCTTTGCTTTTGGGTTAATTCCTCACACAGGAGATGGTGCAAAGGAAGATCCTCCATCTCCATACTATGTGGGAGCCTTCTTGACCATTTTCTACAGACCAAGGCTCCCCAGAGGAAACGGGAGAGCCCAGGAACCACTGCTGGTGGTGGCGGGAGGGGCCTTCCCAGCACGGTAAAAGTGACTGAGTGGCTGTAAAGCCGCCTAGATCACTTTTACCTGACAGCTGATCGCAGGCTGAAAATAACAGGATCATGGCTGCAGATGAGTTCTAAACCTCCTCCAACTATTTTGGGCAACGATACATTTTATGTTTGGCCTGGGCACTTAGACATCAAACCGATCACGGAAGGGTTGATAAGAGAACCAACCAGAATCTTTCCTATGTAAGCCCAGCTCATTTATAATATATTATGACTGATAATTCAGACTGCAAATGGTAGAGTAGCCCTCTTGCAGCTGAGGTGAGGGGCGCTCCACTGACCGAAACTTGTACTAAAGTCTCTTTTCTCCTATGAAAAAAAAAAAAATTTTCACAGAACTTTTTACAGGCTAAAACATTGACCAAACGCTATCTGCTTTCCTACTTGTATCCGGTGACGTTGCGGCCAACCACCAGGTGTTTGGGCTCGGTGTCGCACAGGTAGGTGTTGAAATCATTCTCGGGTATCAGGTCCACATCATGTAAGATGAAACAGTCCCATTTCTGTTCTTTCAATGCTTCTAGGTACCCCGCGTTGAGTAACTTGGCTCTGTTGAATTTCCCGTCACCAGCCTGCAGGGACAATGAAAGAGACACTTTTTCTTGAGCACTAAGACAAGCAATTAAAGGGATACTTTAAAGCAATAGTTCTCAACCAGGGTGCCACGGAGCCTTAGGGTTCCGCCAGATGTTGCTAGGGGCTGACCAAACTCTGGTTGATTGATCTCCCATTTGATGGTACTTTCATAGATCTAGGCCCAAGGACACTGAGCAGAGCCAGCTGCAGATATAAATGATATTTTTTGGCTGTCTGTAAGGGGGCTATTCTGACCACCAATCTAGGGTACAAATTCTTCCCACTAACCACCAATGTAAGGAGCATTCTGCCCACTGATCAATGTAAGGAGCATTCTTTCCACTGACCACCAATGTAAAAAGCATTCTGCCCACTGATCACCAATGTACGGAGCATTCTGCCCACTGATCAATGTAAGGAGCATTCTTCTCACTGATCACCAATGTAAAAAGCATTCTGTCCACTGATTGCCAATGTAAAAAGCATTCTGTCCACTGATTGCCAATGTAAGGAACATTCTTCCCACTGATCGCCAATGTAAGGAGCATTCTTCCCACTGATCACCAATGTAAGGAACATTCTTCCCACTGATCGCCAATGTAAGGAGCATTCTTCCCACTTTCCACCAATGTAAGGAGCATTCTTCCCACTGACCACCAATTTAAGGAGCATTCTTCCCACTGACCACCAATTTAAGGAGCATTCTTCCCACTGACCAGCAATATAAGGGGCATTCTTCCCACTTGCCATCACTGGAAGGAGCATTTTTCCCACAAAACCAAAATTAACTGGGGTTTCAACACCTGAAAATGATTTCAAGCATTCCTCTGTGGTAAAAAAAAGTTGAGAAAGCCTTTTTCAAATTAAGAAAAAGGCCAGCCGCTGGCAACAGGTCTTTGTACGCTATTACTACACACATTTGACTGTGAACAATGGTGGAATTTGCATACCAGCAATCTACATGTTTGTATAGTGTTGTATTGCCAACATTGGAGGACTTGTTTGATTGCAATGGAAATTTTTTACAGTATATGGCAAACAATGTTTGTGGACATGGCTGTTTTTTGTGACATTCATAGCATAAGTAACACAATGAATCTGAATGTATGAAGTACATACAGGTAGGTATGTGCACAATAAGTCTGCTATGCTTGTCGTCTAGCCTTTGTGCCAATGTGATACATACAATTTTTCCATCATGAATGATGTGTAATAGGAGATGCACTGAAGTCTTTATGTATCTCGTCTGAGGAGTCCACATACAGTTAGGTCCATATATATTTGGACCCAGGCATACCTTTCATACTTTTGGCTCTGTATACCACCAGAATAAAATTAAAATGAAACAATCCAAATGAATTTGAAGTGCATTAATTAATTAATCAGCATTAATTCAAGGGGTTGAACATAAATATCAAGTACAAATTTTAGGAACTGCAACCATTTTTATACACAGTCCCCCCATTTTCAGGGGCTTAAATGTAATTGGACAAATGAATACAATCATAAATAAAATGTACGTTTTTAATATTTTGTTGAGAATCCTTTACTGGCAATGACTGCCTAAAGTCTGTAATTCATGGACATTACCAAAGACTGGGTTTCCTCCCTTCTGATGCTTTGCCAGGCTTTAACTGCAGCTGTCTTCAATTGTTCTTTGTGGGTCTTTCTGCCTTTAGTTTTGTCTTCAGCAAGTGAAATGCATGCTCAATAGGGTTAAAATCAGGAGATTGACACGGCCATTGAAGAATATTCCACTTCTTTTCCTTCAAAAGCTTCTGGTTGCATTTGCAGTATGTTTTGGATCATTGTCCATCTGTACTGTGAAGCGCCGTCCAATCAACTTTGCTGCATTTGACTGAATCTGGGCAGACAGTATATCTCTAAACACTGCAGAATTCATTCGGCTGCTTCTATCACATCATCAATAAACACCAATGACCCAGTGCCACCGAAAGCCATAATGCCCATGCCATCACACTGCCTCCAACATGTTTTACAGATGACGTGTGCTTTGGATCATGAGCTATTCCAAGCCTTCTCCACATTTTTTTTGTCATTCTGGTACAGATTAATCTTAGTTTCATCCGTCCAAAAAATGCCTTTTCAGAACTGGTTTGGCTTTTTTAGATGTTTTCTTGGCAAATTCTAATCTGGATTTTCTATTCTTCAGGCTTATGAATGGTTTGCACCTTGTGGTGAACCCTCTGTATTTGCTCTTGTGAAGTCTTCTCTTGATTGTAGACTTTGACAATAATACGCCCACCTCCTGGAGAGTGTTCTTCACTTGTGTGGATTTGTGAATGGGTTTTTCTTTACCATATATAGAGGATCCTGCGATCATCCACCCCTGTTGTCTTCCATAGACGTCCAGGCCTTTTTATGTTTCTGAGCTCCCCAGTGTGTTCTTTCCTCAGAATGTACCAAACTGTTAATTTGGCCACTTCTAATGTTGCTGCTATCTCTCTGATGGATTTGTTTCATTTTTGAAGCCCGTTTCACTTGCATGGACAGCTCCTTTGAACACACGATGTAGGTTCACACCAATAGATTCCAAATGCAAAAACCACATTTAGAATCAACTCCAGACCCTTTACCTGCTTAATTGACGAAGAAATAATGAAGCAGTAGCCCACACCTGGCCATAAAACAGCTTTTGATTGAACTGTCCAACTACTTTTGGTCCCTTGAAAAAGGGGGGGATGGCTATTCCTAAGAGTTGTAATTCCTGAACCCTTCCTCCGATTTGGATGTACATACCCTCAAATTAATCAGCCAACATCCATTATAGAACTATAGCTTGAATATGTTTTGGTAAATACCTGAAAAAATCTAAAATTGTGCCTGTGTCTAAATATATATGAACCTAACTGTATATAAAAGTGGGTAAAATAAGTATTGCACATGTCACTATTTTTCTAGGTAAATATAATAAATATAAAATGTGATGGTGTAATATAAGATTCAATTTCAGCTTTAAATTTTAGTCACTGTGGTCTCACCTGATGAATGACGTAGATGCCATAGTCCAGCTGCTGCCTCTGCAGGAAGGGGTGGAGGTTGTCCAGTAGGTAGAGGAGGTGTTTTTCCCGGTTCCGATGTGGAACAAGGATGGCCACACGTTGCTGGGCTCTGCAGCTGTCTGGGTGGTAGCGACCATGGTCTACATTGGGGTACCTTTTCTGTACTTCTTCTAAATTCAAGGAAGGGTCAAAGGAGAGTGGTATGGCCCCCTCTGCAAAACAAAAGGCCACTACTGTAAATACAAGCCAGTGAGCAATAGTATGCAGTCCCTGTCCTACACCTTTATGCCTACACAGGCTAGAAATGTTCAAATGCTGAGGCTGGGTTCACATCAATGCGAATTGGATGTGGGAAACCCGCATCCAATTCGCAATAGCAGGAGATTATGACTGACTCTCTATGGAGCCGGTTCACATATCTCCGCTGTGGCTCCGGTGCAAATTTGCACAGGAGCCCTGTGCGTCTTTTGGTCAGTTTCAGGTCCGAATTCATCCCAAAATTCGGGCCGAAATCGGACCTGAAGCGGTGAACGGGGACGCATCGGACCCCTGCTGTGAGCCGCATGTGTGAACCCAGCCTCAATGAACAGGACATACACTTTACAAACATACAGCAAAAAGTCACATAAATACTAACACAAAAAAATCCCTTAGCACAAAATTCACATTGCAATGAAGAAACAAGAGAATAGGGCAATATGAAAGGAAATCTCCAAAGAGGTCCTTACCTCATTAGAGGAATGGGAACAGACAGCGGTATACTCCTTTAATAAACTTTATTTCAAAAAGTGCAAAATGCAAAAAACTTGACATTTACAATAGGTTATAGCAAAATCTAAAAGAGACAACGTTGTCCGTTTAAAAACGCACACCCGGGGTCACAGCCATGCTCATCCATCCATTTTACACATTTTTTAATAAAGTTTATTAAAAGGAGTATACCGCTGTCTGTTCCCATTCCTCTTCTGAGGTTCGGACCTCCTTTCATATACATTGGAACCTTGGATTATGAGCCTAATCCGTTCCAGGAGAATGCTCGTAATCCAAAGTATTCGCATATCAAAGCGTGTTTCCCCAATGAAGTCAATGGAAACGAAAATAATTTGTTCCGCATTGACTTCAATGGCATGCAATACCGCATGCAGCCAGAGGTGGGGGGTGCCAGAGAGCCTCGGAAATGGCTGGAAAGGCCCGGGGACACCTCGGCTGACCTCGCCAAACCTTGGAAAGACTCCGTTCCCGAGGTTTGCCGAAGTCAGCCAGCTGTCCTCGGGCCTTTCCGCGCATTTCCAAACAGCGCCGACCGGCGCCCCCCCCATCTCAGGCCAAAAGCGGTACTGCACACGCTTTGACCTGAATCATGCTGGTTTTGCGAGACAAGACTCGCAAACCGAGTTACGATTTTTAAAAATACAGTGCTCGTATTGCGAAGCGCTCGTTAACTGCGTTACTCGCAATCCAAGATTCCACTGTACCTCTATTCTCTTGTTTGAGTAATTTTGGTCCTCCATTGGTGAACTCCACCCAAGTTTGGGTAAGTTGTCACTCCAGCATTTGACCTGACCAGGTGGATTTTGGTCACCAGGTCCTTGCCCATTCCTACTTTTGATGCAATTTTTTAATGAGTACCTGTGAGCTGAACCACCCCTTAGCTTCTTACATCAGACACCAGCGAGGAGATTTCCCCACAGCAGTTTGGGCCTTGACCATCTCTCAAGACTTTAAAGCCCAACTCCAGCAGGAAGAGTTTGGTCTTTAGCAGAACAGAAAAGCAGGGCTGTGATGGGGTGGGGGGCTGCTGCCCCAGGCACAGATGTTAATATACTAAAATTGGAGAGTGCAAAACCTGGGTGCACTCTCAAGTTTTAGCAAGTCAACCCCACAGTGTCCTTCATATAGGGGGAATTGGGCCACCAGGGATGAGAAGTGTTGGGCAGATCTCCTGTTCTGCCAGTCAAACTAGGCCACCTGACCGAATTGAGACCTCCATCAGTGGGGGACAACCACTATCATTTGTAAGCACAGAAGCCAGCAGAGGAAGTCTTCCACTATTAGCTTCCTCTGTAGCTCTGACAGATGACATCTATTGCAGAGTGTGGCACAGGAAGTGAGTAGCAGAAGACTCCCCTTGCTGACTTCTATGTTTATAATTGACAGTGGTGATTGAGTAAGCTGTCAAATGTTGGCATAGAGGGGCCCATCTTCATGCTTCTTGGGAAGTGAGAACCATTTGGGGGGTGTGCTACCTGCATTGGGAGGGGGCTCTCATGAGAGTGGTGCACTCCAAGTGTGTGTGTGAAAGGGTGGCGAAAAGCCTGTTCAACTAATGTGCTCTTGGTATGAGGAAAGGGGGGGGGGGGGGGGGGCGGCACATTTTACTGCCACATTTCTGGCATGGATAGGGCATACGAGTGGATCACTTCTAGCATGGGGGGGCCATCTGAGTGAAAGGGTTCTACTTTATGAGTCTCCCAACTGTGTACCTGCACTATGAGCCGTTGACTCTTCATTAAAAGTTCTGGACTGTATCCCTTCCCTATGCAGAATGTTGTACAAGAAGCTAGACACTGAGGCCTCTAAGTATTTTATTTTTACCTTCGATATTAATCAGTAGCTCCAGTCTGCATTTACATTGTTGCGTTCCAGAATCTTTGTACATATCCATCCATAATGCACCTCATTGCATGTTGTAGATGTGAATGTACGGTTAAGCGGTTTAGCATACAAATAGGGCTTGTTCACACCAAAAGATTCATTTAAAAGATAAAGTTAATGCATCATGCCATACAATGCATGGGACCGGGCCCAAATGGAAATTACATTTCTCATGCCCACGGATATGGCCAATGCTGGAAAACGCAGTGAAATGTGTTACAACTTAGAACTAGCTACCCTGTTTCCCCGAAAATAAGACCTAGCGTGATTTTCGGTGATGGCTGCAATATAAGCCCTACCCCCCAAATAAGCCCTACCCTGTTTCCCCGAAAATAAGCCCTACCCTTAAAAAAAGACCTACAAGGACTTTAACTAGGGCTTATTTGGGGGGTAGGGCTTATATTGCAGCCATCACCGACAATCACGGTAGGTCTTATTTTCGGGGAAACAGGGTATGCAAGAGGTCATTCTTGGATGGATAATAACAAACAGCCAAACACTGCTGCTCCTGTCCATTGAAGCATCACCCATATGTCGGTAAAAAAAAAAAAGGAAGATCTTAGCAATGGGTTTTACTGCAATGTTGTTAAAAGCTGTACTAAAGTATGAAATAAGCTAATATGTTGATATAGTGATTGTGATTTAACTGCAGGTTGTTGGGAGGCACAGAAGGAAAAGCAATGGTTTATTCCTGACCGATATAACCCTCCATGCTGAGCTGCACATGGAAATGTCTTCACTTATTGGCACCCAACTTGAGTGTAGGGATGTCTTCTCATTTAAAAACAAAAGGTAATGGTGCTACTACCCTAATATTTCATTTACAGTGCCTTGAAAAAAGTATTCATACCCCTTGACATTTTACACATTTTGTCATTTTACAACCAAAAAAATAATAATTTGTGATTTTATGTGATAGACCAACACAAAGTGGCACATAATTGTGACACAAAAAGAGGGGGGAGAAACAGATTGTTTCTCTAAAGAAGGTCAACAGAGAACACTAGGGTCAAATACAATACCAGCTTTATTAATTACCAAAAAATTTACCCAATTATAGTAACAAAAGTGAAGTTAGAGACAGTATGGACAGACGGTTATAACAAACATGTTAAAATTGGACAACGTTGTCACAAGGGATATAAAATCAGAAGGGAGCCGCGGCCATGCACCCACACATTCTCATCATACACACTGGATGTAAAGTATTTT
Source organism: Lithobates septentrionalis (assembly GCA_037952835.1). Taxonomy (NCBI): domain Eukaryota; kingdom Metazoa; phylum Chordata; class Amphibia; order Anura; family Ranidae; genus Lithobates; species Lithobates septentrionalis. The sequence goes on from JBBDGP010002390.1 coordinate 499,214, forward strand.
CAGGATAGTCATGCACATTAGGTAGCAATTGCCGGAATTAATTCCTAGTATTGAGTGTCCAATTGGGCAGGAACAGTCCTATATCACTAGTATGGAGGTAATGTGAGTGGGTGGATGATCTGACAAATCAAACAATCATAAAATTGGACCATAGATGGAGCGATCTCTCAAGGGATCATTGTATTCAATGATTGCATAGACCACAGCTGATGGATAAATAGTAAACGCTTTCCAGGTTGCAGTAGAACTGATTGTACAGATATCTACAAAGGCAGCAGAGTAGATGTCCTTAGAGACAACATTAATGGAAACATAGAAAAACCGACATACGTTTTGTTGCAAGTGCTAGGTAAAGTGAAGGAATCTCACTGATCGCACTATGTCCGTCGTCAGACTATGATAGTCCTGAGTGTTGAAGTCTCCCTGTGGACAGATGCCTCTGTGTGGTTCATCTAGGGTGTAGATCGGCAAGGGGTCGTCTCTCACTGCTTCTCACCATAGAACCGCTGAAGCGCCAATGCCGCCATGTGATACGTGACTGTGGGGGAAAGCCAGCATCAGCTGTTGGATCAGCTGTTGGGTCCGTGTGGAGATGAGTCAGATCAGATTGCGCGCGGCTCCCAGGGACGTGCTGACGTCACACGGCTGACGCGTTTCACCAGCCAATGAACGCTGGTTTCCTCAGAGCTGGGAGGGGTCAGGTGTGGACATAATTGTGAAGTGGAAGGAAAATGATAAATGGTTTTTCAAATGTTTTACAGATAAATATGTGAAAAGTGTGGGGGGTACATTTGTATTCAGCCCCCCGGAGTCAATACTTTGTAGAACCACCTTTCACTGCAATTACAGCTGCAAGTCTTTTTGGGGATGTCTCTACCAGATTTGCACATCTAGAGAGTGACATTTTTGGATGGGGGCGTGACCGGAAGTGGGTGTGGAAGGAGTGGAAGGAGTGTGGAGTGGAGCGAGTAGCCTGTTGCGAGCCTCGCTACTGTCTATCTGCCGTTATCGGTGTTGGCGTGCTCGGCTGGCTGCAGTACTAGGCAGCCGGTGTCTGGGCCTGGGTCCTGGTGCGGCCGTTGCAGCAGGAGAGGAAGACGGAGAAGTTGTTGTCGGTCACCGAAGCAAGCTAGCTGCACTGTAGCGCGCCCACTGAAGCCGCGGCAACTACTGTGCCTGCGCGCCTGGGAGTCGGTGGGGCGGCTTCAGCATCCCGTCACGGAGCGGTGAGCGAGGAGGGGAAGTGGATGGCTGGAACGGGCGGATCTGGAGACCGGTGGTGAGCCTATGCTTATATTAAACTGCCTATGCCACATCCAGGAGGCCGGTAAGAAGCTGGATGCTGGGTCCTGGGACTTTGGGGATCAGAGAAGGTGAGCGGGACTTGGAAAGAGAGTTGTAACCCCTCAACTTATTACAGCCCATTGTGTTTGGCTAAAAGCCAAAGGCCGCTACCCTGTGGTTCAATAGCCCAACAGGGGGAAGGAGAAGTGATCGGGCAGCTGTGACCTATCTGATCAGTTTGTTAACCTCTTTGAACTGTTGAACATGCATATTGGTTGAGTGGAGACTGCAGGGGTGTAAACAGAGCCTTGCATTAAAGAGATAGTATTTACCTGTGTGATCCCGGCCAACCTCTCCTGCTGTTCCCTGGTTTCCCCCGTGCCCCACTTGTCCCCACTGGTGGTGCTGGGTATCCAGGTACATAAAGGTAACAACGGCAATGTCAAGAAGGAGAGGGGAGGAGCCAGTCAATATGGAGAATTTAGGGCCCCAGTCGTTACGATCTGCAAAGGAGAAGGGGAACCAGGCGGCAGCAGCTGCAGCAAAATTGGAGAGGTTTGCACACACTCCTGAACAGACCCCCATTAAGAACGGGCAAGCTCCGCAACTCAAGACCACCGGGGATAGGAAAAGTCATGGACAGGCATCTTCAACCCCAGCTGGAGCAGGGCATAAAAATCCAATTGTTAATAAAGGCTCAGGGGCAGGGGAAAAAGCCCATTTACCACCACCAGCAATGGCCTCTGCTACAGAGGTAGAACCAACCCTGAGGGAAGTTTTTCATGCGATTAACTCTTGCAGAGCATCAGTGGAGGGGTTAAGCTGCCAAATTAAAGAGATTAAGGATGAACTATTACTAATAAAGCAGGAATTGCAAAAGGCAGTAGACAGAATAACTGGCTTGGAGGGAAGAGTGAGCCAAATGGAGGACGATGTTTTTCCCCTACAGCAAGATGTTAAATCTATGAAGGAACAACTGGGTAGAATTAATGAAAAAATGGATGAAATGGAAAACCGCCTGAGAAGGGACAACATAAGAATAGTGGGTCTCCCAGAGAGATGTGAAGGGCAGAATCCCATTGCTTTTTTGGAAGGATGGTTCACAGAAGTATTTGGAAGAGATGCATTTTCCCCACAGTTTGCAATTGAGAGAGCCCATCGGGTCCCCTTCAGGGCTCCGCCCCCTGGAGGGCGCCCCAGGTCTTTATTGATGAAATTTTTGAATCACTGTGACAAGATAATTTTAATGCGTAAAGCCAGAGAGAAGGGGCTTATTTTGTACAATGGTGCAAAGGTTTCATTTTTTGCGGACTTTTCACCGGAGCTGCAGAGACGCAGGGAAGGCTTTATGGAGGTCAAACGTACCCTACAAAAATTTGATGTCAAGTATGCCCTACTGTACCCAGCTAGGCTACGGGTAGAGGCAATGGGGGAGGTTCCCTTCTTTGATTCCCCGGGGGGGGGTAACTCACTGGTATGAAGAAAATAAACAAACAGAGACTGGAACCCAAAGAAAGGAGCCCAGAGTGTTAGGATGCTCGATCAGATGATAAGAAGATCTGGACTGTGGGAAGCAATATGAACTTGGTATAGAGAGGAAGAATGATGGTGTACGGTAGATTAGGAATGGGGGAGGAGGAGGTTATTATATTTAAAATTTTGCACATGTGGATACTAATGGTGCAGGGAGGGGGGGGAATGTTAGGAATGTTAGGAAGGGGCACTTTGGAAGGAATATATGAGACGGTCACGAATAGAGCCCCAGGGGCTAACCTGGTAAGGTGGGGGAGGGGGGGGTAGGGGTGGGAGGGATTGGTGGGGGGGGGGGTGATGGAGGGGGAGAAGGGTTGCAAATTTATATTAGGAATTAATATGCATATAGCACTTGGGGGGAACAATTAAGGGGAAGGGGGGGAGGGGGGATATAGGACTAAGCACATGTGTGGTAAATGTAAACAATATGAAAAAGCAGATATTTAGAATGATCACTGGAATGGAATATAATAGTAAAGAAGCCCTATGGGCCACAAAGCACAGGGGGTAATTAAGGGAACACCTCTTTTTCCTTTTTATTGGTTTTCCCTTTTTCTCACCATTTTTACACGTAGTGCACAATATGGTAGTAACAGAGGATTTTCACTTTAGCTACTTCTTGGGTTCTTTGGGAGGTATAGTGGGTAAGAAGATGTTATTCTCCGGCACAAAACAATGTACTAAGTTTAAGGCACCCACTTTTTTGGGCTTCTTAGAGGCCAGCTCTAGCCTGTGGCTTGTTTGATGCAGTCTAAGGTTCTCAAAATAGGTTCTTGGAACGTACGGGGGATGGGGAACCCAAACAAAAGGGCTGCTATTCTTTCGCTACTGGAGTTAAGGGGGGTGGGCCTGGTCTGCCTACAGGAGACACACCTGACAAAGGATACGATGAAATGTCTCCCAAGCAGGTGGTTTCAAGCCCAATACCACTCGGTTTACTCATCTTACTCTAGAGGAGCGAGCATATTGGTGACAAGAAGTGTGATGTTCTCTTGTAGGCAGACCAGGATAGATAGTTTGGGTCGTTATGTTTTTTTATACTGCTCTATTGAAAATAGAATGTATGTCATTGCCAACATTTATATCCCCCCACCTTTTAAATTGGAAGTGTTATACAACTTAATGGAGTTTATGCTGGATAAGACAGACACCCCGGTGATAGTACTAGGGGACTTTAACGAGGTGCTGAATAGAGAGCTGGACAGATACCCAGCGAAAGTCCAAGCAAATAGTGTAGCAGGGGGCCGGTTGGGTCAATTCCTAGAGGAAGCAGGCCTAGTGGATATATGGAGGGCCCGGAACCCCGGAACAAGGCAGTATTCCTGCTTCTCTGCCTCCCACTCTACCTTTTCCAGGATTGACATGGTCCCGGGGAACGTGGAGGCAATACCACTAATAAGGGATATAGTTTATTATCCGAGAGGGGTCTCGGATCACTCTCTGTTGGTAGCCTCAGTGGACATAGGGGTCAGGGAGGCTAGGGAGTTTTGGAAGCTAAGCCCATATTGGTTGGAGCTATTGGGGGAACCAGAGAGGATAATAATGAAGTTAGAAGACTTCTTAAAATCTAATGAAGGTTCAACTACAGCGGGTGTACAATGGGATACGTTGAAGGCATTCCTGAGGGGCATTTTGATTCAGGGGGTGGCAGGTGTTAAAAAAAGGGCAAGGGAGTGGGAAGAGGGAATTAGGAAGGAACTGGAGTTGGCAGAGGAGCAATTTATAGCAGACCCTAGTCCAGAGAAGCAGAAACGGTGGGAGGGAAAACAGGAAGCCTATAGGGCAGCAGTCCTGAAGAGGGGTGAAAATAAGCAACTTTTCCAGAAACAACGGACATTTGGGGAAGGTGAAAGTGTGGGACACATGCTGGCCTACTTGGTAAAATCCAATTCCTCCTCCTCGATGATCCCGGCAATCAGGACCCCAAAGGGCGAGATATCCTCTCAGAGACTAGAAATTACAGGTACATTTGAGAAGTATTATAAAAATCTGTACAGGTCGCAAGGGATTGTCGAGGAGAAGGACATGGAAAACTTTTTTGGGGGTATAAGGATCCCGAGGGTTACTGAAGAGGATAGAGAGGGTATGGATGCGCCAATTACACTAGCTGAAGTGCAACAGGCGGTAAATGGAATGGCAAACCAAAAATCTCCAGGGCCGGATGGTCTTCCGGTAGAGACCTATAAGCGGTATGGGAAGACCCTTCTGCCAGAACTACTGAAGACACTGAACTGGGCTCTTAGGGGAGGGTGTTTGCCTGTTTCGATGACCGAAACAGAGATTATTCTGCTTCATAAAGAGGGGGGTGACCCACTGGACCCGTCGGCATACAGACCTATATCCCTGCTGTGCACAGACGCCAAGATCCTGGCAAGGGTGCTGGCTGCCAGGCTTAATAAAATTATGTATAAACTTATCCACGGGGATCAAACGGGATTTATTTCTCATAGAACCACGAGCATGAACATCAGGAGGGTCTATATGAACCTCCAGACCCCGACAGAGAATATGGGAGCAAGAGCAGTGTTGTCACTGGACATAACTAAGGCCTTTGACAGCTTGGAGTGGCCATATCTCTGGCGGGTGTTGGAAAAATTTGGCCTGGGCCCTGGTTTCAGAAGGTGGATAAAAATACTGTACAAGACCCCAAGTGCAAGGGTTAGGGTTAATAAAGACCTCTCAGGGAAAATATGTTTAGAGAGGGGAACAAGACAGGGGTGCCCTCTGTCCCCCCTGCTTTTTGCCCTTGCCATGGAGCCACTAGCAATCCATATTAGGACCAGCTTAAAGATCAAGGGGTTTGTAAGAAGAATAGGAGAGGAGAGGGTTGCCCTGTATGCCGACGATGTCCTACTGTTTCTTGGAGATACAGGAGGCTCGCTCAGGCAGGTAATGGATATAATGGAGAAGTTTGGTAATGTATCGGGACTGGTGGTGAACTGGAGGAAGTCTGCACTTCTGCCACTAGATACACCCATTGGTCAGGACCTGCCGGGAACCCCACACTTAAAAATAGTTTCAACGATTCGTTATCTGGGCATAAATATGTCAAAAGATCCCAATCAGTTTATCATAGATAACCTAGTTCCATTACTGGATAAATTTGAGCGTAAAATTGATATCTGGAACCGGCTGCCCCTTTCTGTAGCAGGTAGGGGCAACCTAATTAAGATGGTTTGGTTGCCCCAATTGTTGTACTTGCTACACAATTCACCGGTGTGGGTGAATAAAAAGTGGTTCAAAAAGATAGATTCACTTTTTAGGGATTTGTTATGGAGGAGAGGGAAGGATTAGCCTCCAGAACCTACAGCTACCAGTTAAAGAAGGAGGAATAGCTCTCCCGCATCCGAGATGCTATTTTTTGGCGGCACAGCTGCAGCATGTAGGGGGCAGTTGTGCTGATAATGGCTTGCTAACTCTGGAGGCACCCCACAAAATCGTAGCAGAGGCACTGGAAGCAGACTCACTACCTGGTAGCAGCCCCACAACCAAATTAATAACAAAAGTTTGGAAAGCAACAAAGTCTTTAATGGGATATGCCGGGTTTACAGAATTTGCTCCCCTCTGGCACAACAGAAACCTGCAGGAGATTGTGGCTATGGGGGAATTTAAGGAATGGGCGAGGTGGGGTATAAATAGGCTATCCCAACTGTATAGAGGGAATGTATTGAAAACCTTCGAGGATCTTCAAAAAGAATATAGTATGCCAAAGCAAACATTTTTTAGGTATCTGCAAATGAGAGCGGCTCTGGAGGTGCAGTTCAGGGCAGGTCCCCCTGTTTGGATAGATGCTGTATTTCTACAAAGAGTGATCAGACCCGGGAAGAGGAAGGGTTTTATTTCCGAAATATATACGCAGCTACGTAAGGAAGCTGTCGTTAGATCAGAGCACCTCGGCTGTAGGGAGGGGTGGGAGAAGGATGTGGGAAAGTTAACTGACACACAATGGAGGGAAATCTTGGAGGTGGGCCAGGAGGTTTCAGTTTCACCTGCACAGAGACTCTCTCACCTAATGCTGCTATATAGAGCATATTACACCCCAAAGAAACTATTCTGCTTTGGTGTAAGACCTGATGCCAAATGCCCTAGGTGCGGGGAGGAGGGTGACTTGATACACATGGTATGGAGGTGCCCCAAGCTAGTACGGTACTGGTTGGGGGTAGTGGGCTCTATTGGAGAAAAATGGGGAATTTCTTTAGAGACAGATGTCAGACTCTGCATACTTGGATATAGGGTATGGAGCCTGGAGGAGGCAGCAGTTAAGATAGTGGTTCTGAGATGCCTTTACCAGGCTCGGAAGCTTACTATGCAGAGATGGCAATCAGTCCTCCCCCCGACAGTTGATGAGTGGGTTAAAACAGTAAATGACGTAATATGGAAAGAGAGAGCCCTATATATCAGAAGAGGGAACCTTAAAAAATTTGAGAAGATGTGGAACCCCTGGTTGGCAAGTGTAGGGTGTCAGGAATAAAAGAAAGTTCTGGCTTAGGGCGGGATGAGAGCAAGGGGAAGGTGGGAGGGTATGGGGGTAAATAGATACCTGTCGTCCTATTGTACCATATGAAATCATCTGCTGGACAAAATTTTGTAGATCTAGTGATCTAGTGGGAGGAAGGGGGGACTGGTTGAAGGATACAAGGCCCCTTTCCCCGCAGAGTATGTCCATATGAAATTGAGGATGTTTTTAATGATGTATGTAAACTAAGAAATGTTAATAAAGATTATTTAAGGAAAAAAGAGAGACATTTTTGCCCATTCTTCTTTGCAAAATAGCTCAAGCTCTGTCTGATTGGATGGAGAACGTCTGTGAACAGCAATTTTCAAGTCTTGCCACAGATTCTCAATTGGATTTAGGTCTGGACTTTGACTGGGCCATTCTAACACATGACTATGCTTTGATGTAAACCATTCCATTGTAGCTCTGGATGTATGTTTAGAGTCGTTGTCCTGTTGGAAGGTGAACCTCCGCCCCAGTCTCAAGTCTTTTGCAGACTCTAATGCCCTGTACAGACAATCTGACAACAAAATCCATGGATTTTTTTCCGACGCATGTTGGCTCAAACTTGTCTTGCATACACACGGTCACACAAATCTTGTCGGAAATTCAAGAACACGGTGACGTACAACTCGTACGACGAGCCGAGAAAAATGAAGTTCAATAGCCAGTGCGGCTCTTCTGCTTGATTCCGAGCATGTGTGGAACTTTGTACGTTGGAATTGTGTACACGCGATCGGAATTTACGCCAACGGATTTTGCTGTCGGAAAATTTGAGATCCAGGTCTCAAATTTTGTGTGACGGAAACTCCGATGGAAAATGTCCGATGGAGCCTACACATGGTCGGACTTTCCAACAACAAGCTCCCATCGAACATTTTCCGTCGGAAAATCCGACCGTGTGTACGGGGCATAACAGGTTTTCTTCTAAGATTATTAAGAAAAAAGCGTAAATCACACCAATTCAGGATGGCACTGCGGGTGTACAAAAATATCAAAGCGCCACGTCCTAACATATGGAGAAATTGAGGAAAAAAAGGTTCAAAAATTGACTTTATAGGCACCGCTGATAAAAAGTAACACATTATATTAAACACATCACATAAATATAAAAACAGAATGTAAAAGACAGCAATTGAGAAAAACACACAGTAGTCAAATAGATGTCTCGAAGACAGCCATCTACGTTAGGGGTGTACTGGTGACAACCCCAACTATTGTCATGACCGCTACATACAGAGTATGAATTACACGAAGCTCGACATGTTTCGCGGGGGACCGTTTCTTCAGGAGCTTATATACAATTTCTAAATGAAAATGGAGAGACATTCATTAAGTATATATACAGTGGATATAAAAAGTCTACACACCCCTCTTAAAACATTAGCTTTCTGTGATGTAAAAAAAATGAGACAAAGATAAATCATTTCAGAACTTTTTCCAACTTTAATGTAACCTATAAACTGTACAACGCAGAAATCTTTTCGGTGGAGGGCAGTATAAATAAAAAAACTCAAATAATATGGTTGCACAAGTGTGCTCACCTTTACACTAATACTTTGTTAAAGCACCTTTTGATTTTATTACAGCACTCTAGTCTTTTTGGGTATGAGTCTATCAGCATGGCACATCTTGACTTGGCAATATTTGCCCACCTATCTTTGCAAAAACACTCCAAATCTGTCAGATTGCGAGGGCATCTCCTGTGCACAGCCCTCTTCAGATCACCCCACAGATTTTCAATCGGATTCAGGTCTGAGCTCTGGCTGGGCCATTCCAAAACTTTAACCTTCTTCTGGTGAAGCCATTTCTTTGTTGATTTGGATGGATGCTTTGGGTTGTCGTCATGCTGAAAGATGAAGTTCCTCTTCATGTTCAGCTTTCTAGCAGAAGCCTGAAGGTTTTGACTGGTATTTGGAACTGTTCATAATTCGCTCTACCTTGACTAAGGCCCTTGTTCCAGCTGAAGAAAAACAGCCCCAAAGCATGATGCTATGCTGCCACCACCATGCTTCACGGTGGGTAGGGTGTTCTTTTGGTGACGAGAAGTGTTTTTGCGCAAACATATCTTTTGGAATTATGGCCAAAAAGTTCAACCTTGGTTTCATCAAACCATAACACATTTTCCCACAAGCTTTTGGGATACTTCAGATATGTTTTTGCAAAATTTAGCCGGGCTTAGATGCTTTTTCTTCCTAAGAAAAGGCTTCCGTCTTGCCACTCTACTCCATAGACCAGACATATGAACAATACGGGAGATTGTGGTCACATGTACTACACAGCCACTGCTTGGCAGATATTCCTGCAGCTCCTTTCATGTTGCTGTAGGCCTTTTTGCAGCCACCCTGGCCAGTTATCTTCTCGTCTTTTCATCAATTTTGGAGGGACGTCCAGTTCTTGGTAATGTCACTGTTGTGCCATATTTTCTCCACTTGATGATGACTGTCTTCACTGTGTTCCATGGTATATCTAATGCCATGGAAATTCTTTTGTACCCTTCTCCTGACTGATACCTTTTAACAAGGAGATCCCTCTGATGCTTTGGAATCTCTCTGCGGAGCATGGCTTTGGCTGTAGGATGCGACTAAGAAAATGTCAGGAAAGACCTACTAGAACAGCTGAACTTTATTTCAGGTTAATCAAAGGCACTTTAAATGATGGCAGGTGTGTACTGACTCCTATTTAACATAAGTTTGAAAATGATTGCTTAATTCTGAACACTGCTACATCCCCAGTTATAAGAGGGTGTGCACACTTATGCAACCACATTATTTGAGTTTATTTTTACTTCCCCATCCTAAAAGATTTCAGTTTGTTGTTCAACTGAGTTGTAGAGTTTATAGGTCACATTAAAAAGGTGGAAAAAGTTCTGAAATTATTGATCTTTGTCTCATTTGTTTACAACACAGAAACCTGACATTTTAACAGGGGTGTCCAGACTTTTTATATCCACTGTATGTATATATAATTCCATAGATCATGCATCAAGATATATACTACTTATTCACCGGTGTGATATAAACATATAGCAAATAGTGCGTCTATGAACCAGCACCTCAGACATACACATGCGATTGAGCTATGGGCAAATGTGGGGACATGCCAGGCATCATAAAGTGCATCAAGTTAGAGAGAGACCTCATCATAAAACATGTAGCATTAACCTGTAATGTACTTTAGTCAGAATAGATAGTAATAAGGAAGGAGGAAACAGCTATCTCAGGAAAAAAAAAAAAAAAATCGCCTGGTTGCATATAGACTCACCTCTGACACTTACGGTATGTAGGATCAAACCAAGTCAGCTTAGCTCTCCCACAGTATTCAAAGTATTCTTAAATGGATAGTCAGTAAAGGCGTGAATGTTGAGATATGTTGTTGAGATAGCGGTTTCCTCCTTCCTTATTACTATCTACTCTGGCTAAAGTACATTACAGGTTAATGCTACATGTTTTATGATGAGGTCTCTCTCTAACTTGATGCACTTTATGATGCCTGGCATGTCCACACACACACACATATATATAGTCTGCCATGCTGTACAATCCCTATTCTGTACCAACTAATTCCCTATGCAATGCTGCACATAGCATATTCTGCATCCCCTCATTTCTTATGCAGTGCTTCACAATCCCTGCTTCTGCACCACCTCATGCCCTATGCAATGCTGTACATTCCCTATGCTGAACTTCTTCATTTTGTATGCAATGCTGTACATTGTCCTATTAAGTACCCCCGCATTGCGTATACAATGCTGTACAATTCCTATACCACACCCTCTCATTTTAAATGCAATGCTGTACAATCCCTATGCCACGCTGTGCATTCCCTAGCTGCGGGAGCCGACAGCTTATCACAGCTTTCAATGGGGCTGCCTCCCACAGCTAACCCTCAGGAAACCCCTGCTGTAGTTCTGCCATCTAATTCGCGTCAGGACCATTTGCAAACCCACATCAAAGATAGTAGCCTGGAGCAGTACCCCCTATCAGTCCAAGTCCAGTAACGCCCACTAGGAGTGCGGGCTAAGAAGGAGCTCATCTAAGCTCAATAAGTACAAGCATAGGGAAGAAAATATTCCAGGTGCCGCACATCCAACAAAACCCAGCGGTATCAGTATTAAGAGCAGCCAAGAGTCCATCCAGGCCATGTCCATCGCGTTTCGCCCCACCCACATGGCTTAGTAATGACTAAGCCCCATGGGTGGGGCAAAACGTGTCAGCGGGCGTGGCCTGGAAGGAGTCTGGGCTGAGGCTGCTTTTAGAGCCCTTGCACACTGGGGCGGGGGGCGGCGTCGGCGGTAAAACGGCGCTATTATTAGCGGCGTTTTACCGTCGGTATTCGGCCGCTAGCGGGGCGGTTTTACCCCCCGCTAGCGGCCGAGAAGGGGTTAAATACCACCGCAAAGCGCCTCTGCAGAGGCGCATTGCCGGCGGTATAGCCGCGCCGTCCCATTGATTTCAATGGGCAGGAGCGGTAAAGGAGCGGTATACACACCGCTCCTTCACCGCTCCGAAGATGCGGCTAGCAGGACTTTTTTTACCGTCCTGCCAGCGCATCGCTCCAGTGTGCAAGCCCTCGGGGCTTTCACACTGGAATGCAAGGAGCGGCACTTTCTGGGCGGTTTGCAGGCGCTATTATTAGCGCAATAGCGCCTGCAAACCGCCCCAGTGTGCAAGGGCTCTTACTACAGATACCGCTGGGTTTTGTTTGATGTGCGGCACCTAGAATGTTTCCTTCTCTAGGCCCATTTGCAAGTATGAATGTGGCCTAGCTGTCCAGGAACATGGACACCAAATTTCTGGCAAGATCAGCATGTATTTTTCCGTATTTAGAGAAAATGCTCTTAGCCTGAAAAAAAGACAACTAATGCAGCCAAAAAAAATCTAAATGACTACCAAGTTGCAATATATTATTTTTTGGGGGTTTTGACATACCAAAGTTTCATATGGTGAATGGCGAATGAGTTATCACTCCCTATGCATGCAGACTCTACCAACAGGACATTTTTGGTGCAGCCTGCTTATTGCATGAATAAAGTCAAGTGTTGAGATCCATATTTGCAAATCACATCGTAGAACAGTTGTGCAGCTCTGGTGGCAATGAGCCCAACACCCAAAGGAGAGACCATTCCGCTGCCATGTAGTGACCTTGTGCTGGAGGTAGATGAATTATTAAGTAACTGGCCACCAGCCTGCCATCTTATCTGCACTGTATATATTCACATTACCTCCTCAAGAACAAGGGCTCATGCACACTGCATCTCAAAGAAGCGGCTCCTACAGGCTTTTGAGCTTTTTTGAGCTCCCATTATTTTCTGCCTGGAAACTCCCCTCCATGGTTAGCCAATGTGTCCATGCACACACTGGGGTTGCTTTAATAAAACTGTAGAGTGCAGAATCTGGTGCAGCTCTGCAGAGAAACCAATCAGCTTCCAGGTTTTATTGTCAAAGCTTAATTGAACAAGCTGAAGTTTGAAGCCGATTGGCTACCATGCACAGCTTCACCAGATTTTGCACTCTGCAGGTTTACTAAATCAACCCGTATGGCTTTTTTAGGAGTTTACAGGCATATGGTTCTTAGGGGTAGAACCCCCCCCCCCCCCGCCCCAACCACCACCACCACCACCAAACTCACGTTTTTGAGAGGAGCTTTCAAGCAGAAAAGATGCCCAAGTCCCAAAAACACGTGAAAAAGGGTGAAAAGGCACGAAAAACCTAAAAAAAAAGAAAGACCATAAAACGCAAAAGAAAAAAGGAGTTGAGGGGAGGGTTTGTGAAAAGAACGCTTATGCTCAAAAAAGTTCAAATAAGCTCAATAAAAACACGCAAAAGAGCACAAAAAAGCACAAGCTTCTTCAAGCTTTTAGGGCTCATGCGCACTGCATCTCAAAGAAGCGGCTCCTACAGAGTTTTTGAGCTTTTTTGAGCTCTCACTTTTTTTCTGCCTGGAAACGCCCCTCCATGTTCGCCAATTTGTTCATGCACACTATGACTTTTTCCCATGTTTACAGACATATGCTCTTTACAGGCAGGAACCCCCCCCCCCCCCACACACACACACACACACCTAATTTGTATTTTTGGGCAGAGCTTTCAAGAAGAAGAAACGTCAAAGTGCCCAAAAACGCACGAAAAAGTATTAAAAAAGCTAAAAAATAAAAATAAAAAATGCTCAAAGAAGCTCAAACACAGAAAAAAAAATAGGAAAAATTAGCTGAGGGGAGGGGGTTTGTGAAAAAACAAAAAAAATGCTTATGCTCAAAAAAGCTCAAACAAGCTCAGTAAAAATGCGCAAAAGAGCACAAAAACTCACAAGTTTCTTCAAGCTTAAATAAAACCTCAAACGCCTGTAAAAGCAGTTTTTTGTTTTTTTTTTGTTTTTTTGGTGCTGTGCAAGGGTGGTGCAATGCTTTGTTAGAATGTATCGTACTGTTTACTTTGTCCTTTTACTTTATTGAAATGACATAAAATAACAGTTCATGCTCCTCCACGCAGAACAGTGAGTGACGCGGTTGGAAAAAAATGTAGACAAAACATAACACACCTGTATGGTGTGATCAAGGAACATGGAAAACAAATGTTACGTTGATCAATGCAGCCTCAATGCATCGGGTGCCAATGAGCCCTATAGTCAACATGCCAGCTGCCCATGCCTCTTAAAGTGAACTTGTGCTTTGGGCATGGAGAACAGGTTCAACTAATTCACAACATCCTATACCCCAGTATAATCCCTCCTTGGTCGGTCTGTCCCCCAGTGCATTTGCCCCCCCTCGGTCAGTCTGTCATCCAATATAATCCCTCCTTGGTCGGTCTGTCCCCCAGTACATTCCCCCCAGGTCAGTCTGTACCCCAGGATAATCCCTCATTGGTTGGTTTGTCCCCCAGTACATTTCCCCCCCCAGGTCAGTCTGTACCCCAGTATAATCCCTCCTTGGTCGGTTTGTCCCCCAGTACATTCCCCCCCCCAGGTCAGTCTGTCATCCAATATAGTCCCTCGGTCAGTCTGTCCCCCAGTATAATCTCCCCCCCAGTTCAGTCTGTACCCCAGTATAATCCCTCCTTGGTCAGTCTGTCCTCCAGTACATCCCCCCCCCCCCTCGGTCAGTCTGTCATCCAATATAATCCCTCCTTGGTCAGTCTGTTCCCCAGTACATTGCCCCCCTAGGTCAGTCTGTACCCCAGTATAATCCCTCCTTGGTCGGTTTGTCCCCCGGTACATTCCCCCCCCCCCCAGGTCAGTCTGTCATCCAATATAATCCCTCCTTGGTCAGCCTGTCCCCCAGTATAATCTCCCCCCAGGCCAGTCTGTACCCCAGTTAAAGCGCCCCAATATATAATTGGACCAATATAATTAGAAGCATTGGAAGCTGGCAGGAGGGGAGAGGGGGATAGGAGGACTGGTGCTGCAGGGCTGCCACTGATGTGTCCGGGTTTCAGATGGACTGAAATCTGGACACAGAATCTAAAACCCGGACTGTCCGGGTGAATCCCGGACAGGTGGCAACCCTAGTTGAGGGTTCACCATGCCCTCACATGACAGCATTAGGCGTCCAAGCAGCCAATTACCAAGAACTAGGGGCTGTTTCATTAAAGAAGGGGACATGCTCTTCCATACCCAGATATAGTGGCTGAACAGAGCAGCAGAGACACATGGGAAAAAAAAAAACAAAAAAACAAAAACGTGCTGCTGGGGAGGGGGGCTATCAAGCAGTAGAACACATGTAAGCAGGTGCTTCCGAAAAGATTCCAAGTTTTCTTCTACTATGTTCATGCTCTAAGGTTAATCAGGTCAACCATATTTATGTATCAAATCTAACTGTTTCAATGTAGAATTTTTGCACTGTGTCCTTAGGTTGACCTGCTTAGCTGGTGGTCCCTGAGAAGGAAGGGGTAATGCTGCTCGACATGTTTTCCTGCTTTTTTCAAAAAGTTTACCACCCCCTGCAGGTCATACCATATAAATAAGGCTCATTAGTGCTCTTGAAAGAGGTAGAGGGGGAAGCACTGCCAAAATGTATCCATTATGCTGTTGGTCTGAGCCACCCCTTGGCGCAGCCCAGTTGGGGTTTCCAGTGGTGTCTTGAACCTATGGACTTATATGGACTTGTGCTATCTTAAGCTTGACCTTGAGATGTCTTTGAGAACGGTTTGTGGGTTACCCGCAAATACTTCAGTAAAAGGTCTTTATTGTTCATCTGAATTGCCTGGTCTGAAGTCTCTAAGGGCCGTTTCACAGTCCCGTGCTGTCCAACATCGGATGTGATTCGCACCGCACTTCAAAATCACATGCGATGTCTGTGCGATGCGAACAGATAGTATGGCTGAATTTGCATTGCATTTGGGTACAATTTTGCACAGGGCCCTCTTTTTGGTCCACAGCAGAATCGGGTTTACACCCATGCGATCTGATTCCTGTCCGAATTGGCAGTTCGCTCTGCAAAATGCGAACGGATTTGAGGGTGTCATTAGCTTTCGATTGACGCTCCCAGCAGTTCACATATGGCAGTGTGAACTGCCTGCGAGTTGTATGCGATGCGGGAACCCGCACTGGATTTGCAGGGTTCCCGCATCGATGCAGTGTGAACCGGCCCTTTTTTTAAAATTGTGTGGGGGTCCCACCAAAATCCATACCGGACCCTTATCTGAGCATGCAGCCAGGCAGGTCAGGAAAGGGAGGGGACGAGCGAGCGCCCCCTCCTGAAGGGGAGGCAGGGGGGGGGGGCTCTTGTGGCTATTGAGGTAGATTTAAGATTTATATTCCTGGAGTTCAGCTTTAAGGGTGTATTAAGGATTACAAAGCTGCATTGAATTTGTGTAATATCTGCAGAGTTTCGTTTTAAGCATTAGGTTTTAAACTGCATATCGGCTATAGAATGATCAATCATGAGCAAACAATCAGGCTTCCAGGACGGCATAGAATTCTATTAAATTGTAAACTTGGCTCAGCCAAGGAAAGGGTCAGAGGAACAGAAGGTTGGAGTCAGCATGGGAACAGCCATTGAGCCAGCTATGACCCGATGAGTGTTTTTTCCATACCGAGAGGATGGCACACACACACACGGTTGCTTCATCTTATATCTACTGGCACCCCCAGCTTGGCACATGGTCATTTGCATGCCCTCAGCACTTTAACCCCATGTCTTCTTACACTCCCCAAGACGGAATAGTTTTTTCCTACACTGGGATCACCATTGAGGTATTTGTAAATCTCTATCATGTCCCCTCTCAAGCCTCTCTTCTCCAAGGAGAATACATTTAGTGCTTGTAGTCGTTCCTCATAATTGAGGTCCTCCAGTCCCCTTATTCATTTTGTTGATCTTCTTTGGACTCTCTCCAGCACATCCTTCCTGAGGACTGGTGACCAGTGGCGGCTGGTGAAGTTTTAAGATGGGTGGGTGCCAGACCCAGCCCTTCCTTTTTGACCCGTCCCACTTCTCATAAGCCCCCCCCCCCCATCCCCTTTATTCAACCCATAGTGTCAGGAGTATACAGCCCTAGCATCACAGGACAGGAGTATACAGCCCTAGCATCACAGGACAGGAGTATACAGCCCTAGCATCACAGGGCAGGAGTATACAGCCCTAGCATCACAGGACAGGAGTATACAGCCCTAGCATCACAGGACAGGAGTATACAGCCCTAGCCTCACAGGACAGGAGTATACAGCCCTAGCCTCACAGATCAGGCTATATAGCTCAGCCTCACAGATCAGGCTATATAGCTCAGCCTCACAGATCAGGCTATATAGCTCAGCCTCACAGATCAGGCTAGATAGCTCAGCCTCACAGATCAGGCTAGATAGCTCAGCCTCACAGATCAGGCTAGATAGCTCAGCCTCACAGATCAGGCTAGATAGCTCAGCCTCACTGATCAGGGTAGATAGCTCAGCCTCACTGATCAGGGTAGATAGCTCAGCCTCACTGATCAGGGTAGATAGCTCAGCCTCACTGATCAGGGTAGATAGCTCAGCCTCACTGATCAGGGTAGATAGCTCAGCCTCACTGATCAGGGTAGATAGCTCAGCCTCACTGATCAGGGTAGATAGCTCAGCCTCACTGATCAGGGTAGATAGCTCAGCCTCACTGATCAGGGTAGATAGCTCAGCCTCACTGATCAGGGTAGATAGCTCAGCCTCACTGATCAGGGTAGATAGCTCAGCCTCACTGATCAGGGTAGATAGCTCAGCCTCACTGATCAGGGTAGATAGCTCAGCCTCACTGATCAGGGTAGATAGCTCAGCCTCACTGATCAGGGTAGATAGCTCAGCCTCACTGATCAGGGTAGATAGCTCAGCCTCACTGATCAGGGTAGATAGCTCAGCCTCACTGATCAGGGTAGATAGCTCAGCCTCACTGATCAGGGTAGATAGCTCAGCCTCACTGATCAGGGTAGATAGCTCAGCCTCACTGATCAGGGTAGATAGCTCAGCCTCACTGATCAGGGTAGATAGCTCAGCCTCACTGATCAGGGTAGATAGCTCAGCCTCACTGATCAGGGTAGATAGCTCAGCCTCACTGATCAGGGTAGATAGCTCAGCCTCACTGATCAGGGTAGATAGCTCAGCCTCACTGATCAGGGTAGATAGCTCAGCCTCACTGATCAGGGTAGATAGCTCAGCCTCACTGATCAGGGTAGATAGCTCAGCCTCACTGATCAGGGTAGATAGCTCAGCCTCACTGATCAGGGTAGATAGCTCAGCCTCACTGATCAGGGTAGATAGCTCAGCCTCACTGATCAGGGTAGATAGCTCAGCCTCACTGATCAGGGTAGATAGCTCAGCCTCACTGATCAGGGTAGATAGCTCAGCCTCACTGATCAGGGTAGATAGCTCAGCCTCACTGATCAGGGTAGATAGCTCAGCCTCACTGATCAGGGTAGATAGCTCAGCCTCACTGATCAGGGTAATAAAAAAGAAAGAAGGACGGCGCCCTCTAAGTGCAGCATGTATGTTAAAAATATTTATTACAATAGATAAAAACACTCACATTTGAGTTGCTAAAAACCAGCATGTAAAGTAGTTTCATCCGCGTGCTCTCGGGGGATGTGGGTGTCACGGGCCAGTGGAGGGGTTCCTGGGATGTGAGTCCTGTAACCTGGGTCCTGGTAGCTGTTCCGGTGGTGCCGAGGGTCCTCAGAGCCTCCGGGCGGCCAGGATATCGGTCATGGATCCTCCGTGGAGCGCCGTGCTGACCTGCGTCTTCACTTCCGGGAGCGGGGTGAGGCGGGCAGTGCTTCGCGTTCGGAGCATGCGTGCTCCTTCATCAGGCTATGCTGGAGGTATCCAGCTATCACTGATCAGGGTATATAGCTCAGCCTCACTGATCAGGGTATATAGCTCAGCCTCACTGATCAGGGTATATAAGCTCAGCTTACTGATCAGGGTATATAGCTCAGCCTCACTGATCAGGGTATGCAGATATACATCGTCTGTCCTGTATACAGCTATGTATACAGTAACAGGACATGTTGGTAGGTTAATTGGATCCTGTCTCAATTGGCCCTAGTATGTGTATGAATGTGTGTTAGGGACCTTAGGTTGTAAGCTCCTTGAGGGTAGGGACTAATGTGACTGTACAACGTATATGTAAAGCGCTGCGCAAGTTGACGGCGCTATACAAGTACCTGAAATCAAATAAATCAAATAATAATAGACATGTGCACAGCCAAAAAATGCGTTCATTTTCGTTTTCGTTTCATTAGTTTATTATTTTTTTCATTTTTCGGGTCATTCGTTATGATCGCGATTCGTAAATTCGTTCATTCGTAAATGCGTTCATTCGTACATTTTTACAATTGTACATTCGTACATTCGTAAAATCGTACATTTGTAAATTAGAAAATTCGGAAATTTGTAAATAGTTTGAAAATCCAAAAACCCGAAAATGCAAAAATCTGAAATAGTAACTAACTATTAAATTATAGATATTGTAATTTCCTTTCAAATTTGACTGTCAGTGAACGTAACAAATACGAATTTATCCGAAGTTACGAATTATCCAAAACGAATGCTGCATCTAAACATATGGAACGGAACAAATTAATAATAAATAATAATAAAACGTTGTTATTATTATTATTATTATTATTGTTATTTATTATTATTAATTCATTACGTTCCATTCCGTTTTTTCGGATCATTCATAACTTCGGATAAATTTGTATGTGTTACGTTCACTAACAGCCAAATTTGAAAGGAAATTACAATACCTATAATTTAAAAGTTACTAGTAATACTAATAGTCAAGTTATTATTAGTTAACTATTATTTCAGATTTCCGAATTTACAAATTTACAAATCTACGAATTTACTAATGTACGAATGTACGAATGTACGAATGCCCGAATTTACGAATGTCCAATCTTATCGAATTTACGAATATTTCGGAAAAAATTTGTTAAACGGGTTTTCGTTAATTCGGATATTCCCGAATTAACGAATTTGTTGAAATTCGTTAAAAAACGAATTCGGAACTAAACGAATTGCACATGCCTAAATAATAATGTATATCTGCAGTCAGTGATGATGGAGGATGGTCTCTATATACAGGAAGGAAGAAAGTGGGTGTATATAGCTGTATACATTACAGGACAGATGTACTCACAATTTGTGACTATTATGTAGTGCAACGTAGTCAGTAGATGGCATGGTAGAAATCCCCCAAATCATGTATTGCAAAGCAGCCAGCAAGCCCTGATGTGGCCCCACTCACTGACACTGTCTGACACCCTGATAATCCAGTCATTTTATAATACACCCATCATCGTCATCCCCATATTATACACCCATCATCATACTTCTCAGTGTATAATACACCTATCATCGTCACCCCCTTATTATACACCCATCATCATACTCCTCCTCATTGTATAATACACCCATCATCGCAGGGCCGGTGCTAGACTATTTTGCCCCCTAGGCGAGACCAGCTACTTGCGCTGGCAAGGATGGAGCCAGGTGGACAGGAGATAGGGTGCAGCCAGATGGAGGGAGGATATAGCCAGGTGGACATGAGAGGAGGGTGCAGCCAGGTGGAGGGAGGCTATAGCCAGGTGGACAGGGGGGTGCAGCCAAGTGGAGGGATGGAGTCAGGTGGACAGGAGAGGGGGTAGCCAGGTGGAAGGATGGAGCAAGGTGGAGGGATGGAGCGAGGTGGAGGGATGGAGCAAGGTGGAGGGATGGAGCAAGGTGGAGGGATGGAGCAAGGTGGAGGGATGGAGCAAGGTGGAGGGATGGAGCAAGGTGGAGGGATGGAGCAAGGTGGAGGGATGGAGCAAGGTGGAGGGATGGAGCAAGGTGGAGGGATGGAGCAAGGTGTAGGGATGGAGCAAGGTGGAGGGATGGAGCAAGGTGGAGGGATGGAGCAAGGAGGAGGGATGGAGCCAGGTGGAGGGATGGAGCCAGGTGGAAAGGAGGACGGGTGCAGCCAAGTGGAGGGGTCACACACCAATGATAAGGTCTGACTGGAAGCCTTCATCCCCAGCGCTTCCCCCCACCACCTAACAAGTTCTTACCTTGGGGCACTTCTTTCCAGCTCCCTCCACATGTCAGGCAGCAGGCAGCAGTCTGTGTCACCAGTCACACACAGGAGACCTGCTCCAGCTCCATCCCCATTCAGCTGATCATTCGGTCCCCCCCCCCACCCGGGCTCCGGCAACCGGCTGCGGAAGGGCTGGATAACCTGCAGGAGCAGCTTTGCTTTTGGCTCCTCGCTCCTCCAGGACAAGTGGCCCGACGGCCTCGGCCCAGCATGTGTCCTGTGGCCAGTCCGGGCCTGGGTGGATTCATCGTGGGTCTTGCACAATGCCACCCGCCCTGCTCCTCCAAAGGCTGCACATCACCCAGGGAGGGAGGCGGGGGGGGCAGAGAGCTGACACCCACAGCTGCTGGACATCAGCATGGTCACCCCTGGCTTAGTCCGGGGAAGGGGGAGATCTGCCTGCTCCTTCTCCCCGCCCAGCGACTCTGCAGCCAGCCATATGGAGCACCTCCCGCTACACTCTGCGCCAGCCACCACCCGCCAGGGGGAACCAATCCTCTGGAGGGGACCCAGCGGCTGTGGCTGCGCCCCTAGGCGGCAGTGCGCCCTAGGCGACTTCCTAGTTCGCCTAGTGGGAGCGCCGGCCCTGCAGCATCGTCATCCATATATTATACACCCATCATCATATTCCTCATTGTATAATACACCCATCATCGTCATCCCCTTATTATACACCCATCATCATCATACTCCTCATCCTTGTATAATACACCCATCATCGTCATCCCCATATTATACACCCATCATCACTATCCTTATCCCCATATTATACACCCATCATCATACTCCTCATCAAACCCATATTATACACCCATCATCACTATCCTCATCTCCGTATAATAATAATACACCTTTCATCGTCATCTTCATCCTCATCCTTGTATAATACACCCTTCATCGTCATCCTCATCATTGTATAATACAGCCGTCATCATCATCCTTGTATAATACACCAATTATCATCCTCATCCTTGTATAATACACCCACCCTCATCATCCCCATATTATACACCCATCATCATCATACTCCTCATCAAGCCCATATTATACACCGGTCATCACTATCCTCATCATTTGTTCTAAAACAAACCGAACGCCCCATATGTTCGGTTCGTTTTAGAACAACTTAACACCCGATGTTCGAGTCTTACGTTCGACTCAAACCGCTGTCTTATCCCTATTTACAGGTGCTGGAGACCATGAGAGCATTATTTTGGACTCAAGTCTGACCCAATTACTTCTTAACAGAATTCCAGCCAGATAAATAATATCCAATTGAATTGTACAGAGATACAAGTTCATAAATACTCCACAGAGAACTACCCTGTTTCCCCGAAAATAAGACCTAGCGTGATTGTCGGTGATGGCTGCAATATAAGCTCTACCCCCCAAATAAGCCCTACCCTGTTTCCCCGAAAATAAGCCCTACCCTGAAAAGAAGACCTACAAGGACTTTAACTAGGGCTTATTTGGGGGGTAGGGCTTATATTGCAGCCATCACCGACAATCACGCTAGGTCTTATTTTCAGGTAATTGCATCGCTCTCAATAGCCTTCAATCCATCCAATAAGCCAGCTATAAAGTGTAGAAGAAAGGTGCTGCACACTGGAAAGAGACGTTTGCTTGACAGAAATCCTTATTGTCGCATGCCAGATGATACAGGACCAAGGTTAACAATTCACATGGACATACCATGCTTTTTCACAAACAGCCAGCTATAATACTGACAAACCTTTGCACCGCCAATTTATTACAGGTGGGTGAGAGATAGTTGACAAGTAAAGGTATTTCTGTTTATAAAGGCAAAAGAGACATTGCTCTTCCTAAGTCGTCCACCAAAGAAGAATGTACTATACTGTAGTTGCATAGAACAAATAGTTGACATTCAGTGTTGAAATAGCTAACCATTTCCTGTGTAGTTTGTGTCCATGCCAAGTTTATTCAGTGCAACATTGGAATAATAGACATGATACTGTGTGGTTTGCAAGTATGTGCCAAATTTTCAATGCAATATTCAAATTATGGGTAAGTGATAATGGTATGAACTTCATATTTAAAAAAGTATATCTGGAACAAAAGGAGAGTTTTGTGTAATACAATGTGTCTAAACCAGCATTATGTGGAACACCAGGGTTCGCACTGAGGATGCTAGGGGGTTTCCTAAGCAGCGAGCAATGGTGGACTGATCTCCTACCTACACTGACCATCAATGCAAGGGGACAATTTTCCACTAACCAACAATCACTTCACCATTAACCACTAATTTTGGAGGACATCGCAAATTTGGTATCAAATATGCTAGGTCAGCCTTTCTCAACCTTTGTAACCTGGATGAACCCTTGAAATAAGTTTTTGGGTTCAGGGAACCCCTGATAATAATTCTATATCTACAGCTCATAGTACATTAGTATGAAGGTCAGTAGGAAGAATGCCCCTTACATTTGTGGTTGTTGGGAAGAATTCCCACCTTACAGATAGCTAAAAAGATCAGTGGTGTCAGTGGTTACTCATCTAAGAGGCAGAGGTTGCTCATCATTTAAGGAACCCCTAGCAAACTCTGGAGGAACCCTAGTTGAGAAAGACTGTGCTAGGTACTCCACACTCCACTCCAATACTTTCTCTTATTTAAAACTTTCTTGATTATGCTAATGTACCATGAGCTGTAAGTAAAATCCTCTTCAGCATGGGTTCCCCAAGAACCTGAAAAACTTTTGAGGGTTCTTCTGGGGTAAAAGGGTTGAGAAAGGCAGGCCTAGTATAATAGGACATTCAGATAGAGAAACAGGAATAAGAAACCCAAGGGGAAAATATGGGTAGGTGGTGAGAAAAGGATGAATGGAGGGAATGGGAAGGTGGAGTAAGAAGGAAAGAGGAGATTATGGGGAGAAGGCCATTGGGTAGGGAGGGAAAGGATCCTCATGGTCACAGGTGTGGCATGGTGCTGTATTACAGCTGGCTTAATGCCAGCCATACATTATTCAGCTGGCTGAACTAAAATTTTTTATATATATATATATATATATATATATATATATATATATATATATATATATATATATATATATATATATATATATATATATATATACATATATACATATATATATATACATATATACATATATATATATATATATATATATATATATATATATATACATATATACATACATATACATACATATATACATATATATATATATATATATATATATATATATACATACATACATATATATACACATACATACATATATATATACACATACATACATATATACATACATATATACATACACACACACACACATACCAATTCTCCATCCGCACATTCAAGATTGATGGGGAAATCCTCCATGCTGAGTCATTGTATTCCGACAGTGGGACTCCCCTACCATCAGAATACATTGAACAGCACCCCATTGGCTGCATGCGCTGATCGAGCGGAATTTTTCCAACAAGCCTGTTCATGAAAAGTCGATTGATAGATTGACTTCTAATGAACGGGAATGGCCATACAGGGATTAAAATTTCACTGGTTCCGGCTGAATCAGCCACATTTCAATCCCTGTATGGCCAGCTTTAGAGCCAATTCATTTTTCTGGTCAAGACAGTTCTATACTCTTGAGCATATGCAAATATTTGCCAGTAGAGTCATGTCTTCCTGAACCCATCCCCATGGAAAAGTTACAGAAAGATCTTCCATGACTTTGATTTATTGTTCAGTAGTTAACTATTGACTAAGTGATGGTGGTATCTGTTTCCGTTTGATTGGGATGCAAACAAAACATACCCTGATATTGCTAGGGGTTCCTTGAGCAGAAAGCAATGCTGAATTGATCTCCCACCTACACTGACCATCAATACAAGGGGTTAGTTTTCCACTAGTCACCAATGTAAGGGTTCAGTTCTACACTAACCACTAATGTTAGAGGACAGAATTTTTAGTGTCTGCCTTTTTCTGCAGCTATTATTTATTTCAAGAATATTACTGAAAATAATTTTGTACGGGGTTGGTAAAAACAATTAACTGCCCTGGGTGTCAAATATGCTAGGTATTGCATGTTCATTTTTTGGGGATTTCAAAATATTCTTTAACTTGTTGATCACACTAATGTACATGACCTGTAGGTAGAATCCTTTTTAGTTGGGGTTCACCAAGAACCTGAAAATTATTTTAGGGTTCCTCAGGGATATAAGCTTGAGAAAGGCTGGTCTAGTAGAGTGGTCACCGAACAGCTACCCTTTGCTTGCCTTTATCTTGGGGCACTTTTCCTCCCACTGATATAAAACAGTATTCCTCAAACTGACACCAACAATGGGGCATAATTCTCGCTATTCCTCAAACTTGGTACCAATAATGGGGAGGTATTTCTCCCACTGATATCAGTGGTGGTTCACTAATCCTCCTACTGATACCAATGGTGGGTCACTAATCTTCCCACTGATACCAATGATGAGATGCTATTCCTCCCATTGATACCAATTATGGGACACTATCCTTCCCATTGATACCAATTTTGGGGCACGATCTCTCCCACTGACACCAATAATGGAGCACTATTCATCCCACTGACACAAACAATGGGGAGCTATTCCTCTCACTGATACCAAAGATGCATCGTTTTCTCCCACTACGGCCAACACAATTGGCCAACACAATTTCTACTCCCAATGACCACAGTTCAGCCCCCCCCCCCCCCCCCCCCAAAGTCTGAAGTACAATAAACTGGCTCTTTGTTTAGAAAGTTTGGAAACTCCTGGTCTAGTATTATAGTATATTCAAACAGAAAATCATGAATAAAAAAAACCAAGGGGGAGAATTGGGTAGCCAGTAAGGAAAGGATGAATGGTGGATGTGGGTGGAGGGAGAATGAATAAAAGAGATAGGGAAGGGAAGGGTCCTCATGGTCACAGATGTAGGAAGGATCAATGCATGGTGTTGCATCACAGCTGGCTTTAGAACCAATTCATTTTCCAGGTCAAGAGAGTTCTATATTGTTGAGCATGCATATCATTTTTGCCAGTAGAGCCATATCTTCCCGAACCCACCCCCATGGAAGGGTTGCATTAAGATCTCCCATTGCTTTTATTATTTCACAGTAGTTAACCACTGACTACGTGATGGTGGTGTCCGTTTCCATTAAGTTGAGATGCAAAGAAAACATAACCCGACATTGCTAGGGGTTCCATGAGCAGAGAGCTGGCGAATAGATCTCCCACCTACACTGACTATTAATACAAGGGGGCAATTTTCCACTAACCATGAATGTAAAGGGTCACTTCTACAATGACAACTAATGTTAGGCATAGGCGTGCACACAGGGTGTGCCAGGTGTGCCTGGGCACACCCTAATCACCCTGTGTGGCGCAGATTGCCCCTGTTTAAACCCCTGATATTTCACTAAAGCTCTTCCTCCCCTTGATATTTCACCTAAGGGGCTCCTAAAAAAAAAAATAGTAAAAAATTAATTCAAAAAATAAAATTGTAAAAAATAATACAAATAAAAACTACTGACTCCATCTACTGCCCTGCTGACAGCAATCCCTGCCCTACTGACACCGTCAGTATAAATACACATGCACACACACACATATGTGTTTGAGCTTTGAGGCGCACACCCTAATGCGATAGGCTGTGCACACCTATGATGTTAGGAGGACACCAACATTTTTATCATTTAACTTTCTTTTCTGCTGCTATTATTAATTTCAAGAATATTACTGAAAATTATTTTGTAGAGCAGGGGTCAGCAACCTTTTTCCACTTAAGGGCCAGGTTCAATGTATGTCAATGTGTGGAGGGCCACACTGACGCTCACCTGCTAATAAATGAAGATAGTGCTAATAAATTAAGATAATAATAATACTCCTAACATAATAACAATACAGGTTTACCTCACTAATACAAAGCCAGTTCACCCTGAGGGAGCATGTGGCTGAGGAAGCATGTGGCTGGGGATTTGGATTTTACTGCCCCCTCCCCCATCCTGGCACCCAAGGGTGGCTGACGCCAGCCCTGCCAGCCAGCATTGTCTGGAAATGGGGTGATACCAGAAAAAGAAATGACTCCTGCGCACAAGTGGGCAACCAGACAGATGGTAGAACGACACAGGCCTTTCTGCCCTCAAGGATGGGGAATCCTAGCAGACAAAGAAATAAAAAGAGAGAGAGGGGCGCACCGGCCATGTGCATTATCTTTTGTAAAATATTTATTAAATAAAAATGATAAAAGAAATTACTCACAAGCGGTAGTAGGACAGGGTGCAATATAAATCAAGCAGCAACTAGCAGCAAGCGGTTATAATGATGAGCAGAACCTTCCAGGAGATCTTAGAGGAAGATACAGACATCACTACCAGCTAACGCGTTTCGAAGGGCACGTCCCTTCTTCATCAGATGTGATTACTTTCTTTTGGGCAGAAAGTAATCACATTGATATTTACATATATGTATCTATATTCAATTCCATTTTTATATTTTCTATTTAATTCTTAATTGACAACTTTCTAATTCTTTATTATCATCATTTTTTACCTTTGAGGAGCATAGGAGGGAGGGATCCATTGATCCCACCATGGGCCCTCCCTAATTCACGGATTGTGCCTTTTTTGGCACTCTATATATATATATATATATATACAGGGACCACTGAAGGAGAGATCACTGCTGTGCTCTGATGAAGAAGGGACGTGCCCTTCGAAACGCGTTAGCTGGTAGTGATGTCTGTATGTTCCTCTAAGATCTCAGGGTGTTTCTCATCATCTTAATAACCGCTTGCTGCTAGTTGGTGCTTGATTTATATTGCACCCTGTTCTACTACCGCTTGTGAGTAATTTCTTTCATCATTTTTATTTAATAAATATTTTACAAAAGATAATGCACATGGCCGGTGCGCCCCTCTTTCTGGAAATGGGGTTCCTGCCCTTAGGGGAGATGGGGTCCCTGTCCCCAAGGGAGATGGGGTCCCTGTCCCCAAGGGAGATGGGGTCCCTGTCCCCAGGGGAGATGGGGTCCCTAATAGGGCCCCCCCTATTGCAGTGTCCTCTGTACCCAAATAGCAGTGTACTCTGTCTCCCTTCACATTACTCCCATAGTCTCCTATGCTCTCCTCCCCCAATAGCAAGTTTCCTGTGCCCCCCAAGGCAGTGTCCTCTGCCCCCTGCACCCCCACCCCCCACTGTAGTGTCCTCTGCCCCCCTGCACCCCACCCCACACACAAAAAACACACTGTGTAGGTAAAACTCACCTACCTTTTACACAGGTGTACAGCAGAGCAGAGCTTGGCATCACAGGTCTGGATGGGGGCCGGATGCCCGTGAATTAATAATGGGCACCGATGGGCCGGACATTAAAAACAGACATTAAACAGTGGCTGGCCAGGTGCTGCCCATGGGTTGCCGACCCCTGTTCTATTGGGTTGTTAAAAAAATTAACTGCCTGGGTGTCAAACATGCAGGTACTCCACACTGCTTATTCTTAGAATTAAAACTTTCTTGATTATCCTAATGTACCACAAGCTGTAGGTAGAATCCTTTTTAGCATGGGTTACTGAGAACCTGAAAATAATTTCAAAGGGTTCCTCAGGGGGTAAAAGGGTTGAGAAAAGCTGGTCTAGTATACAGTAAAACCTTGGATTGTGATCATAATTCGTTCCAGAAACATGCTTGTCATCCAAAAGCACTTGTATATCAAAGTGAATTTCCCATAAGAAATAATGGAAATTCAATGATTCGTCCCACAATCATTTAATTCATAAGTCCTACCGTTTATAGTTCATATAAAAAGATTATAGCAATGTGATCAGGTTGTGTAACCATAAACTGTCCATCCACAAATGGAAGCCTCCACAAGGGGATTAGAAGCAAAATCCAACAGGAGCTACAGAGTATAAAAGAGAAGAGAGGCACCTCTAAGTGTAGCAATATGTTGCTACATGTTGTACCTTCATTAATGTAACCATATTGCTACACTTAGGCTCGGTTCACACTGGGACGACTTGGGATCCGACTTGTACGCCCTCAAGTCGCCCCAGAAATAGATTCACATTGAAGTGAATGGGAGCGTCTTAATAGACACTACTGAAGTCGCTCCGACTTCAGGCGTACTCCCTGTACTACTTTGATCCGACTTGGTAGGCGACCTGTACCATAGAAATCAATGGAAGTCGCCTCCAAGTCGGATCTCTCTGTAAAGTCAAGCGACTTTGCAGGGAAAACCCCTCCCTCCCCCCTCCCTCCCAGAGAGCTGATTGGCCACAGGCGAAGTCGCCTGTCATGGAGGCGACTTCAAGTCGCCTTGTAATTTGCTAAAGTCGCGTCGAAGTCGCGTCGAAGCCGCGTTGAAGCCGCCGTGCAAAGTCGCGCTGAAGTCGTGTTGCCCCTGTGTGAACCGAGCCTAAGAGGAGCCTCTCTTCTCTTTTATACCCTGTTGTGACATGACGCCACTTATATATAAAGACATCACTTGTATATCAAGTCAAAAACATTTTTTAAATGTTTGTTTGTCTTGCAAAACACTCTCAAACCAAGTTACTCTCAAACCAAGGTTTTACTGTAGTAGAATATTCGAACAGTGAAACAGGAATAAGAAACCCAAGGGGGGATAAAGTGAGGGGAAGATGAGAAAAGGATGAATGGAGGGGTGTAGGTGGAAGGAGGGAGAAGGAAAAAGAGGAGACAAGATGGATTAGGTGAATAGATGGAGTAAGGCGGGCCACACACGCATCTAAATTTGGTCGGTTCAGCAGGAACTGGGCAAATTTAGATCCATGCATGGGCAGGCTGGTTGTACAGAAGTCCATCTACCGATCAACTTTGTACAACCCAGCCTGTCAGGTTTTTCCCGAGCAACCAGTGCTGTCGGCTTAGATTTATTTAAGCCCTGGTTCACATTGGTACAATTTGACATGCGATTTGACGTGTCAAATTGCATGTCAAATCTGCGGTAATGGCACCGTCCTAATCGGTGCGATGCTGCATTTGCGGCCCCTGCACCGATTTCAAAAAGTCGTTTTTGTGCTACTTTTTGGCTTTTCTGCCTGCGATTTACATTGACATCTGTGCAGATGTCTCCGAAATCGCGGCCGGAATCGTGACTGACATGCGGGAGCGAAATGTGCAAGTTCAGCTGAACTCGCCCGGCTTCATTCCCGCAGCTCAGTGTGAACCCAGGTTCACAGCACTTAATATATAACAGTGGTGTCTGTTTCCATTCTTGGTGGCATGCAAACACAAACATAACCTTTTATATATTATTACACTTCTACATACAGACAACATTTATTATCAGTTAGTTCTTGTCCTATGGGTTTACAGTAAATCTAATATGAGATTAACTGCTTGACGACCAGCCGCTGCATTTTATATACAACTATATGGATTAGACCAAAATGAGGGACAAATGAGGAGAAAAGAGGACAGAGGGACATTATTTAAAATCAGGGACAGTCCTTCGAAATCAGGGACAGTTGGGAGCTAACATATTTAACCCCTTGACTGCCCTAGATGTTAACCCCTTCCCAGCCAATGTCATTAGTACAATGACGGTGCATATTATTATCACTAAAACACAGTATAAAATGTCACTGGTGATGTCAGTGGCAATTAGTTCCCCTTAGCATCAGTTACTGTCAGATTGACTGCCGCAGCATCGCAGTCCCGTTATAAGTTGCTGATCACCACCATTAGTAGTATAAAAAAAAATGGCTTTTTTTCTCAGAGAATAGGTGCAGGAACTCCTATACATACATACATATATATATATATATATAAATTACACACACAATATATACATATATATATATATTAATTACACACACACACTATATATATATATATATATATATTATATATATATATATTAATTACACACACACACACTATATATATATATATATATATATATATATTAATTACACACACTATATATATATATATATATATATATATATATTAATTACACACACACTATATATATATATATATATATATATATTAATTACACACACACTATATATATATATATATTAATTACACACACACTATATATATATATATATATTAATTACACACACACTATATATATATTAATTACACACACACACTATATATATATATATATATATATATTAATTACACACACAATATATATATATATATATATATATATATATATATATATATATATATATATATATATATATATATATATATATATATATATATATATATATATATATACACACACACACACATACACACACACGTACATAGTACATGTAATATAATATAATATACAATACAGGGCTTTTTTTTTTACATACATACATCATGGTTTGTGGGCGCTAATACTTTCACACAAACCAATCAAACAATTGTTGGGATTTTTTTTTTTCTAAAAAAGCAGCAGAATGCATTTTGGCCAAAATTTATAAGAAATTTGATTTAGTTTTTTTTATTGGATAGGTTTTATAGCAGAAATTAACACATGGTTTTCTTTTTCAAAATTTTTGGTCTTTATTCATTTATATCGCAAAACATAAAAAAAAAAAAAAAAAGTGATGATCAAATACCACCAAAATAAAGCTTTATTTGTGTGAAATAACTTATATAAATTTTGTTTGGTTACAGCGCTGTATGACCATGCAATCGCAGTGCCAAATAGCAAAAAATGCCCTGGTCATAAAGGGGGTAAAACCTTTCCAGAGCTCTAGTGGTTAAAGGCCCACCCTCTTTGTCACTGCACAAATGCATGACGTGTGGGGCCTGGGACAAGGGGTGGGCAGACGGGTCAGGTGACCCCTGGTGACGTCAGACGTGCTGGCGAAACGCGTTGAGGGTGGTCAAGCGTGATACGTCACTTCCGCCCATAGTGTAACACAGGTGGAGCCCAACAGCTTCCCCATGTCCATTTGACTAACACGTTTAACACGAGCCTTAGTTATATTTATGACTGGGCTCACGCCGAAACACGTCAGCCGTTTGCTTTTTAATGCTCATACGTAGCCAATACATTTTTGCATCAAGGACATTGGAGTTGCCAGCTCTTCTGTCTTATATATTGTATTTAGTGTGAGAAGAAACACTGAGCCTTGACACCTGTGCTGCAGATTGCACACTAGGATTAGATTGCTTCTGTTGAGAGCGCTGCATCTTACATCTTCCCTTACAGAACACCATAAGCGTACTCACTCATATTTGGAGACAGGGCAGGGCAAATTTCTGATTCTTCTTTGACAGTCTGTTCCACAGACGATGGAGTTTTGTCTTCCGACCTCCTATCACTTGGCGGACACCTCCAGAAATGATCCGGCACCTTATTTGTCTGGATAAAATGTGCGCTGTCCTCAAGTAGAAGCTGGCCCAGCCAACTATCATCAAACACACAACGATGAAGCACAGCAGCAGTCTTATCCTACAGAAGAATTGCCAACGCTGCTACCCAGTCCCATCGCTGGCTCCGAATCGCTGCACCACCAATATCAAATTGCAAATTACGTCAGGTCATCTCATCTTCGAGGGTCGACCACCAAGCAGTCCGTCCTCAGGGCAGGTCTCATCGTTCATGTCCAACACACTGAGAATCCAACCTGAAAGAAGGAAAGAGATGAAATGAGTGCTTCCAGCAACGCAAAGGATGTCTGTTGACCACTAAAAAGGAAGTATCAATGATAAATCAAGTCTTTCAGGAATTTAGATTACGTTTTAGAGTGTAGATATTCAAAAGGAAGCATTAGAAGAACTGGTATTGGCGCCAAACAGCCTATAAACTGGAGTATCACATGGACAGATTGTGGTCTTACGGCTAGTTTCTGAATTACCTTACGTCTTCCTGAGTATGACCTGGCTTGCCTTTGACCGGTCTCTGGAGCTTGTCTGACCTCAGCCTGTGTTTCAGACGCTCCTTCCTAGCCTTCTGATTCGGTACCTGCTACCTGGCTGTAGGCAGGCCCAAAGGAACGTGGGCATAGCCTTTCATTCCCGGTACAAATAACAGGCCTCCTGCCCTAATTTCACATTAGTGCTCTCTCTCCTCGAGGGAGGCAAGTAGCATACATTCACCGGCACATGACCATCACCCAGCACCTTCCTGGCTGAGCCAGGTACCAGTACCAAAGATAAGCCATTGGTAGCAAGAAGAGGGCGAGTCCAATAGACAAAGTTTTACTGCTGCAACTTCATGGCACACACTTCAAGGCATACAGCTTCTCACCAATTCTGGTAGCAATCATCAGTACTTCCCCAGGTTGGGCCACCCATTTCCTGTCCCCAACTCCTGTCTATCGAGGGCAGCAGGATCTTCCAGGTGTACCCCAGTGGGGGAATACCAATCACTGGAACCACTACATCTCTATACAATAGGTCCAACCAAGTCCCATGGGTGGCAGCCGGAGAGTCCCACTCCTGTTGTCTTAACATTCTGCCCAAACTCCTTCCGATCTTTCACACAATCCACTTCTTATCTATGGAGAGTGTGCCTCCTAGTGGCCAAGCAGGAAATGGTACAATACCCCCTTACACAGCCGTTACGGACTTGTGCCTGATGTTCCTGCACCTCACTACACTACCCGGCGGTTTGAAGACCTCAGCTCGTGTCCTGTTCATTTTTAGCTACTGATCAGGTGCTACCTTGTTTCTGAATCTGGTTCTTACCTGGTTCACAAACATCTGTCCCACACAGCTGACTATGTCTGCAACACTGGTTCTCATGCCACTCTGTTCCCTCACATCTACCAGGAATGTTGGGCAAGAGGTGCTAGAGATGCCCACCCTTCCAGTTTGATCTACACCAGCTAGGACTGCAGAGCCCATTCCTCTTTGTTATGCAGAATAAGGGTGGGTTGGATTCTGTATCTTGTTGCCGTTGTGCTTATTATACAGAACAGCAAGTGAGTGTGGTCACCCTACAACAGAACGTGTTTTACTGGCAGGGTACCCTGGCAAAAATAGAGGGGGGGGGGAGCCTAAAAAAAGAAAATTAATGCAGCCATCACATCTAAGGGCTGCTAAGCTGTAATATATTACATTTTTGGTTTTGGGTTTAGATACATTTTGAGTTTTTTTCAATGTCTGTGTATATAAAGGGCACAGACCAGTAAAAACATTTCCCTCTCTCTAGAGCAGGGGAAGGCTAGAACCCGTCACCTCAACAAGGAATGTGGTGGCAATAAAAACCTGACGAGGTTCTAAATCTTTGCTGGCTGGAGTTATACATTAAAATGGAGCTAAGCTCACCGATTTTAAGGGGTTATAAACCCAGTGGAGTGACTGGCCTCAGGTGATACACAGAGATGAAACAAATCCTCCTACATAAGTTGTACCTGTTTATCTACAGCCGTCTGTCCCCTACATCAATTCAAAATGCAGAATTTACACAGGATCTGTCAGCTCCTAAAAGCAGGGGGTGGAGAGCTGAAGTTACATCAGTGAGGAGAGCTCTGAGAGCTGATTGGAAGGAATAGACACACCCCCTTTCACACAAGAACAGGGCTGAGGCTGTCAATCAGCTGGAGACCCCACCCCTGTCACCATTTTTCTCTTGGTGTCAGGAAAACTTGTCAGAAGTGACTCGTACTGATAGCAGAGGAAGGAGGCAGCAGAAATGACACCTAGTGCTCTGGAGTGAGGAAAGTACACGCTATAGAGGGACATGCTTTGTTCTTTTTTCATGTCTGAAGTTTACAACCACTTTAACTGTTTACCAAAGGGAAACTCAGGCCAGGAATGCATAATAAAAAGGTAATTAAATCTGTAATCAACATACTAATGTAGTTTTCTGCAGGGCTTCCATTTATATTCCACCTACTAGCACATATGCAGGGTATGTTACATCAGGGCTCCCTCTGCTGATAAGGACATTGGCAACGGTGACAGTTATGTCAGCTCTTAACCAGACTTTCAAGCCCTCAAATGGGTTGTCACTCTCACCTCTACAGCACTAGGTCTCCTATTCAGCTCAGGCACCCTGGCCAATCATGAAGCACCTCTCCCGATGGACGCCACCTTTAGTCACAAAGCATTGCTTCGCTTAAAGCGTTTGTTACCCCAACATTTCATATTCTTGATATGTACCTGCTGTACCATGTACTTGTATGAGAAAGTACCCTGTTCACTTTGTATTGCTTCCTTTGTGTGAAATCCCTGGATGTACCCGTTAGTCCCTCTGCTTTCCTATTCAAAACTGACCACACTAAGCAGGAGAGCGCACCATGGTCAGTTCTCTAGCTGTGCTGGGAACTCAGCCTGCTCTCCTCCAATGATCAGGCTTGTCCTGACACGCCCGCCCTCCACAGCCTTTCACTGGGAAGATCAGTGTGATGCTGCATCTCCTCTCCCAGCTCTTATGCAGCTGAGAACAGAGGGAATGTGATCAAAGGAGAAAAAAAATAAATATATATATACGGTAATTATATATATATATAGAAAAGGTATTTATAATGTTTCTTATTAATCTATACACAAATGTTTTGCCTTCATTTCTATCCCAAATTGAGTGTGTTGTTTTACAACCACTTTAACCTAAGCCCCCCTGCTGCAAGATTCTTACCTTCATCCCCATGCCTGTCCTTTGTGCTAACCTCCAGCCCTCAGGGTTCTTAGTGTACCTCCATGTCTCCTACGTGTGCCGATGTCACCAAGTGCTCCCCATGCCTCCAAGGGCACAATGTGTCACCAAGTGCACCCTTGTTCTTCCAAAAACACTCTGCGTCTCCAGGTGTGCCCGGTTCACCCCTGTGTTCTCAGTGTGCCTCCATGTCTCCAAGTATGTCCAGTGTCACCAACTGCTCCCCTGTGTGCCTCAAGCCTCCAAGCATGGAATTTCACCAAGTGCACCCTTCTGTCTACAAATGCACCCCAGTGCGCCCTGTGCACCCCTGTGTCTCGGTGCTCCCCTTGTCTCCAAGTGTGCCCTGCTTAACCAAGTGCTCTGCTGTGCACCCTATGCCTCCAGGAGTGTCCCTCATCACCAAGGGAGTCCCCATGTCTCCAAATGCACCACAGTGCACCCTGCATCCACAAGTATGCCCTGTGCACCCCTGTGTCTCGGTGCTCCCTTGTCTCCAAGTTTGCCCTGTGTTACCAAGTGCTCTGGTGTGCACCCCATGCCTCCAAGAGTGTCCCTCATCACCAAGGGAGTCCCCATGTCTCCTAATGCACCACAGTGCACCCTGCATCCACAAGTATGCCCTGTGCACCCCTGTGTCTCGGTGCTCCCCTTGTCTCCAAGTGTGCCCTGTGTTACCAAGTGCTCTGGTGTGCACCCCATGCCTCCAAGAGTGTCCCTCATCACCAAGGGAGTCCCCATGTTTCCTAATGCACCACAGTGCACCCTGCATCCACAAGTGTGCCCTGTGCACCCCTGTCTCTCCGTGCTCCCCTTGTCTCCAAGTGTGCCCTGTGTTACCAATTGCTCTGCTGTACACCCTATGCCTCCAAGAGTGTCCCTTATCACCAAGGGAGTCCCCATGTCTCCAAATGCACCACAGTGCACCCTGCTTCCAGAAGTGTGCCCTGTGCACTGCTGTGTCCTCAAGTACATTCCAGTGCACCCCTGTGCCTACAGTGCGTCTCTGTGGCACCTGGATCTCAATGCTGCCTCTGGAACACTAGTTCAGTAGTCCATTCCTCAGTGGATATGGACCTCTGGTTAAGACAGTTACACTCAGCAGTTTTGTGGTCTGCTACGTTCCACAATCAGTACCTCTGCCGCCTCTCTCTCCTGATCGGGTACGCTCATGCAATCATTGGATTGTCCATCTATCAGAGGATGCGGACCCCTGCCCTTGACATGACTGGTGTCATAGATCGTCGTGTGTGTGGCACCATGACAACTAGGGATGCACCGATACCATTTTTTTTTTTTACAAGGAGTACAAGTACCGATAGTTTTTATTTAGTACTCGCCGATACCAATTACCCGATACCTACCGCAACTGTTTTGTTTTAACTTCAGCTGTCAGCAATGGTACAAAGCATTGAAAAGTTATTTACAAATTAAATAAATTGATTTTTTTTTTTAATTTAGGGCTTTTTCAATGTTAAATGTATAAATATATTTTAATATATATGTGTAAAAATATTTACTAACAAAAGCAAAAAAAAAAAAAAAAGTTTTGTTTATCGTTTATAAAATAGACGTGAACAAAGAAAAAAAACAGGAAAATAATAATTAAATGGAGGAGAATAGGGAATTAAGGCTGATTAGAGTAAATTAAGCGTTAAGGGGTTAAGCAGAGGAACATTTGTTCATCCCTTTGATCTACAGAGAAGAAACAGAAATATACAAAAAAGAAACAATGTTTCTTTTTATTTTAGTGTTTCAGTGCTGAGCAATGTTGGTAATAAACATTGCCAGCTACTCTTTTTTTTTTTTTTTGACAACTCTAATTACCGGACTTGTTTAACACAGAGGAGACCCCACTGACTGCTCAAAGAGCCTGAAAGTATCGGTTTCAAGTATCAGTGCATTTGCCCGAGTACCAATACTTGTGCAAATACTCATATCGGCACCCGGTGCAATCCTAATGACAACTGCAGACCTAATAGAGACTAAGATGGCACCGTCCTCGAAAGACAGGAGGGTTTAGTTCCACTTTAAGGAAATGCACACTGGGCTTTTAGCCTCTGGTGTATGTGGCTATAGCACAGTGGTGGTGAATGGCCAATATTTGAGGGAGGCGAGACAAAGAATGGTCGCACTCTGAGATTTCCAAAAAATTAGCTTGATGTACCTTTATTGTATCAGACAAACACTGGACAAGCAGTTGACGCGTTTCACAAGTGATAGCTTGCTTGTTCACAACGAAAGTAGCATTCACTAAGCAGGCTATTTGTGACGTAAACCCCAATGAGGCACACCCAAAACCACCTGCTTAAGATTGCGCTAAATGCAAAAAAAAAAATTTCAGCTGACATGTTAAAAACAATACAACATTTAAAATGTGCATACACATGCAAACACTGACAGACCTCAAAAAAAGGAAAAAAAAAAAATAAATAATAAAAACAAAAACGTCCATAAACAAAATATCATGTTACCCATAAATAAATCAAAACAACACAAAAAAGAAAAACAAGAATCAATGCATTTATGTCTAGCCTCCTGATACCCGAAAAAGATAATATATATATATAAATCTATCTATCTATCTATCTATCTATCTATCTATCTATCTATCTATCTATATATATATATAATATATATATATATATACACACATACATATACACATACACACACCCAAACCATCTATTGAGTCTAAAATGCGCATATACACAAGATAAGAGTGTATATATTACATATATATTATAAACTTAGGAAGCAGGATATGAGGCAAGCTGCTTTAATACCATTCCACATATAATACGGGCTTGAGACAAGGCGCAAAATCAATCAAACCCAAACACAAAATGTGTTTTAAAATGGTACTCAGACAAAAAAAACAAAACAAAGTTGCTTCTGCATGATAATAAATTATCTATGAGTCCTGCTGGGAACAGCATATAAGTGACAAAATGGACACATACTAAAAGCTGGATATATAAGAGGGTGAAAAAAACTCAACATGGCAAAAAAAAAAAAAAAAAATATAAGGGACAAAAACTTGTGTATGTATACGGATGAAGATGTAAATACAAATGTATACCCAAAATATATATAAACACAAATAGCGATCCTATTAAATGTTTAATTATGAAAGTGTGAGATTTCCCACTCATGGTTTATTCCGAAAGGTTTTCTGGTATTAAATTGAAATATCCAAAAAAAACTCCCTTTTGTCTGAACGTTCTCCAAGATCTGCATCTCCACAGTGGCAGTGACGGGGCCCCACGGCTCTCGATTGACCAACCAAAGCAGCAATCCTCTCGCACTACACCCCCCCCCCCCCCCTGGCACTTGGTAAGCGGCATCCACTCGCATTACAACCCCCTTCGGCGCTCGATAAGCGGCGATCCACTCATACTAACGCAATCCGTGGCCTTATCTTATACTGCGGTAGAGGTGCGGGGGGGGGAGAAGGACGAGGTGGTGCACTGCCGAATCCGGGCTTCTGTAATAGGCTGCTGCTGCTGGGGGCCGTTGCTTCTCCTTCCAGGCCGAACAAGAGGCGAGTCCTGAGACCCGATTGGCCGGGAGTCCTAAGACTCCCGGCCAATCGGTCTCAGACCAGGTTCCCTGATGACATTAGTGAATTTTAATTTGCTAATGTCACACAAGTGGGTCGGCTCGGGGCAGTGCTCTGCGCCCCAAGCCCACTCTTTTGAAGCCAATTAGTGCCTCCAGCTCTAATCATGGCTTAAAAAAAACAAAAAAAAAAAAACACCCTATTGAAATCCATGCATCCTCATTGAAATCCATGAGTGTAACGCCCTGCATAGAGATTAGAGACCGGGCGCATTGATTTGGGGGGGGGGGGCGGCCCTGTGCCCCTAATGGACGGGCTTCCACTGCTATGGCATTTGATGTGGGTGAGAGGTACAGGTGCATTGTCCCATCCCGCTGCCAGCAGTCAGTAAAAGCCGGGATCACATGCACTGGGGCTAAATACGCGCT